>JAFIRS010000922.1:0-496318 GCA_018342105.1 Gonioctena quinquepunctata | reverse complement strand
CTGAAATGTAATATTATTCCACTTTTTAAAATTATTTCAATTTTTCCCCCAAAAAACTGAATATTAAAAAAAAAAGAGACAATTCCCCAAATTTTTCATAAAAATTTAAAAAAAAATTTTTTTTGGAATTATATGTTTAATTTTTTGTATTTTGTCTTTTTCTTAAAAACCAAAAAAAAAAAATTTTCCCCTTATTCCATCCTTACCTGTTGTTTCCAATTTACTGGAAAAGAAAAAAAATGGAAAAATTATATTGATATGGCTTAAAAAAGTTTTTTTTCCTTTTTTTTGGAAAATCAACCCTTTTTGCGGGAAAAAAATTGCCCCAAATTCAATTTCCCAGAAAAATCAACTTTGATAGTATTTTTTTTCTTGACAATAAATACACATGAGTTTTGGGAAAAAAAACCTGTTTGGGCAAAAAGCCTGTATTATAAATAAATAATTTATTTTTAAAAAAAATTTTTAAATTTAAAACATTTCAAACGAGTAAACAAAAAAAATTTTTAAAATTAAAATAAAACAAATACCCAAATTCCTTTTAAAAAAACTCGTTCAAAGTCACCCTAAAGGGAAAAAAAATTTGAAAGGGGGGTTAAAAAAAATTTTTTTTTTTCCCGGGTTTTGAAAAAATTTTTTTTTTTAAAAAATAAAGTGTTTTTTCCCCCTATTCCCCAATTTTTTATTTCCCTTTTTTTTTTCCCTTTTCCCCCCTTTTTCCATTTTCTTCCTTTTCCCCCTTTCCCCCTTTCCCCCCTTTCCCCCTTTTTTCCATTTCCCCTTTTTCCTTTCCATTTTCCCTTCCCCCATTTTTTTCCCCCCCTTCCCTCCTTTCTCTTCCTTCCTTCCCCTTTCCCTTTTTTCCTTTCCCCTTCCTCCCCTTTCCCCTTTTTTTCCTTTTTCCCCCCTCCTTCCTTTTTCCTTCCCTCCCCTTTCCTTTTCCTCCTTCCTTTTCCCTTTCCTTTCTTTTTTCCTTCCTTTCCCTTTCCTTTTTTTTTATTTTCCTTTCTTTTTCCTTCCTTCCTTTCCCCTTTTTTTCCATTTTTCCCCCTTTTATTCCTCCTTTTCCTTTTTCCAACCTCCATTTCTTTTCCTTTCCTTTCCTTCCCTTTTTCCTTCCTTTCCTCCACCCCCCAATTTCCTTTTCCCCCTTTCCTTTTTCCTTTTTTTTTATATTTATTTTTTATTTATTTTTTTTTTTCCTCCTTTTCCTTTTTTTTTTCCTTCCATTTCCCCATTCTTTTTTCCATTTTCCCTTTTTTTTTTTTTTTTTTTTTCCCCTGTTTTCCCCTTCCCCGGGGGTTTCCCCCTTTTTTCCTTTTCCCCCTCCTTTTCCCTTTCCCTTTTTTTTTTTTTCCTTTTTTTTCCTTTCCCTTTGGGGTTTTTTTTTCCCCTTTTTTTCTTTTCCTTTTGGGCCCCCTTTTTTCCCTTTTTCCCCCTTTTTTTTTTTTTTTCCTTGGCCCTGTGGGGTTTTTTTTCCCTTCCCCCTTTGGTTTTTGTTTTTTTGGGGGGTTTTTTACCCCCTTTTTTCCTTTTCCCGGGTTTCCGCTTTCCTTTCCCTTTTTTTCCCAAATTTCCCTGTTTTTGTTTGTCCTTTTTTTTCTTCCCCCTTTCCCCTCGTTCCTTTCTTTTCCCCCCTTTTCCTTCTTTCTCCTTCTTTCCCTTTCCATGCCCTTTTTTCTGTATCACCCTTGTCTTGTTTTCTTTAAATTTGATGTAATATCCGTACTAAATGCGTATCTTTTGGTTATGCGTATGCTTTTTATCCGTAAAAAACGAATGCGAAACCCCGGGTATCGAATTTGCGTAAAAAACGTATGGGGTTGGGGTAATGCGAATCGTATCGTATCGTAATGCGAAATTGCGAAATCGTATCGAATGCGAATGGGAAATGCGTAACGTTGGTTGTTTTGCGATGCGAAATGCGTAATCGTATCCCGTTCGTTCCGAAATGCGTATCGTTCCGATGGGGTTCGATCATTAATGCAAAATCGAATGCAAAATGCGTAAGCCCACGTAATGCATCGTAATGCGTAATGCGTAATCTTCTTCGTTCACGATCGTGCGTTCGTTTTGCGTTCGTTCGTTCTTGGGTTGATTTCTTGGGTTCGTTCGTATCGAATGCTATGCTGGTTGGAAATGGAAATGGGTATCGTATCTAAAAATCGTAAGGGTAATCTTGTGTCGAATGCTTGGTACAAAATGCAAAATCGTAAGGGGGTTCGTGTATTTCGTATCGAATAAAAACGTTGGTAATGCGAAAATGCGTTCGATCGTTTTAATGCGTTCGTAATGCAATCATGCGAATCATCAAAGGTGCGTTGCGTTCATGCTAATGCGTTCGTAATCGTAATGCGTTGGTAATCATCGTAAGGGGGTTCGTTGGGAAGGGAAAATGCGGCGTTCACGAAATCGTGCGTTCTTCGAAATCAATGCTATCAAGGTAACGTTCGTATTAATTTTCGAAATGGGGTAATGCGTTCGTTCTTGGAAAATGGTTCGTTCGTTGCGAAACGTTCTAATCTTTAAAACGTTCGTTCTTTCCCCTTTGTTCGAATTTTGAATCGTATGCGAATCTTTGCGAATGCGTTGGACGTAAATTATCGTTGCGATCGTAATGGTAATCTTTCGATTTTGGGCTAATCAAATCTTTGGTTGGGAAAGGGGTAATGCTTTCTTCTTTTTAATCGAATGCGTTCAAATGAAACCCCCCGTTTCGTATGTTCGTAATCAATGCGTAATCAATGCGTTCGTTCGTAATAAGGGGTAACGTTCCGATGGAAATGCGTAATGCGTTCGTATCGAATGCGTTTTAAGGGTAACGTTCGTAATCTTGCGAAATTTCGTTCTTTAATCAATCGTAATGGGAAATCGAATTTCAAATCGTGGTACGAAATGCGAATTAGGGTCGTAATGCGAAATGCGAATGGGGTGCGTAAAAGGGGGTAATGCTTTCGTTGGGTAATCGTGTATGCGTAATCGTAATGCTTGCGAATCTTTTTTTTGGGTTGAACGAATCTTTTTGCGATGCGTTCGTAATGCGAATCTTTTTAAAATCGTTCGTAATGCGGTTTGGTTCGTTCGTTCGTAATGCGTAATCTAAGGAATCAACCGAATCGTAACGTTCGAAATCGTAATGCAATGCGAATCGAATGGAAATGCGTAATGGGGCGAAATGCGGGTAATGCGTGTCGAATGCCCGTGCGGTAAGGAAACGTATCAAAAAATTGGGTTGCTTTGCAATCTAATCGAATCGTAATGCTTCCCCAAATGGGGGTTTGTATGTAATGCTTTTTCGTAATGCGTGGGGTAATGCAAAATGGTTTGGAAAATGCGTTAAAAAAAATTTTGCGTAATGCGTAATGCGTAATGTTTTTTTTAATCTTTTTCGGAAATGCGAGGGAATGCGTAATGCGGGTAATGGTAATGGGAATGGAAAAACTTTTTCTTGGGAATGCGAAAAAAATTTGGTAATGCGTAATCGTAATGCTTCGTAATGCGTAATCGTAATGCGTAATGCGTAATGGAAATGCGTAAATGCAAAATCGTAATCGTAATCCGTAATGCGAAATGCGTTTGCGTTCGTTGGGTAAGGGGGTTCTTTTTGGGGGTAATGCGTAATCGAAAGGGGTTGCGAATCGATGCGAATCGTCGAATGCGAAATCAAAAACTTCGAAATCGAAATTTTAAATCAAAATTATGCGTATTAAGGGTAATGCGTTGCGTAATGTTTTGCGTAATGCGTATGCGAATGCGGAATCGTAATGCGAGGGGGTAATGGGTAATCGTTTAAGGAAGGTAAGGTAATGCGGTAATGGATGCGAAATGGGAAATCCGGAAATTTTGGTAAAAGGGGGTAATCGTATGCGTAATGCGTGCGCCCTAAGGGGCGGTAATGGGTAATGCGTAATCGAAATGCTTTCGAATGCGAATGCGAATCTTTAATGCTAATGCGTATGCGTATCGTTCGAATGGTAATGGGAATGCGTATCTTGCGTAATGCGAATGTTTTCAATCGTATGCGAAATGCAAAATGGGGTAATGCGTATCGTAATGCGGAATGGGAATTTTGCGTAATGCGGGGAATCGTGTCGATTAAATGCGTAATGCGATGGGTAATGCGTAAGGGGGTTGGGTTTTGCAAAATGGTAATGCTTTCCCCGTTCCGTAATGCGTAATGGGGTAATGAAAAATGAAAAATCGTAAGGTAATGGGGAAAAATGCGAAATCGAAATGAAAAAATGCGTTCGCTTTTAATGGGGTAATGGGGTAATGCTTTTTCCGTAATGCTTAAATGGGGTAATGGGGTAATGCGAATGCGTAATGCGTAATGCGTAGGTAAAAAATCGTTGAAAAAATGGGGAAATGAAAAATGAAAAATGCGTAATGGGGTAATGCGTAAATGAAAAATGAAAAATGCGTATAAAAAATGCGAAACCGTAATGGGGTAAGGGGAAAAATTTGCGTCGTAATCCCGGTTGGGGGGCCTTTTTTGGGGGTAATGCGTATCGTAATGAAAAAATGCTTTGGGGGGTAATGCGAAATCGTAATGAAAAATTTGCGTGCGAAAAAAAATGCTTTTGGGGAAAAGGGTTTTAACGTTTTTTAATGGGGAAATGGGGAAAATGCGTAATGCGTAATGGGGTAATGCGTAATGCGGTTTAAAAGGTTGTCGTAATGCGTAAGGGGGAAATGCGTAATCTTTTTGCGTCCCCCTTTGCTTAATGCGAAATTGCGTAATGCGTAATGCGTTGCATTACGAAATGCGTAATGCGTAATGGGGAAATCGTAATACGTATCTTGTCGAAATCGTGCTTTTTAAAATTGCGTGGGGCAAAAGCGTTTTCGTATTAAGTAATGCTTTTTCGGAATCCCAAATTTTTAAAAAATTAAGGGGTTTTTAAAAACGTAATGGGGTTTTGCGTTTTACGTAATGCGTTAATGCAAAACGTAATTTTTTCCCGGGGTTTAAAAAACGTATGGGGTGGGGGTTTAATCGTGTCGTATGCGTGTCGTTTGGTTAAAAAATTTGCGTATCTTTTTGCGTAATGCGAAAATGCGTGTCTTTGGGGGAAACCCCCTTATTTTTCCTTTTCCCCTAAACCTCCATTTTTTTTTTAAACCCCCTTAACCCCCTTTTTAAAACATATCAATCCAAAAACCCCCATGCCCCCCCTTAATTTTTAATGCAAATCCCCCCCCCTTTAATCTATGCTACTTAATGTTTTTCTATCCATTAATGCTTCCCTTTTAAGTAATGCATTTTCCCCCATGCAAACGCTAGTATGCTAATG
The DNA here is from genome assembly GCA_018342105.1 of Gonioctena quinquepunctata. Lineage (NCBI taxonomy): Eukaryota > Metazoa > Arthropoda > Insecta > Coleoptera > Chrysomelidae > Gonioctena > Gonioctena quinquepunctata. The sequence goes on along the minus strand of JAFIRS010000922.1, from coordinate 491,024 downwards.
CTTTTTTTTCCGGTAATGCTTGGGTTGCTAATTTTTTAAATGCTATGCGGTAATGCTAATGTAATGGGGTTTTTATGCGTTGTCGTGTCGTTCGTATGGTGTGTCCATTCCCCCATATCCATTTCTTCCCCATTTCCATTCTTTTCCCTTTTTCTATTTTTTTCCCCCTTTTTCCTATCTATCTTCTTCCATTCCATTTTCTTTCTTGTTCCATTTTCCTTCTGCCCCTGTCCATTTTTTTCCCCGGGGGCTCCTTTGTCTGCCCCATGCCCCTTTTCCTTTTGCTGCTGCCCTGCTCCATGTCCTTTTTCTGTGTCTGTTTGTTTTTTGTTTTTTGTTTTTTGTTTTTTCCCATCCCATTTTTGTCTATCATATACATATATTTTAACATGCCCCTATGTTTTTTCATGTTTTTTCCCCATGTCTGTGCTGTCTTTTTTTGTCTTTTTTTTTGTCTTTTCTATGTTTTTTGTCTTGCCCCCTTTTTTCTGTGCTCATGTCTGTCTGTCTGTCTTTTTTCCCCTGTCGGGGGCCCCATGTCTGTTCTGTCTTTTTTTCCCCATGTCTGTTTTTTTCCCCCCTTCTTCTGTCTTTTTGTTTTTTCCCCTGTCTTTTTTCCCTCCACCCCCCTTTTCCATTTTTTCCCCTTTTGTCTTTTTTGTCTCTGCCCCCTTTTTTGTCTTTTTTTTTGTCTGTGTTTTTTGTCTTGTCTGTGTTTTTTTTTGTCTTTTTTTGTCTGTTCTGTTCTGTTGTTCTGGGGGGTTCTGTTTTTCTCTGTCTGGGGTGTCTTTTTCCAACCAAGGAAAACCCCCCCTGCCTCTTGGATAAATTTTTGTCCTTTTTTAAAGGGGAATTTTTTTTTTTTAAAATGTTTTCCTTTGTTTAAAGTTTTTTGATCGGGTTTTGGGGGTTCAAATTTATTTTGACTTTCCCCGGGGGGTGTTGTCTGTTTGTGACATGGGGTTTTTAAAAATTTTCCCCCAAAGGAAAAAGGGTTTTTAAAACCCCCTTTTTTTGGTTCCTGATGGAAGGGGTGTGGAAAAAAAGGCCCTTTTTTAACCCTTTATCCCCCGGGGTTTAAAAAAGGTTTTTTTTTAAAACCAGGGGGGGTTTTAATTACAACTTTAATATATATATATTATTATTTTTTTAATTTTTCCAGTTGTTTTTTAAAAAAGGAAAAAAAAAAAAAAAAGACTAAATAATAAATAATTATTAATTTAAAAAGGGGGGTTTGTTTGTGAAAAACGTAAAAACCCCCCCTATGTATATTGTGAGCCGGGGCCCCGGACCTGGAAAAAAAAAAATGTTAAAAAAGGGTTTTATAAAAAAAACAATTTCATCCCCGTCAAAACCCCAAAAACCCCTTTTTTGTTTTTTAAAAGACAACAAAAAAAACCCAAACCCCAAAATTGTCAGGGAATAAAAAGTAACCCCAACCATTTCTAAATTTTTGGGAAAAATACATTTGTGGGGTTCCAAAAAAAGGAATGAGGGGAACGAAAATTTTTTTGGGAAAAAAGAATCGGGGAAAAGGGAGGTCAGGTGAAAAATTTTTTAAATTTTGGGGGAAAAAACAATGGGGATGAATTATCAGAAACAATTATTATAAAAATTTTTTAAAAAAAGGTAATAATTTATGGAAAATGGCTCGATGTATAAAAATTTGAGTAAGATGAATATAAACAGTGAAAAGTGACAAATTTAGTGCGCGAATTTGAAAATTCAAATTAAAAACAAGGAGGAAGATAGGTATCTACGCGACAGAAAAACAAAGCCTCGAAGAGAGATCGAAATTTTTTTCCAAGGAGAAGCCACGCACAAATTTCACTGAAATAATAATGGAATAATTCCATCATTTGGGAAAGAAAACCAATACTACTTTAACGATAAAACATATCCACGGATCCTGATGCTGATTTCCACCTATATATAAATAGTTCCTGATACTGGTATTGCAGTCCTGACAACCATTGGAGAGAGGAGACATCCAGTTTATGGTATAGTTTGCACACTAACAGTTCCAACCAGGTATAAAAACTTTCATAGTGTATTTCCGGTCCAGAACTATTTCACAATAACCAATTGCACTTTCGAAGAACTCTATTTCAATTTATTTTGAACGATAACAGAACATTTTACATTCATGAAAAGTGAGGTTCTGTTTATATATCCATGAACTGATATTATTATTATTATTCGTGAATATTTATTTGTTTCACTCTAGCATAAGTTATTTCTCGTAGGCCAGGTAATTTCAAGTCTTCCTTGAATAAAAGAGATAATTGTCTTTTGATATTTATTGTTTATTTTCTCACAATGATCAACTAACATGACAAAGATCATTCAATGAACTGAAGTTAGTCACATATCAAGTAGTGGCTGAATTCTTTGAACCGACAATCTGAGACGGGGCGTGCCAAGCTGAGTTTAGCTGTGGCGAGAAAATAATTGTTGGTAGCGTGACAAAGAGAACAGTGACGTTCGCTGGCAATTATTATTCAGGGGCAAAATATTCATTTATATTATATCAATTTGGCTCTCAAAGAATACCAAAAATAGTTAGCTATCAATATACAAAAACAAAATTATATTTATCAATTCATCATACCATATCAAATAGTATACTTATAAGAATAATATTTATATTTTTCAAATTCAAAATACCATTACAAGTGACACCCAAAAGTGGGGCAAAAATATTACAATATTATATTATCAATATATCATACCACAACAAGTGGCGCACAAAACGTGAGGCGAGAAAAGGCAAAATAGGCGAGAAAACGCAACGTAGTGGCCGAGTGAGGGCAATATATCATTTCATAATATTTATATCTGGGCGAGAAAAGGCAGAGTCAGGGAAAATAAAGGAAAAATATTATTTCTTAATATTTATTGCAATACTGGGTGAACATTAGCAATTGGCATTTTAACGTGTAAGGCTAAATATTTGTGAATAAAAAATGGATTTGAGAGATGGTAAGAAAGTTGGTTTGGAAGAAGTTGCAGAAGGTAGAGATAGGGGTGATCAGGAAGAAGGAGAGAGTAGTAGTGTGAGAGAGAGTGAAATAAAAAGTGAAAGGACAGAAAGAGACAATGAATTCCTGAAAATGATGGAGGCAGTGGTAGAAAAAATAGATAAAAATTCAGAAAGTATGAGAAAGGATATGAATGAAAATATGGCAAATATGAGAAATGATATGAAAAATGATATGAATGAGAACATGGCAAATATGAGAAATGTTATGAAAAATGATATGAATGAAAATATGGCAGGTATGGAAGGTAGATTGAAAAATGATATAAAAGAAATGAAAGAAAATTCAACAAGAATGGAAGAGAAAATGAATGAAAATTCAGCAAGCTTGAAAAATGAAATAAAAGAAAGTATGAAAAAGGATTTAAAAGAAAATTCAGCAAGAATGGAAGAGAAAATAGAAAGAATGAATGATGGAATGAAAGAAAGTATGGGAAGAATGGAGGAAAGAATGGAAGAAAAAATGGGCAATATGAAGAATGAAATGAAAGAAAGTTTGTCAAATGAAATAAAAGAGTTAAAAGAAAACACAGCGAGTATGGAAATAAGATTGAGAGAAAATGTGAAAGAAAATATAAAAGATATAAAAGAAAATATGGAAAGAATGGAAAACAAAATACAAACTAAATCTAACCAAAATAAAGAAGAATTTTTAGAATTGCACAAACAATTAGAGACAAAAAATAGGACAACAAAATGAGGAATTTTAAGATAGGATGAAAAACTAAAAGACATGAAATTAGACATGAATAGTAAACAAGAAAGAGTTAAAAATGAAATAAGTACTCTTGATAAAAAAGTAGAAAAACAACATAAAAATACTAATTTAAAAATAATAAATGTATAGAGTGAAATAACTATAAATGTAGAAGAAAAGATAAAACTATTAGAATTGAGTAGAGTAGAGAACAATTGTTATGGAATACAAATAAATAATAAATTTGAGGGCAACATAAAAAAATTACATCCCATCACATTTATTAAAATAATAAAAAATAAAACTAGACATATAAATGATATTGAGGAACTGAAAGAAATTATTAGACAGTATTTGTTCAATCAACCTTGTGTATGGTTTAATAGCCAGGAAAAGAATATCAATTCTTTCCAAGATTTTGAAAATTTATTTTTGAAACAATATTGGGGAGAAAATGCACAATTGAGCATTAGAGATGAATAACAATTTGGAAAATTTGATGAGAAGAGGAGTATGAACTATAACAATTATGCAATCCAAATGTTTGCAATGGCACAGTATTTAGATCCAGTTATGAGAAAAGTATAGAAGTTGGGATAATAATAACCAACAAAGGAATTTACAAAACAATAGCAATGATTATCAAAGAAGTAATCAAAATAACAATAGGAACAATTACAATAATAGTAATCAAAATAATAGGTATATGAACCAATATAATAATAGAAATAATAGACAGTTTAATAATAATAACTATGATAGAAATAGGAATAATGATAGGCAATATAACCAAAATCAAGGTTATCAAAGAAATCAAAATTACAATAACAATTATAGCCATAATAGGAATAATTTTAATAATAACAATCAGAATTACTCTCAACAATTTCAAGGACAAAGGACATTTTACAACAGACAACCACAAAATAATGTTGAAAGAAAAAATAATCAAACAAATGATAATACAAGAAGGGTATATTTAAATAGGAGATGTCAAAGTGCAGAAAATTTGAACGAAAGAGAGGGACAAGTATTGTCAAGAGGGGAAATTAAACAAGTAAATGTTCTCACAACTAGTAAGGCAGAACAAAATTTTTGTTAGGAAAACCATATGTTAGGCTGGAAAACACAAATTATCAACACCCGATAGAATTTATTATGAAAGATGAAAATATGGAAAATGAACAAAATATAGGTTTAATAATTTTGAAAGGAAAATTAGGAGATAAAATAATAAAAATATTAATAGATACAGGGTCTGAAGCATCTTTAATTAAAGAAAATTGTTTAGAAGATTTCATGAAAGTTAAAAATATTCTAGTAAAGATGCCAAAAACAAATTTAGTGGGTATAAATGGGAAAAAACTAGCTGAATCAAATCAATATGTAAATTTAAAATTAGAGATTGATGAAAGGAATATTGAACTACAACTATTAGTAGTTAAAGATATGGAGTTTAATGTAATTATAGGTACTGATCAATTGGAAAAAGTAAAAGCCAAGATTGACTATCATAACAAAAATTTTGAAATGGATGGAAAATGTTTTGAATTTTATGAAGAAAAAACTGAAATAAGTGAAAATAAGAAAATGTTGTGTACAAAGGGTATGAATGAGAAATATGAAAATCATTATTATGAAGATAAAGATGAAATTAATGAAATGAAATATAAATGTTATGATAAATATAATGGGTATATTGATGAATTATTAAATAAATATAATAAGTTGATTATGTATGAATCAAGAGTTGCAAAAGAGTATGTACACAACATAGGAGTAAAAGAAACAGAAAAATTCAAATAAAAAAACTATCCAATTCCTTAACAAGAGTTGCAAAAGAGTATGTACACAACATCGTAGTAGTTGTAAAAAAGAATGGTGAGCTTAGATTATGCTTAGATGCTAGAGAACTAAATAAAATAACAATTCCACAATATGAATCTCCTTTAAATATAGAAACTATTTTTGGTAAAGTCACAAATGCAAAAATATTTTCTAAAATAGATTTGAAACACAGTTTTTGGTTAATACCACTACATGAAAATCCTAGAAATTATACGGGTTTTTCTATAGAAGGTGTTGTATATAGATTTTGTGTTGTTCCATATGGTTTACAATCGGCTTGTCCAGCTTTAGAACGAGTATTACATAAAATACTTGACAAGTATGAAAATTTTGCTTTACATTACATTGATGACATATTAATATACTCTGAAAATGAAACAATGCATAGAGAACATTTGGAAAAAAATTTTCAAATATTAGATGAACAGGGCTTAAAATAAATATAGATAAATGTGAATTTTTTCAACAGGAAATTAGTTATCTAGGTTACAAAATAAAAAGAAAGGTGTAGAAATGGATCGTGAAAGAATTAAAACAATAAGAGAGTATGTCAGGCCACATAATTTAAGAACTCTTAGAGGATTTTTAGGGATATTGAATTATTTAAAAAAATTAATTCCAGACCTAAGCAATAAAGAATTACCATTAATATTACTTTTAAAAAAGAATGTAAAATGGAAATGGGGACATGAACAGGAAAAAGCATTTTCTGAATTAAAGGACATTTTTATTCAAAATTTAAAAATATTCCATCCAAACTATGATGAACCTTTTGTATTGAGAACTGATGCATCTATGTCAAGATTTGCTGGAGTTTTGATACAAGTACAAAATGGAAAAGAAGTTCCAATATCATTTGTTTCCAGAATCACTAAAAAACATGAAAGAAATTACACTGTCACAGAATTAGAACTAGCAAGTGTTATATTTTGCATTACTAAATTAAGATTTTATTTATTAGGGGCAAAATTTTATATTGAAACTGATCATGAAGCACTTATGTCAATTGTAAATTGCAAATATGCAAGTAATAGGGTACATAGATGGGCATTATTATTGCAAGAATATAAATTTGAAATTAGGCATATACCAGGAAAACAAAATTTCATCACAGACACTTTAACGAGAATGGAAATGGGAAAAACACATACTCCTAGACAGATAAAAATAGGAATAAATGTTTTTAAAAATAATATAGGTTTGTTTTCTGAAAATCAAATTAGGCAAGATCAGTACAAATTAACACATAAAGAAAAAAGAGGAACAATAAACAAAAATGGTATCATAATAAAAATAGTAAATGGTGAAGAACTATACGTTATCACAAAAGAATTGGCAGAACAGGTGATTACATATATACATCAGAAATACATACATATAGGGATTAGAAAAGTTTGGTTAATATTTAGAGAAAACTATATAAGTTTACAAGATTTGGAGTTAACTAAAAAAATAGTAACAATATGTCAAGTTTGTCAATTAAGTAAACATAAAAATATAATTAATAAAAATTAAACAAAAAGTATTATTACAACAAAACCTTTACAGATAATATCAATAGATTTTGTTAGTAATTTGATACCAACTTATAATAATAATAAACATATATTTGTAATAGTGGATCATTTTTCAAAATTTATTAAAATATATTCTACAAAAAGGACAAATTTCAAAACTGTTAAAAATCTTTTAACAAAATTCATAGTAGAAGTAGGTAAACCAGAGCAAATTATTTTAGACAATGCCACCTATTTTACCAATGAGCAAATGAAGAATTTTTCACAGAGTGTGGGAATACAATTAAATTTTACTAGCATTAGACATCCAGCATCAAACCCAACAGAAAGATATATACAGGAGGTAATTAAATATTTGAGATTGACATCTCAGCAAAATCATAAAACATGGGATGAAAATATAGAGATGATAGAAAAATATTTCAATGAAGTACCTAGTACTATCACTAAAGAATGTCCTAAATATATTATGACAGGAAGAATGCCTGAAAGAGAATGGATTAGTAATGAAAGAGATATGCAAGAAATAATAAATAAAATAAATACAAGAATTAAAAGGAATGCAGATAAATATATAAAAAGGGAAAATAAAAGAAGAACTAAAAAGACTAAGTTTAAAAAGGGAGAATTAGTCATTATAAAAGCATTAAGAATACCAAATAAAAGATTAGGTATTTGTGCAAAACTTTTAATGCCATTTGAAGGTCCATGTGAGGTAGATAATGAGAATGCTATAAATAGCTATAGGTTAATACATCCTCAGACAAGGCAACTGAGAGGAATTTTCAATATTGAAAATGTGTACAAGTATAAAACTCAATTTTAGTAGTTGTAAATAATAGTTATCGTTGTAAATTGTTTTTTGAAGTCCACTAAGTAGTTTTCTGAAAATAGAAATATAGTATTAGTTAAAGTAAAATTAAAAATATAAATAAAGAAATTGATATTCAAAATTTTCTAACCAGTAGAAAATTATTGAATATAAATTTAGGAATGTTGTTATGTTATGTTATGCCAGTTGTAAATTTTAAAAGAATAAAAAAAAAAACTACAAAAAGAATAAATAATAAATAATTATTAATTTCAAGAGTTTGTTTGTGAATAACTTGTGAAACACTATGTATATTGTGAGCCTAGGTATGATATGGATAGATAGTAATGTCAAAGTACTATAAAACAAACAATTTCATACACTGTCAAAATCATAATAACCTATATTTGCTACAAAAGACAACAAAAAGTCCAAATGTACAAAATTGTCATGAATAAAAAGTAATCAACACATTTCTAAATTTGAAACATACAGTATATGAAATTGTAGCTAACTAATAGTAGCCAATGAGAGAACGGCAAACGTCTTTTTGAAAACAGCCAATCAGGGAATAGATGGTCAGGTGTAAAATTGAAATTGTGAGGAAATAGCAATTAGATGGTATCAGAAACAATTATTATACAAATTTGTAAATAGTAATAAGTATGGAAAAATAGCTCGATGTATAAATTGAGTAAGATAAATATAAACAGTGAAAAGTGACAAATTTAGTGCGCGAATTTGAAAATTCAAATTAAAAACAAGGAGGAAGATAGGTATCTACGCGACAGAAAAACAAAGCCTCTAAGAGAGATCGAAATTTTTTTCCATGGAGAAGCCACGCACAAATTTCACTGAAAAAATAATGGAATAATTCCATCATTTGGGAAAGAAAACCAATACTACCTTAACGATGAAACATATCCACGGATCCTGATGCTGATTTCCACCTATATATATTGTTCCTGATACTGGTATTGCAGTCCTGACAACCATTGGAGAACGGAGACATCCAGTTTATGGTATAGTTTGAACACTAACAGTTCCAACCAGGTATAAAAACTTTCATAGTGTATTTCCGGTCCAGAACTATTTCACAATAACCAATTGCACTTTCGAAGAACTCTATTTCAATTTATTTTGAACGATAATAGAACATTTTACATTCATGAAAGTGAGGTTCTGTTTATATATCCATGAACTGATATTATTATTATTATTCGTGAATATTCATTTGTTTCACTCTAGCATAAGTTATTTCTCGTAGGCCAGGTAATTTTAAGTCTTCCTTGAATAAAGGAGATAATTGTCTTTTGATATTTATTGTTTATTTTCTCACAATGATCAACTAACATGACAAAGATCATTCAATGAACTGAAGTTAGTCACATATCAAGTAGTTGCTGAATTGCTTTGAACAGACAATCTGAGACAGGGGCGTGCCAACTGAGTTTAGCTGTGGCGAGGAAAATAATAATTGTTGGTAGCGTGACAAGAGAACAGTGACGTTCGCTGGCAATTATTATTACAGGGGCAGAAATATTCATTTATATTATATCAATTTGGCTCTCAAAGAATACCAAAAATAGTTAGCTATCAATATACAAAAACAAAATTATATTTATCAATTCATCATACCATATCAAATAGTATACTTATAAGAAAAATATTTATATTTTTCAAATTCAAAATACCATTACAAGTGACACCCAAAAGTGGGGCAAAAATATTACAATATTATATTATCAATATATCATACCACAACAATATATATATATATATATATATACAGTGTGGAAACCTATGATGGAATAAAATCCGTACCTCCATAACAGAAATATATTTGACAAATTTCGGACAGGTCGACTTTTATTTTTTTAAATAAATTTTTGAACCCCCTTTCAAACTCCTGCCCTACAGATCAATCCCCCAAAATTCAGTAATGAGAAGGGGGTTGAGTTTTACCTTGTTTGAAAGGTTTTTGAATTCTCAATACAACCATCTATTTCTGTTTTTATTTCTCTGATGCTTATTCGAAATGAGAGCATTTTATATCAGAAAAATTTTAATTGCAAAAAGTTTATTAAAAAAAAATCTATTTTTTTCCAAAAATTTTATACTCTCTTAGTACTGCCCACTTCAGATTGGCTTCATGTAAAATTTTAATTAGCAAAAAAGGGTCGCGTTTTGCTGTGTTTGGAAGAAATTTGAGTTCTTTATGATTTAGTTGAAAATACTCAGAAAAAAGTAACTCTATTCTGACACACCAATTAATGAAGTGATCAAAATGTGCTCCTTCTACTTCTTGACAACAACCCAGCATATTATAAAATTTCTGACGTTTTCGTACATCTGTGGAGTAATCGCTCACATTTCTGCCGTTATTCTATCTCTCAAGTCTTGTATGTTTGCAGGTTTTGTTTGGTAGACCTTGTTTTCTAAATGACCCCATGAAAAAAATCCAATGGGGTGAGGTGGGGTGATCTCGCCGGCCATTCTAACGTACGTCTTTGACCTATCCATCTATTCGGGAATACTGTATTTAAATATTATCTTACAGGAACACTTAAATGCGGTGGTGCACCATCCTGTTGAAACCATGAAGAAGAATGTGGTATATTTGGATTAACTGGATAGGGAAATACATTTGTTAGTAAAGGAATGAGCTCTGTCTGTAAAAATTCCAAATAGATATCTCCGGTCAGGATACCTTCAAAAAATGTTGGTCCAACTATCCGATTTCCCAGTATGCCCAGACATTAACTTTTTCTGGTCTCTGAGTATGTGACTCTCGCATCCAGTAGGGATTTTCTCGAGACCAGTATCTACTATTCTGACGATTTACATGTCCATGAAGGGTAAAGGTGGATTCATCAGAAAACAATACATGGGTTAGCAATAATTCATGTTGGTCTACTACAATTTTAAACTATCACCATTGACGATTCCCAATAAAATTAATTTTGTTAAGACCACAATAACCTTTTGCCACATTTGCTACTAGTACCTGCGGAAACAGCAAAAAATTTAACACAAATAAATAAGTTTTGTTTTCTTTAGTTTTGAAATGCATCTTTTTCAGAGCTGAAGGAAAAAAAAACATTAGGAAAACAGGCGTAGACGGAAATTCTGTATCAAAAACTGATTTTAAATTAGTAGGTTTTACTGTACGAGTAATACAATCAATCAGTGCGAAAGAGTTTGATTGGTCCTACCATTATCAACAATTTGGATGAAAATTCCAATGAATTTTTAATCTTTCAAATGCTCTCTTGTGGATATGGCTCAACAGAATTGAAAAAATAAAACACCACTGCCCAGACAATTACTTTTTCAGGTCTCTGAGTATGTAACTCTCTCATCCAAAGAGAATTTTCTCGAGACCAGTATCTACTATTCTGACGATTCACATGTTCATGAAGGGTAAAGGTGGATTCATCAGAAAACAATACATGGGTTAGCAATAATTCATGTTGGTCTAACTTTCTCATCATTTCCTCACAAAATTCAATCCTGCGGTCAGGATCCTCTTCACATAACTCTTGTGTCGGATGAATTTTGTAAGGATGTAGTTTGTTAGCTTTAAACAGATTTTTAATCATTCTATGACTTACATTGGTATTCCGTGCAATTTGCTTCGCACAAATCGTAGGAGTTTCTTCCAATCATCATTAAGATGGTTATATAATGAGTTTTGGTTACATAACATATTTCCAAAACTACTACTACAATTTTAAACTATCACCATTGAGGATTCCCAATAAAAGTTATTTTGTTAAGACCACATTTACTTTTTGCCACATTTTCTACTCGTACCTGCGAAAACGGCAAAAAATTTAACCCAAATAAATAAGTTTTGTTTTCTTTAGTTTTGAAATGCATCTATTTCAGAGCTGAAGGAAAAAAACATTAGGAAAACAGTCGTAGACGGAAATTCCGTTTCAAAAACTGATTTTAAATAAGTAGGTTTTACTGTACGAGTAATACAATCAAACAGTACGAAAGAGTTTGATTGGTACCTACCATTATCAACAATTTGGATGAAAATTCCAATAAATTTTAAATCTTTCAAATGCTCTCTTGCGGATATGGCTCAACAGAATTGAAAAAAAAATTACCACTGGATAGAAATTCAAAATACCTCTCAAACAATGTGTAACTTGACACCTTGTACAATTGAAATATTTTGAAGGGGGGATCTGTAGAGCAGGAGGTTGAAAGGGGGTTCAAAATTTTTATGTGAAAAAATTGATCACAACAAAATAAAAATTTACAATTAAAAATATATTCTATTTCGGAAGCTATCACTGTTCTCATTTTCAAAACATTGAATAGGTTCCGAAATTCAACACTATCGTTGGAAGAGTTATGTTGAACTATTTATCTTGCAGTACCCTTTCAGCTGAATTTGTCGATTTCTCATTAATTCCCACAAATGCACTCGCTTGTATAGATTGGAACAGATATTCCACGTGCATTATCCATAATATATAGCTAATTGCAGTACTTCCTTACTGCCAATAGTGCGTAGTGATAATGTCCATTATTGGTAATAGATTTTCTATAGCCATTCGGTAAACACCATTCGAAATGCCACCGTTGTTTGCGTTATAACAGATTTATACACTATTCCTGAACGTTACTCGCCGCTATTATCGCATCAGTATACGAAGAATAAACATAGTCATCTGGATCACTCAGGCTGTTTCGCAATCAACTAATTAACTCATCACTTCGTTTGTCTGTTTGTTGGATTGCCTCCAGCACTCAATCAGCTATGGATCAAAATGGAACATTCATTAGGGTACATGTTCTTTAATCACACAGATTCATTGATGCATTTACAATGATATATTCATTTTGAAGCGATATTACGAGCTGAGAATGATGATAGTGTATTGTATTTGTCGTATGGCTTCGTATGAAAAAAAAATTATAAACAAAATAAGGTGTTGGCCATATATAGCTTGTTATGCAATCTGACAATTTAATTGTTTATGAATGGAATGGATAGAAACAATTTCTATCTTTGTTGAGACATAAATAAACTTTATATTTTTCACAATATACAAACGACCGAAATTTACAGTTATTGTAGCACTAAAGCCTAGAATTTTTCCAAGTGGGTAATGACCCACAGAGTCTATAGGGACTTAATTCATGAGCATTTATTGTCCCATTACTGGTCGCTTCCTTGCTTTTTTACTTGACATTTGTGGATCAGACCTTGAGATGGTTGGAGTTGCAGTTCTACTTGATGTTGGTGTACCAGCATCAGATAATGGATGTCTTCGCCACAAAAGCCATGCATTCCTACACACATATCGAGTAAATGGAAAACTATTTTCTCATACCATTTCTCAGAACGCAAGTGTATGTGGAATAAGCACAACATTGACTCTAGAATGTCAACTCCCGTCATGTGTTTGTTGTAATTATCTATAGCTTTAGGGCACGGTATTTCCCTGAATTCGTGATCCTTCCTGAAACAACGCTTCTTGAGGATTTCAGGAGAACTTCCCACACAAGCTGAAAGCAAAGTTACAAGTTTATTGTCAAACCAGCCTTATCAACTAACTTTGATCCCATCTATTGTAGCAACTTTTTTTTTTTGCAGATGGCTTTGTAGAATCAGTTATTCGGTTTGATCTTGCTGTTCCAAATGGCAGTAAACAGTTCAAGAGAGCTACAACTGAAGTGTCATACTGTTGAACCAGCTGTCAAAAAATATTTTATGATTTTTATGACGTGGTATTGTAGCAGTTAGCTCAGTTACTATGTTTCTGCTCGCACCAAGATCTGATGCACCCTCAGGGATGGTATTGCTCTGTTCACCCACAAAAATGTCGAAATCATATTAGAAACCAGAACTACCACTGAGTAGTAGATATTTATATGCCCATTTCTTGGGCTTTTTGGGATTCTATTGTTCTAGTGTATGCCTACTTTTGGTTGGTATCATCTGCTCATCTACACCTGAATACTCCCTTCTTTCGGTACAGCCAGCAAATGTTCTCTAATTGATTCGATGAGGAGTCACTTTGAATAATTTTGTCGTGTCCAAGTTAACCATGGCATATAAACTTAGTATTTTCGTTGAAGTGTAAGAATTGTTTCGCTTCCTCCCATCTATTGCAAGTCATTGTTTCGTATACAAGTGGTTTGCCTACATTTGAATTCCAGTTCAATCTACATAAAGGCAATTTGATAAGTGACAAAGAAGTAATTCCAATAAAAAGTTCATCTCTACTTATGTTTACCGGCTTATTTACATTATCTTGTAAGGCATTCAGATTAGATTAATGGACAATCAGTTCAAGTGGTTCACCAGGAAATAGAAATGAAAAAAATCTGGAGGATATTGTAATGCGTCATAACAAAAAACGATTTGTTATTTGTTTTGCGTTACTCTAAACCCACTAGAAGTACGACTTTTGGTGTTGTGGATTGGCCTATACTGACATCTGTTGGTGACATATCAATGTTGCACGAAATTTCCTGTCATTGAATTCCACTCCATTAGGTCTAAGCTCCACCCCACAAATTAAAGGTGTCACATCTATAATTTTGTGCATTTTATATTTTTATAGTTTCCTGTAGGTATAAGCACTCTGAGAGATTTGGTTCGAAATCGAAAAAGATCACAAGCCGTCCTGATTATTGGGAAACCATGAAATTGCTGAAGGCGGATGGTGGCTTTCTTGGAATCGAAACAAATCTCTTTTTCTTTCGTTATTTGTTTTGCGTTACTCTGAACGCACTAGAAGTACGACTTTTGGTGTCGTGGATTGGCCTATACTGACATCTGTTGGTGACCTATCAATGTTGCACGAAATTTCGTGTCATTGAATTCCACTATTACGTCTAAGCTTCACCCCACAAATTATAGGTGTCACATCTATAATTTTGTGCATTTCACATTTTTATATTTCCGGTGGGTATCAGCACTCTGAAAGATTTGGTTCGAAATCGAGAAAGATCACAAGCCGTCCCGATGATTGAGAAACCATGAAACAGCTGTAGGTGGATGGTGGCTTTCTTTAAATCGAAACAAATCTCTCGTTCTTTCGTTATTTGTTTAGCGTTATTCTGAACGCACTAGAAGTACGACTGTTGGTGTTGTGGATTGGCCTATATTGACATCTGTTGGTGACCTATCAATGTTGCACGAAATTTCGTGTCATTGAATTCCACTTCATTAGGTCTGAGCTTCACCCCACACATTATAGGTGTCACATCTATAACTTCGTGAATTTCTCATTATATATATATATATATATATATATATATATATATATATATACAGTGCTCGTCTAAGGTCCGTTTCCCCCTTACTAATTTTTAACCACCTGGTATATCGCAACGAAATTCGAAGGGGTTCAATAGGAGATAAAATCCTACTTTTTCATGAAAAAATCACAGCCAAAAAATTCAAAATGGCGGCTGAGCGTCATCTTCAATAATTTTTTTAAAGGGAACACCCCGTACATTATTCTTTTTATGAAATCTGCTCATAATTCTCAACAGTTTTCTCCAACACACTTTACTCCTAAATTCAATTGTTTTCGAAATATTAACGTTTGAAAAATGACATTCCGGTTTGAAATGAAGTATGGATTTTGGTCACTTTCGGTAAAACATTTTGCTAACTAAACGTTTTTATTGATTTGTAGTTAAATCTCTCAATGAATTCGACTAATAAGAGGCGTAAAGAGAGTTTATTAAGGATAAACAGTACCGCTTACCGAACAATCTCGAAGCCTACGAATGTGTTCTGTAAATTCACAATCAAAACAAATTAGTTAGCTAAAAAATTATAATTTATTTTTGAATAACACTTTTATTTAACCCCAACAATTAATTCATCAAGTATAAAATGTGGACCCCTCCTAAATCTTGACAATGAAGTGCCCTATCATAAATAGCTTCTCCCACGTTGATGAAAGTCCGCTCATCTATTTCTTCAGATGTATCTATTACTCTGCGTTCCAACTCTTCTATTGTTTGGCATTCAGTGGCGTAGATTTTTCATTTCAGATACTTCCAAAGGAAAAAATCTAGAGGTGTGAGATCCGGAGATCTTGGTGGCCATTCTGTACTTCCCCTGCGACCTATCCATCGCCCAGGATAGTTTGTATCGAGGAACTCTCTAACCATGCGATCGAAATGGGAAGGTGCCCCATCCTGCTTAAATGAGATTTCACGATTTTCAAACTCTTCCCGATTGTTTAATTTGATTTGTCTTATTCGAGGTTCAATTTTAGTTTCCAAAAGATTTCTGTAAAGAACTCCTATAAGATTGCCTCTGATGAAAATCGGTCCAACAATGCGATTGCTCAAAATCCCCGCCCAAACATTCACCTTTTTAGGAAACTGGGTATGTCCCTCTCTAAAAATATGGGGATTAGTATCGCTCCAGTATCGTACATTCTGTTTGTTGACTTTCCCATTAAGAAAAAACGTGCATTCGTCTGCGAAACATACACGTTTTAGGAAGCCCCGTTCTCCTTCAATTGTTCTTGTTAACCACTCACAAAATTCAACCCTCCGGTCTGGATCATGCTCCGTGAGAGCATGTAGGATTTTCATCTTGTAGGGATGAAACTTTTCTTTTTTTAGGACTCTTTGGAAACTTTTTGAACTCACTCCACAGGATTCAGCAACTGCTGACGTCGACTGAGTCGGATTGATTACCATTTCAGCAACTTTTTCTTCTGAAACAGGCGGTCTTCCTGATCTTGCAGCATCTTTAAGCGTACCAGTTGCTTGGAGCGTATTTAAAAGTTTGCGCAAATATGACCTCGAAATAGGATTCTCGGGAAATCTATCATTAAACATACGGACTGCTAGATGATAATTTCTCAATCAATTCTGGAGTAAGATGTTGAATATGAGGTAAACTTTTATGAGTTATTCTATTTATGTTATTGTTATTAGGTGAATTTAAAATTGGAGGAATGTTATATGAAGAAGTACTGAAAATAATTTTATTGACTTAAGAATTTGGGTATGAATTTTCGAGAAGTATGATTTTTAGTTCATTTAAACACTCTATTCTCACAGAAGGATGGGTAAATTTCTCTACTCTTGTAATATATTGGTAAAAACATTAATTTTAATATTGTTTGGGTGATATGAATGGTAATTTATTAGTCTAATACTATCAATGGGTTTTCTGTACCACCTTGTGATCAATTTGTTATCTCCTGTTCTAATTAGTTTCATGTCTAGGAATGGAACTGAGTTATTGTTTTCTTTTTCTACTGTGAATTGTATGTTGTCATCATATGAATTAAAAATATTAAGAATCTCTTCAATTTTATGTTGAGGAACAGTATGAGATCATCAACATACCTTTTTATGAAGGGGATCTCGAAGTTTACTCTCTTCAGATAGTCATCAAGAAGATCATCTAGTACAAAACTGGACAAAATTGGTGGAATATTTGAACCCATAGGAGTGCCAAAAATTTGTTTATAGAACTTCTCATGAAATATCATGTAGGTCGAATCAAATATAAAATCAATAACATCCATGAAAGATTTCTTATCAAAAGCGCAGTAATTAGAAATAATATCCCATTTATTTTCTATGCTGATTTTGACTAAATTGAGTGGTAAATTAGTAAAAAGTGATACTACATCTAAACTTATGATGATAATATAACTTTCAGGTGAAGTGATATTATTAATGAATTCACTGAATTTGAAAGAATCTTCAAAATAATAGGGATTGTTAGTATCATGATAATCTGTCAAAATTTTGGTGATATATTGGGTTATTCAACTGTTTGGAGAATTAATTGAAGATGTAATTGGTCTCATTGATAATACAGGTTTATGGATTTTAGAAAGTGTATAGAACCTTGGCGCCACAGCATTCTTAATTGTCAAGTCATTTCATCTATTATTCTCTTTGTTTTCAAAGAACGTACTATTTTATTACCTTTTTGTTGAATAGTTGAAGTGAGATCTCTTTTCAACTCTTTATAGTATTTTTCATCGTTCACTTTTATCTCCATATCCTTGTTTATACATGATAACTGTTACATTATCTTTGTCACTATTTACTAAGCAAATTTCTGGGTGTTCTTTCAAGAAAATTTCAGATTAATGATTAAATAAAAATCATTTCCCTATATATATATACATATATATATATATATATATATATATATATATATATATATATATATATATACATATATATATATATATATATATAAATATATACAGTGCGCGGATAAATTATGGAACAAATTTGATATTTCGCAAACAATGTACTTTTGACAAAAATCCTGAAAGATTTTTTATTTTAAATGCCGATTTTTGAATGTATATTCTAAAAAGGTCACTGGTTTTGACGTGTGGACGTAATCGGTAATTTCTTTAAATTGAAATAGATTCTTGTGATACTTCATCTGAAAGGTCTTTCAATACTGCATTCAATGATAATAAATAATTGTACAGGGTGAACAAAAATTAATATTTTATTTCAGTTGAAGAATATTTTTATAATAAACAAAATACATTTAAATAAAATAATAATTTTTGTTCACCCTGTATAAACAAATCAAATTATTTATTATCATTGAATGCAGTATTGAAAGACCTTTCAGATGAAGTATCACAAGACTCTATTTCAATTCAAAAAAATTACCGATTACGTCACCACGTCAAAACCAGGGACATAACCTCTTTAGAATATACATTAAAAAATCAACATTTAGAAACAAAAATCGAAATATCGAATTTGTTCCATAATTTAGCGTCGCACTGTATATGTATCGGTGATATAATTCAAAACGGTTACTGCCCCATTGCTCTACGTCAAACCGTTCAAAAGTTAACAGGAAGGACTATAAAAATGAAAAAATGAAAAATATAGAACTGTACATTTATAATGAATGAAATGGAAAAAACTCGTGTGAAATGTGAAATTTGTCCTAAATAAATATATATATATATATATATATATATATATATATATATATATATATATTTATATATATATATATATATATATATATATATATATATATTATATATATATATATATATATACATTTTTTTCGGCAAATAGTTGTACATACCAGGATTGTTATAGGGCCAGTTTCATCGGCAACCCTCATGCGTTATTTTGTAACTTCTATATAGGTAATTTTACTAATAATCGTAGGTGTTCTACATCATCTTTCCACGACTCCTTTTCAAAATGCCACCGAACTCGAATCATACTTATAGAACCGAATCTATTGCGCCAAAATCTATGATTCATTACGTAAATTCTACTATTCAGAAGAAAATCATCAAAATCATTTACTGGAAGGAACATGACTATTAATCGGACAAAGTCTTCATTGAAACTGGATTTATGAATTCAACGCTTTTACTAGGGAAATTAGCCATGAGTTACAAATTGAGTCAGCATGGAAGATTTTGAAAAAAAACAAATAGGCACAGGTAGTTTTAGTATCAAGTGCAAGAGCATTTGTATGAAAATGATGGAAATCAAAGATAAGTCCATTGTGATTGGTTACTTCAGAAAAATACTACTCATCCCGACTTTGTTCCTTCGATTTTTTTTTTCGACGAGTCAAGATTTACGAACAGACAAAACTGCAGGTATTGGACCCAAACAACATCAGGAGTCACTGAAGGAAAGTAATTTTCGGAAAAGATTCGGAGTCAACGTATGGACTGGTGTAATCGGATATAAAATAATTGGACCAATTTCATTTGAAGGACAGTTGACAGGGGTAAGATATTAACAATTCCTTGAGAATGATATTGAAGAATTGTTTATGGACTTACCACTTGATGTTTCCAAAGTGATGTATTTTCAATGAGATGGGGCTCAGCGTCATAAAATCATCCATACCATGAACAATTCGAAGAACCAGTTCAATGAGCGAGTAATTGCAACCTGTATGTTGGCCTGCCCGATCACCTGATCTGAATATTCCAGACTTTTTTGTGAGAGGTTATGTGACTGAACGATTTTTTCGCACACCGCCTCAAACACTTGTAATTTCACAAACATTTTTGCTACCATAAATCCCGCTTTGTTGCGAAATGTCATGCGAAAAACAATTGATAGAGCCAGAAAATGTCAGAGGAAGTTTCATTCAATTTTGTATCCAGAGCATACTTGATATACCCCGATTTCCTCCATAATTTTTCTAACCCTATCTCTGTTTGGAAACACCAGAGTATTCGCGCAGAGCAGCGTCGTCGAAAAAAAAAACGTATTTCATTATTCAGTGTTGTATACACACATCGCTTAGTATGCCACCTTATGTCTTTTATTCATGTTATACAGGGTGAATAAAAAGTACTTTGACAAAGTTCAGGAGGTGATTCCTCACAATATTCTAATATGAATTGTCCGAATGAATGTATGTCGGGAAACGCTTCGTTTCTAAGATACAGGGTGTAAGAGTTTTATTTTTATTTTCGTTTTTTTCAAATAACTTTCGAAATACTGACCTTAATTGAACGAAAATTGGTAATGGGAGGTTTTTTGAGGTGTCGAATTCGAACCTAATGTTATTATTGCTCTTACTCGTAGGGGGCGCCACCTACACGTCGTTTTCCTTTTTGAAGATTCACAACTTCTTCGAGCGTACTAAATCAATTTCTCTATCATATCTACGTAAAAAAGCGACCCATGTTACAAGTCGCTAAAAGCAACCGTTTTCTAGATATTTGGACTTAAAAATCGATTATTTGATAATCGTTGAGTGTTGAAGTTATTACCATTATTTCGCATTTTTCACAAGAATGCTTAGGAAATGAATTTGACGTTTAAGTAAGTAGTTTTGGTAATTACATATTATGTGACCGTTAAACATTTTGTTGTTTTGTTGAAGTTTCTGTAAGTTTTAAAACACTAATTTTGAAAAAATGGATTATTTAAACAATAATGCTCATTTAGCCGATATGCATTTCGTTTATGGCCTTGCGCATGGCAATGCGCGCGAAGCAAGACGTATTTACCAGGAGCGATTACGCGATTGCGCATTACCATGTGTCAGTGGTTTTTGAGATAATTGGCTGGAAATCCTCAATTTTCAAGATATGTACTCTTCACGGACGGGGCAAACTTCTTCCGAAATGCTATCACAAACTTTCATAACAACCATGTTTGGACTCTGGAAAATCCGCACGCAGTTAGTGAAAGAAATTTTCAGTATCAATTTTCTGTAAATGTATGGGCGGCAATAATTGATAATTACTTGATGGGTCCTTTCTTTCTTCAGTTCCGACTGAATGGCCCAACTTACAGAGACTTTTTAGAAAATGAATTGCCGGGACTACTTCAGAATGTACCATTAGAAATTCTTATCCGCATGTGGTTTATATATGATGGGGCTCCGGCCTATTTTAGCGTTGTAGCCAGGGAATTTCTTAACACTGTCTATCCAAATCGATGGATCGGTAGGGGTGTAGAAGAACCTAACCAGGCGTGGGCATTAAGGTACCCAGATCTAAACCCGCTAGATTTTTATTTTTGGGGACATTTGAAGCCACCAGTTTTCAGAACTCCAGTTGTGAACGAGGAAGATCTAAGAAACCGAATAGTAGACGCCTGTGAAACAATAAGAAACACACCAATAATTTTTGAGCGGGTACGAGATTCAATGACTAGAAGACTGAAGCCTGTATCTTCGCTGAAGTTGGACACTTTGAACAATTTATTTGAATACAATTTAGTTTCCTTTATTTTATTTTATTCTACATATTCAAAATTTCTTGAAATAAAATGTTGATATTTCTTGCAAATTTTATTAAAACAAATACAGATTTTGCACCTTTGATACAAAAATAACTATATCAAACGAGTACAAAAAACCAAAACTACTTACTTAAACGTCAAATTCATTTCCTAAGCATTCTTGTGAAAAATGCAGAATAATGATAATAACTTCAACACGCATCGATTATCAAATAATCGACTTGAAATGTTCAAGTTCAAATATCTAGAAAACGGTTGCTTATAGCGACTTGTACCAGGGGTAGCTTTTTCACGTAGATATGATAGAGGAATTGATTTTTTACTGAAAAATGTGCTAGAAGTACGGTCAAAAAAGTTATGAATTTTCGAAAAAGAAAAAGACGTGTGGGTGGCGCCCCCTACGAGTAAGAGCAATAATAACATCATGTTTGACACCTCAAAAAACCTCTCAATACCAATTTTCGTTTCATTGAGGTCAGTATTTCGAAAGTTATTTAGAAAAAACGAAAATAAAAATAAAACTTCAACACCCTGTATCTTTGGAAACGAAGCGTTTCCGGACATATATTTATTTGGACAATTCATATTAGATTGTGAGGAATAACCTCCTGAAGTTTGTCAAAGTACTTTTGAATCACCCTGTATAATTATTCAAAACTTGACTTTGCAATTGTGTTATTTTTATTTTAAATTTATATTCCTCTCGAGTTTTTGAGGTAGAATCAATATTTTCCAACTATTTTCCAATACAATAAATTACGCTGATTTTTGTGTTTGTCAAAAAATTGTGTACATTTCGATCTCAGAAGGTCAACAAATGAGTCTAAACTCTAAAAGCTGAACAACTTCTTTATCATGATTCCCGCCGATACTTCACTGGGTATAAACATTCGTCTATTTCACTTCAAACAGCGCGGAAATGAATTTAAATCAATAAAGGTTATATAAAAACTGTGTGGAAATGGAAGGCTTCTACAGGCTATAATCTCTTTTGATTGATTATTCTCATGCAACACAAATTTCCAGGTAGTCGTAGAAAAAATATCTTTCCCAGAACATAATGGAGTTTGCGACAAAATACTCGCATAATCGAGATTTGATGAGGAAATGTAAGGTGGATTATTTAGAAAAAGGGTGCGAAACCAGTTGCGGAAAAAAGGAATATTTGGGGCATAGAGAAGGTGTCAGCCCTGGATCCAGAAAGAACGCACATTTCTCGAATACATTAATAAAAAAATGCATTGGGAATAGCAATCTCCAGGCATTTTATAATATGGTAATGAAAAACTCCTCAAACTCCTCAACTACATTAGGGAAAGCGAACGTTCTGAGATCTAACTGATGTCCCTTGCCTCGAATATTGATTGCAACGTTTGTTGAATATCGCTGTGGAGGCGGAGAAGTTTGATATGGAAATACTGCTGAATGATGAATTATTGAAAGTTCCGAAATAACGTAATGAAATACCTAAACTTCCAACGACTGCCACACAAACTCACAAATAATAATCATCCATCAATTATTCCATTTCAGACAAAGGAATACCAGTAATGAGAAACGCGTAAATTCCAGGAGAAAAAATCCTTATACAGTGTCACACATAAAGTTCGCAACATATGTAAGTTTTTTTTATTAATAGATATAATGAAAATTTGATTCTGCAGTTAGTTTGTGCTTGAAGAATTAGTAAAAAACAGCCTCTTTCCTTTTGTCATGTGTCACTCTAAACCTGTGCAAATTTGACATTTTTTTCAAAAATCCTCAAAAAATATGTTTTTTTTTGGAAATTTTGAATAAAGTTGCTCAGTTTCCAATTTTATACCTTTGCTCCAAATTTGGACTCTCTACTGTCACTTCGACTTTTTTACAATTTTTTTAAATTTTCGAATCTTTCGCTCTACCGATTCGAACGAAAGATGATTCAAAATTTCATAATTTTGATAAATACGAGACTTCAATGTCATATCTTGCCCAAATAATACCCACATTGGCCTGTTTTTCATTTCATTGTGAAACTGATTCGGATTTTCAATTTATGGACGTTAATATGGCAGTAATCGAATAAACGAATTTCTCTCCATTCTTATTATACTCGTATTTCTTTTTTTAATAGATTTTTATCCAGTTTTTTTTATTTTTCTGACCAATAATTCAGTAACAAACAAACCCGAAATATCTGTAAACTAAACAGTGTAAACTGAACAATGACCTACAGTTTCATAACTATTCAAAAGACTTTCGTTCTAGTGATTTGTACTAAACATGATATGAAATTTCGTGATTTTAAACAATATAAGACTAATGCAACATCTTGGGAAGAAAATAGTACAATTGATCGAATCGAAATGAAATTTTCCCTTAGTAGGCTTTTGAAACAAATTTTTAGTTTTGTCAAATTATTGCGTTTAATAAATCGAGTTGTTTTCTGTACAGATTTTCGTACATTCATAATTCACAAATAAGTTTTATGTACAATGTTATCCACACAAGACAAAGTGGAAATAGTTTTTCTATGTGGTGAGAATGTGCCATATCGAGATGTTGCTTGTATTTTCAATCACCGGCATCCAGGAAGAAATATTCACTACCGTGGGAAGGATATTGAAAACATTCAAAGAAACTGGCTCTGTGGATAATCGTTTCAAGAAACCACATAATCCAATGGAATATAATGAAAAAGAACAACTCAATGTTTGTTTGATCGTTGATGAAAACAGGAAAACTAATATAAGAAGTATTAGTGAAAATACAGGGGTGGCAGAGAAACTGTGAGAAGAATTTTGCACAAAAATAATTTCCATCCCTATAAGCCAAAGTTCATCCACACTCTTAAAAGAAAGAGATTTCGATATTCGAGTAGGATTTTCATTTTGGTTCCAAGGTGAGAGAGAAAATGATATCACATTTCCCTATAGGATTTTATGGACAGACGAGGCAACTTTCACGTCGAACGGAACAGTTAGTTCCCAAAATTGTCGCTGGTGGTCCAACAATAATCTAAATTTTGTAATAGAACGCCGTGACCAATATTCATTCAAGAGAAATGTGTGGTGTGGTTTATTACACAACCAAATAATTGGACCATATTTTTTTAGACAAAATTTTAACGCAGACATGTACAGAAATGTCATTATGAATCAGTTGTTTTGGATAATCTGCCTCTGAGTTTTAGACGAAATTTGTGGTATCAGCTTGACGAGGCACCGATCCACCAAACGGTAGAAGTGAAACAGTGTCTCAGTCAGATGTTTAGGGGCAAAGTGATAGGACGAGATTGGGAAGATTATTGGCCATCAAGTTCACCGGACTTATCTCCAATGGACTTTTTTCTACGGGGTTATCTGAAACAAAAAGATTATAAGCACAGACCATTTGCAAACAAAGAACATTTAGAGAATACCATTCGGGAGTGTTGTGCTAACATAAATCCCCTATTTATTAAAAATTCCAAAAAGCCTGTGAATGAAAGGACTTTAATTTGTATAGAACGGGAAGGACGGCATACCGAATGATGATTTCCGGTTTTTTATAAGATCATTGAGGTAAACCAATGAATGTTACGATGTTTTGTTGTGAATTTGATTATAGTTATTCTGGTTTAATGTTTTCCACACATCTAATGGTGAAAATAAAGAATATGAGATTTATGAAATGAATTCAAAAAACTTTGCGAAAAATTATTATTTGCTCGAAAATTACATACAGTTTACATACAGTTTACATCCAACAGGCATCTGTTAAAAAAAAGAAATACGAGTGTAATAAGAATGAAGAGAAATTCGTTTATTCGATTACTGACATATTAACATCCCTACATTGGAAATCCGAATCAATTTCACAATGAAATGAAAAACCTAGATGAACTTTGTAACAACGAAGTCGAATTCTTGGAGGTGCATTTTTTTTTTCTGATAACAGGCCAATGTGGGTATTTTCTGGCAAGACATGACATTGAAGTCTTGTATCCATCAAAATTATGAATTTTGAATCATGTACCACTGTGAGCTTGTTCGATTGTTAGTACGGGTAGAGTGAGCTGATCGAAGGATCAATAATGGACCTAGGTTACGTATATGTTCGATATCAATAGAGTATAGCGATCCCATGAAAATGATGTCGTCGAAAATCCGGAGATTTGGGCACTCCGTTGGCTTACACTGACCGTTGATAGAGAATTACACATCTCTATCATCAAAAGATATATGGGTTTGTTTGAAAGCTCTTAAAAGATCCCCATTAACTTGGTCATGTATTTTATTCCATTGTAAAGTGAGGAACTGGCACCGAATTACATGCCTTACAACCAATATTACTTCAACTACGGTTTTGTCTTTCGAATCAGAAAAATGCACACAGTTCATATATCCCATTTCTCAATAGATTTCACTATGAAAATGAATGAGGCAGGGGCAGAGTAGAATCACCACAATTCCGACTCCATGAAAAACTGAAATCAATTTTCGTAGTTTCAGTGGTCAAACAACAAACATATCAGATTTACCCCAGTCAGAATCAAAATTCACGATCACAATATCCAAAAATTGATACATTTAATATCAATATAAATATCAATCGGAAAAAGTATTACCATACATGTGTTGAAACTCAGATGTTCTGCCACCATCACTTCTGCAGACAATATGAAAGTATGTACAAATGAATTGAAATACCTTCTCTCAAATCTAAAATGGAGGGATTGTTAATGAGAGCAATACAAGAGATGAGATGAAAAGAGCTTACAACCAATTATTGAAAGAATGTCGTATATGAGAGTAAAAATATTCAATCTAATATAATAATGATAAATTCCAGCAGCGGGTGCTTCAGATGAAGACAATAAAAAAATTTGATTACTATCGTTTCGGACGTCCATCGTCTTAATGTATTTAAAAGGTTTTCAAGACGATTGCAGATACAAGCATTCGAAACGTCGTGAAAACCTTTTAAATACATTAAGACGATGGACGTCCAAAACGATAGTAATCAAGTTACCACATCGTCTACAACCTTCAAACAAGAAAAACATTCACGGAAAATTCGAGGAGATTTGCGAAAAAATACCGATAAACGATATGTTATACTAATTATGGGTGGTTTCAATGCACAGATAGAGAAAGAGGTACAAAATGAAGCAATAGCAGGCAAACAAATGACACCTCAGGAAACAAATGAATATACAACCTGGCGACCATCACCAACGCGTTTATTCTAAGCACTAAATTCAAACATAAAAAAGAGCACAAAATAACATGTAGAACCAGGAACAACAAAGGGTGAGCAGAGACCACGTCTTAATAACAAAAACATGGGAAGGTTTAATGAATGATACAAGATCACACAGGTGGAAAACGCGGATTCAAACTATTTTTCTGGTTATAACAAAAAAAAGTAAACAGACACAAACAGAAAAATAAAAGAAAAGAAAATGAAATACAAACTAAGGAAAAAGGATACAATTATTCAAAACAGCACCAAAAGTCAGTATAGAAAAAGAATGGGAAATACTGAATGGAGCATCATAAGAGCTGCAGTAAAAATAATGAGCAAATTCGAACGAAGAGAAAACGAGATTGGTATCATGAGAAATGTGAAGAGAGGATCAAGATTAAAAATCAGGTGAGGACTGAATTGCTAGCAACAAAGGAGAAAACGGAACGTTGTGAAATCGGACCTTCTTAGGACCAAGAACACAGAACGCGGAAAGGAACCCGGGAAACTATCTCAACATAAATATACATATATACATGTATATAAGATTTCAAATTAATGGTATTTTTGGGACCATGATCGGCAAACACATATAAAAAAAATCTATCGAAATCTACCCAAAAAGACGATATGTGAAATACTAGAAATAAGGCAACGCCGACTATTCAAATCTTCAGTGCATACATTTTTAATAATTGTTCACCTTGAATCAATCGATAATGAAGTTACAAGTATGTACACTCAACTCATTCAGCTACACTGTAATATGTTGACCTCAATCAACTCCCACTGTTCAACAAGGCATTCAAATTAATTTTCGAAACAATTCGAATGGTCAACCCACAGATTGACCGATAGGAACAGAATTATTTACCAGAATAAATAGAACGTGAGTACATTCAAATTGGTTGTTCGATCCTCCAATAATTGACACACGTTAAAATATTGCTCCTGGATTAGGGAAGTAATTTGTACGAATGCAAATCCAGCTTTGCAAATGGAAAAAACGAAATTGCGGAAAACTCTGACGATTCCTGTGCTAACTTGCTAGATTAATTTTTAATACCTCTGACAACAGTTTGATAATCTGTTTAGGACGAAGTTTTTGTGTGGGAGTCCTCGTTCTCCCACTGTGAATAATTCGGGAAACTGGGACAATAATAAGAGAAAAACTATGGGCGACAACATGACATCAAAGGAATAACTAAATATAAAAATGTGGTTGTTAGCTTTGATACTGATGACAGTGGAAAAAATATACGCTTCATGGAGTGAAAAACGGCACAAATTATGGAAAAAAAATCATTATGCACATCCCAAACGTTGATAAATCCCATTATACTGATAATTGTGGCTGGATTAATAGGAGTTGAGTTATTGGAAAATATGAAAAAAATTGTTATGTACTCATTATGCCCCAGCTCTTGATAATAATAAACCGGTTATTATCATATCCTGATGTTTATCGTTGGGTAGCAATTCAATATACCATAATTGAAGTTGTATGTTTATTTTAGGGCATAGTGTAACTAGTACCCATGCTATATGGGGATGTGATCTTGTTGTTGAAGCATATCCAGATCCCTATTCTTCACATATGTCCTGACATAAAGCTATGATTCTGATGGATATTGATAGTGGGCTTGCATGTAGAGATAAGTTATGTTTTGATGCACAAGGGACTATCCTGGGGCCACTTCTTTTCTTGGTTTATATGAATAATGTAGTTCAAATACGAGATTTATCATCCAACATAATATGCTATGCAGATGACACAGTCTTGATACTCACAGGTACAAGCTGGAAAGAAATAAAGTCAACCGCAGAAGCAGATCTAAGAAAATTACAAATTACTGGACCATAACCTACTCACCCTTAACGTCATCGAAACTAAATTCATACCTTTTACACCTACAGTCAATACGCAACCACCTATAGATTATTTCATAAACCTTCACAAATCAAGTTGCACCGATACTAATATATGTACCTGCCCATAAATAGATCAAGTATCATCTATAAAATACCTAGGAGTGACTCTGGATCAGCACATTCGCTGGACCGAGCACATCTCGAATGTAAATAAACGACTGAGAGCATTACTGCACAGATTTTACACATTAAGAGATATCTTGAAAGAATATAAAAAAATCGAATTAAACGGTTTTCTTCACATAAAGGATTCAATATAAAATTGAACCAGAAAATGGTAGATCTCAGGTGAAAAACAACTACTTTCCTGGCAAATACCACGCAGAACATTGAATGATATTCACCTGAAAATCCATGCATACTTCCATATAATATCAATGGACATTGAATGCAAATGTTTCTTTCTGATAAGCTCGATTATGTTTAATTTATGTCGTGTTCACCTAACAATCCGCATACCGGTTTCAGGCTTCTTGGCCCTCATCAGTACGGAGTAGTCAACCAGCCAAAGGTGCAAAGAACTCTGGCTGAAGTGAGACACAACGTAAACAAACCATCATCGATCTTGTAACACCTATAGGTACGCCGGAAAAGATGCTAGACGGGCTTGCCACTCCTACTGAGAAGGATCTTTTATTTAGAAACCTATCGAGGTGGGAGATTTTCGGAGTGTTTCTTTCTGTCACTTGGTACCGCCAGTTACTGAAGAAGTGTATCTTTGTTACCTTGTGTTTTCAGCGATTCTTTGCACTTTGCTGGTTGACTACTCCAGTACGATGATCTCAGGCCTAAACCGGTATGCAGATTGTTAGGTGACACGACATAAATTAAACATAATCGAGCTTATCAGAAGAAACATTTGCATTCAATGTCCATTGATATTATATGGAAGTATGCATGGATTTTCAGGTGAATATCATTCAATGTTCTGCGTGGTATTTGCCAGGAAAGTAGTTGTTTTTCACCTGAGATCTACCATTTTCTGGTTCAATTTTATATTGAATCCTTTATGTGAAGAAAACCGTTTAATTCGATTTTTTATATTCATTCCACTTCACATGGCACTTTTCTTTCAAGAGATATCTTATCACGCGAAAACTTACTAATGCTTTATACTTTCCTGGTAGAATCCATTCTACGATACAGTATTATAATATGGGGAGGAGCTTTCGTGAACAATTTACGTCCTCTACATATCACACAAAATTCCATCATAAAAATCATATTCAGGAAAAAGAAACAGTATTCCACTGAATTACTATATGAAGAAACAAAAATCCTTCCAATCAGCCTTTTATATGCTCATCAATGTATAATTCGAGTATACACAACTAAAAACTCACTTCAAAGCAGATCTGTCCAACCGACTAGACAAACTAGAAATGAAGAATTAGCAAGACATACTTTTAAAAACGCTGTAACCCAGAGAACGTTTCTATTTTTCGTTCCAAAATTTTACAATTCAATACCGGTACATTTAAAAAAAATTGACAAACTAACTAAGTTCAAAACTGAAATAAAAAACTATATCCTGAGAAACAAGGAAACTTTCTATAAAATACAACGATAGTTATTACAAAAAAAAAAGAAGCTTATCCCACTATTTTGCTGCTATCCCTGCCCTCTACCAATCGTCGAATATTATCAAAATTTTGGTTAAAATTAATGTGCACATATAAAATACACATGTGTGTGAAGTAATGTTTTACACTAATGACAGTTACCTTTTCTACTTTTTTCTTGTAAATTTTTGTCCGCCTAAATTTTTAGCATAGTTTATGTACAGTACTAATAGTTTTTAGAGAAGCCTTGGATACAACACACACACAGGCATTTATGCCTAGTTATGTTGTACTCAGAGAGCAAATCTAACCCCATATTTGTAAAAAAAAAATTTGTACATGCAATACTTTGAATAAAACTTGAATAACCAAAATAGAAATGAACGACACATTTCGAATCTCGTTAAGTCATTGGTGGCGCATGTCTGAAAAAAATTAGTAATTTTAATTAGTAAGTTCGTTCGTTCGTTTGTTAATTTGTGTCAAATCTTGCAAGATAATTTTGACCCACTTCTAGTCGTCCGATTAATTTGAAATTTGGCAGTTGTTCATAATTCCGGTGACAATGCATTATGGGATTTTTGTTAGGAAAAAACAAAATGGCGGCTCAAAGTTAATTTTTAAATTCAAGATAGCGGCCTCGAGATGGAAGACAAGTTTTGTGATTATGGTCCAATTCGATTCAAAATTGATATGCAGGGTTTCCTGGGTCGGATATTATGAATTTTTTGTTGAAATTCATAAATTCAAATTGGCGGCCCCAAGATGGAAAACGAGTTTTGTGATTATGGTCCGATTCGATTCAAAATTGGTATGCGGCGGTTTTCGCGGTCGGAGATTTTGAATTTATTATCAAAATTTATAAATTCAAGATGGCGGCCCCAAAATGGAAGATGAGTTTTCTGATTGTGGTCATATTTTATTCAAAATTGGTATGTGGGGGTTTGGTATGTGGGGGTTTTCAGGTTCGGAGATTATGAATTTTTTGTCAAAATCCATAATATCAAGATGGCGACATAGTGAAGAGCAGTTGAGAAATCGCATCATAATTTCTTGCGAAACTATTGGAAACAGTCCCGGTATTTTCCAAATAGTACGTGAGTCCATGAGAAAAAGAACAGAGGCATGCATTTGAACCTCCGGCAAATGCAGGAGGTTCACATTTTGGGTATCTGATTGAATTTATTTCTTTGCGAGTTCAGGATAATTTTGTGTTGGCATTCCAAAATGTATTTAGTTTACTTTAATTTCATAATTTTACCGTTTAAAAAATAATTCTCTTGAATAAATTTTTATTTCAAGTTACATAAATTGTTTTTTCTCGTAAGTGGTCTTGCGAGTTGCAAATGAATGAATTTCATTTTTTTATGCTAAAACCGTACGTCAAACGAAAAAAAATCAAAAGACCAGATTTGCTCAAAAACGAATCATGATTTCCGAAATAATTTTTACTTTAAGAAAAAGCAGTGGCGTATCACTTTTCTCTTTAAAATGATTCAGTGCAAAACCTGCACGAATGCTTACTGGCAAGAATAAAAAATTATGTTTTACAGCAGAAAATTCCTTTCGATGCATAGAAGATGCGAACTACAAAAATATCTAGGGTTATACCAAAGACATATGTTCATATGAAGTTTTTTCTCAAAATGGACCCAAGGATAACCTCCTTTACTAAGAAACGCCCTGTACAGGGAGTTCATTTTGCCACAGCCCTGAAAATGCAGTCTTCAACATTTATTTCAGTCAAAATTATAATATTGAAGTCTACTAAATAATAAGAAAATACTTAATTTACTGAAATTTTGCTCTTTCTGCTCTACGCAAAATAGGTATAGCGTGACAATCTTTTGAATCTGTTATTCACTTATGGAAGAATGACATATTAAAAAAATATATGTCGATTTATTCAGCTCATTCAAATGAATGTGTGTGTTCGAGAAGTGTATTTGCACCTATTTTCGATCATTTGATCGTTTGACAGACCTCAACAAATGTATTTCTGTAACTGAAGTTTTTCAAGAGAGGTGCGCCATCTTAGGAGATCTCAGCTATGTGGTTCTTACTAACTCAATGGATAATAATATCAATTTCATATTTATGTTTGACTCATCACATTGAGTCAAACTGAAAGAATGTTGATCCAATAAACGTATTGCTCCTCAATCGCAGAGGACCTTCCTCTCAAGAATATTCAACAAATTTCATCGAGTGTTGCAAGGATTCAGACAAATCTCAGTAGTAACTGAAGTTTTTCAAGAGAGGTGCGCCATCTTAGGAGATCCCAGCTATGTGGAAGTTAGCTACATCCGCTTCTTACTAACTCAATCGATAATAATATCAATTTCATATTTATGTTTGACTTATCTCATTGAGTCAAACTGGAAGAATGTTGATCCAATAAACGTATTGCTCCTCAATCGCAGAGGACCTTCCTCTCGAGAATATTCAACAAATTTCATCGAGTGTTGCAAGGATTCAGACAAATCTCAGTGGTAATCACTTTCGGTGTGGTGAGCATAGTTACTTCACGATTATGTTATTACCATTTGTGTGTTCCTAACTATCCCGTACTTTCCCACTGTTCGTTTACTTGTGAATGTGTTTGCCTCATGGTGTGTTTGTTGTGGGCTTTCACATATAATGCAGATACTACAACTATTACATTCAATTAGACAAATCACTTAACGTTATCAGAAGTTTTTTGTTGGCGACATTCAAACGATGGAATTGAATTATTGGTGTAGCTATTACTTTATACAGTGAACGTATGCTACTTTTCTTTGTCTACTGAATGAACGGAGTGATCACCTGGATTCCTAGAGACTGGCCGATGTACAGTTTACACCACTTGAACCGTATATAATAATGATAATAATAATAATAATAATAATAATAATAATAATATAATAATAATAATAATAATAATAATAATGATGATGATGATGATGATGATGATGATGATGATGATGATGATGATGATGATGATGATGATGATGATGATGATGATGATGATGATGATGATGATGATGATGATGATGATGATGATGATGATGATGATGATGATGATGATGATGATGATAAGATAATGATAATAATAATAATAATAATAATAATAATAATAATAATAATAATAATAATAATAATAATAATAATAATAATAATAATAATAATAATAATAATAAATAACCAGGGTAGGTCAAACAACACCAGCAATGACCTTGGTGAGTGGCGCCACCACTCAACCCAGCCTAGGATGCAAAATCGGACCGGCAGCTTAAGCGCATCCGGGAGGAAAAAAGCAAACACTTCCTCTGGTGTCGGCCGTGTTCCTGCTAGGCTAACCCCCTCGCAGGATCATACTCTGGTTCCTAGAAGGAGGAGACAGGGCCCCCACAACCGACCTCATCCGGATGGAGGTCAACGGCAAGGTGGTGGGGCCCAAATCGATGGACAGCCTAATGACGACCTACGCAATGGACAACGTTCTGAGTGGACAGACGAAATGAAAGACGGCCTCCTGCGTTGCTATGAGAGTAGCGAGCCCGGCCGAAGGGGATACATGGCGCGAATGCATGCTCTGTGGTGCGTGGCACACCCAGAGTATGCCGCATTTCCTCACAAAATCTACGGGATTATGTATCTCACCTTCGTAGCCGTGGCTATGTGAGGCCGCCTCCTAGGCAGGTTAACGAAGTGGCCGAAGTGGCAGAAGTGCCACGAGTCGAACCAGCCGAAGAGGTGGCAGGTATCAATATTCCACCAACAGAGATTATCAGAACACGCAGGGTGCTCCGCACTTTGAAGCCCCTGAAGCCTCAAGATCTGGCTCGAGTGGATGCGGAAATTCGTGAAGCGCTTTCAGAAGAGGCTGACATCTGGCAAATCAACACCGCCATATACGATGCTGCTCTTATGCTTTCCCGTGCGGATACGCAGAATAATGCGTCTTCGACTAGAAAGCATGAGAGACGCATACAAAAGATGGAAGCCAAAATCAAGTCGGCGAGACAACACGCATCTCGTATCCAATGTGTGATGGACTACGTAGTGGCCAATAGGCCATTTACGCTAACGGTGCGGCGAATCGCAGCTAAGTTGCGACGAGTCCATCACACATTGAATCAAGGAGTGCTGTTAACCATTGAACAACACTGCCTTGATAGGATACGAATGCTAGTGGCTGCCAAAAAGTCACTAGTACGGCGAGCGAGAGGAATCGCGGAAAACAAACAGTTCCGCGAGAAACCCTTCCGCTTATTCCAGCAACCGCCGCTTGTTGTGGAAAACCCGCCGACCGCTGATCAGGTGGAAAACTTCTGGAAGGAGATTTACGAATACCCGCAGCCACTCAACATAGACAATCCAGCCCTGGCGCAGTTTGGAGCCTTCTGTAGGAGGTTTCAGCAACCTCATCTCATTGAACTGCGCCAACCGATAACCCCGGAAGAAAATAGGAAAGCTCTACAAGGCTCGAATAACTTTGCTGCTCCAGGCCCAGACGGGTTGTGCAACTTGTGGAAAGAAGTTCCCCAGTACCCACCACCACTTAGCCAGAGTTTTCAACTCGTGGCTTAGTGGAGAGCAGCAGATTCCGGCTTGGTTTGTCGAGGGACGAACCGTGATTATCCCCAAGAACGAAAATTTGTCTGATCCCAAGAATTACAGACCGATAACATGCTTGAACACGTGTTACAAATTGTTTACGCGCATTTTGTACACGCGAATACTCCTCGCAGTTGACACGGTGTACGAACGGATATATGAGCAGAAAGGGTCAAAGAAAGGTGTTGCTGGCTGCAAGGAGAACCTGCTGATCGATAGATGTATCACGCAGGACTCCGTGCAGTATAAGCGCAACCTTTCGATGGCCTGGATCGATTACCGCAAGGCGTTTGATTCAACATCGCATGAGTTGATCTTGCATTTGCTCAGATGCCTTGCGGTACCCGATCAAATAGTGAGATGCATTGAACAGTTGATGCCACTCTGGAGGACTCGCTTCACCATAACATCAGGTGGAGCCAAAAACCAAACGGAGCAGGTTATCTTTAGGAGGTGTGTTCCAAGGGGATTCCCTCAGCCCCCTCCTTTTTTGCATCTCACTTATGCCATTATCCGTTGCGCTCAGAAAAACCCGTGGTTACAACTGTGGCACCCCCGGAGACCGAAGGCATAAGGTCACCCATTTATTTTATATGGATGACCTAAAGCTTTATGCCTCGGGTGAGGGAGATCTCCAGCAATCTCTGAGGGTGGTGCAAGAGTACACGCATGCTATCGGCATGGAATTCGGGATGGATAAATGTGCACTGGTTCATCTCAGGAGAGGACGATGCGAGGATTATGGAGAGGACGCGCAGCTGGTAGATGGAAGCATCCTTCGCCATCTGGATGCCGGAGAAGCGTATACCTACCTAGGAGTGCAACAACGTTGCACCCAAGAGGTAGTGGCGGTTAAAAACGCTCTCCGCGGCAAGTATCAGCAGAAACTCCGGCAGATCTGGTCTCAGAACTGTCGGGCATGAACAAAGTTTCTGCCACCAACATGCTTGCCGTTCCGATACTGATCTACTCCTTTGGGGTAGTGAAGTGGACCCTGGAGGAGCTGCGCGGAATCGACGTGAAGACTCGCAAAATGATGCACCTACATCGTAGTTTGCATCCGAAATCGTCCGTTCCACGGTTGTACCTCCCCCGAAAACAAGGAGGCCGTGCACTTTTGAGTTTGGAGTGTTTTCACAACAGAATGGTGCTGGAGGGAGCCTGTATAGTCATCAGGAGCTTGGATCCCCTTCTCTGCATGGTCAAAGACCATGAGATTACAGGGAAAGGAGCGTTTCTTTTTAAGGCAGCAATCCGTGCAGCCGATGAACTCGGTCTTGTATTCGACACTGAGCGGGATATCCAAGACTCTATCACCGAGTTGGAGCCCGCTCGACGGAGAGTCCACATAAAAGCAGCAGAGAATACTGTACATCTGCAGCTCCACAAGGATAAGCCGATGCATGGAATCTTCTACAAACATATTGAAGACCACGGCTTATCCGAAAGTCTGACCTTTGCTTTCCTTAGGTCAGGTGGACTCAAGTCGGAGACTGAGGGATTCATCATGGCTTGCCAGGATGGTGTTTTCAACACTCTCGTGTATCGAAGCCGCGTGATGGGTATAGAGTTACCTGACACGAGATGCAGGGCCTGCCGTGGAGCGCCTGAGACCATCATGCACTTGCTGTCAGCATGTACAGCATATGCGGTCTCAGCCTATATCCATCGTCATAACGCGGCGTTACGAGTGCTGTATTACCATCTACGATACTCGTACGGTATTGATGAGACACCAGTGCTGCCCTACGCTCCGGGGGATATTGAGTCCGTTGTGGAGAATGAGAAGTGCCGAATTTATTGGAACTACTCATTCCCCACCCTCAGGCAAATACAAGCCAACAAGCCTGATGTAGTCCTCTTCGACCGCGAGCAGAAAACGATATACGTCATAGAGTTTTCGGCTCCGGGCGAGACGAATATCGTGCGAAAAGAGGACGAGAAACGGACAAAGTATCGAGATCTACTCTTCGAGCTCCGCAGACTCTATCCAGACCATTCTGTAAAGATAGTGGTTCTGATTATAGGGGCCCTTGGTGGAATGATGCCAACGCTACTCTCAAACCTGGAAATTATACCGGCATGCCGTAAATCGGCAGAATCTCTAGCCGGCCGCATGCAGAAGGCAGTCATTCTCGGATCGTTACGTCTGCTAAGGACACATGATTCTCGGACCCAATGATCTCTCACCTCACGGGTGTGGGGAGAGGTCATTGGTTTATGTAACCAGCGCGCCCTTCCGAATGGGTCGGAGCTTCGGAAGTATAATACATATATAATAATAATAATACAGACCGATAACATGCTTGAATACGTGCTACAAATTGTTTACACGCATTTTGTACACGCGAATACTCCTCGCAGTTGACACGGTGTACGAACGGATATATGAGCAGAAAGGGTCGAAGAAAGGTGTAGCTGGCTGCAAGGAGAACCTGCTGATCGATAGATGTATCACGCAGGACTCCGTGCAGTATAAGCGCAACCTTTCGATGGCCTGGATCGATTACCGCATGGCATTTGATTCAACATCGCATGAGTTGATCTTGCATTTGCTCAGATGCCTTGCGGTACCCGATCAAATAGTGAGATGCATTGATCAATTGATACCACTCTGGAGGACCCGCTTCACCATAACATCAGGTGGAGCCGAAGTCCAAACGGAGCAGGTTATCTTCAGGAGAGGTGTGTTCCAAGGGGATTTCCTCAGTCCCCTCTTTTTTTGCATCTCACTCATGCTATTATCCGTTGCGCTCAGAAAAACCCGTGGTTACAACTGCGGCACTTCCGGAGACCGAAGGCATAAGGTCACTTATTTATTTCATATGGATGACCTGAAGCTCCATGCCTCGGGTGAGGGAGATCTGCAGCAATCTCTGAGGGTGGTGCAAGGGTACACGCATGCTATCGGTATGGAATTCGGGATGAATAAATGTGCACTGGTTCATCTCAGAAGAGGGCGATGCGAGGATTACGGAGAGAACGCGCAGCTGATAGATAGAAGCATCCTCCGCCATCTGGATGCCGGAGAGGCGTAAACCTACCTAGGAGTGCAACAACGCTGCACTCAAGAGCTAGTTGCGGTAAAAAACGCTCTCCGCGGCAAGTATCAGCAGAAACTCCGGCAGATCTGGTCATCAGAACTGTCGGGCATGAACAAAGTTTTTGCCACCAACATGCTTGCCGTTCCGATACTGATCTACTCCATTGGGGTAGTGAAGTGGACCCTAGAAGAGCTGCGCGGAATCGACGTGAAGACTCGCAAAATGATTCACCTACATCGTAGTTTGCATCCGAAATCGTCCGTTTCACGGTTGTACCTCCCCCGAAAACAAGGAGGCCGTGGACTGCTGAGTTTGGAGTGTCTTCACAACAGAATGGTGCTGGATAGAGCCTGTAAAGTCATCAGGAGCTTGGATCCCCTTCTCTGCATGGTCAAAGACCATGAGATCACAGGAAAAGAAGCGTTTCTTTTATAGGCAGCAATCCGTGCAGCCGACGAACTCGGCGGAGAGCCCAAATAAAAGCTGCAGAGAATACTGTACATCTGCAGCTTCACAAGGATAAGCCGATGCATGGAATCTTCTACAAACATATTGAAGACCACAGCTTATCCGAAAGTCTGACCTTTGCTTTCCTTAGGTCAGGTGGACTCAAGTCGGAGACTGAGGGATTTATCATGGCTTGCCAGGATGGTGTTTCCAACACTCTCGTGTACCGAAGCCGCGTGATGGGTATAGAGGTCCCTGACACGAGATGCAGGGCCTGCCGTGGAGCGCCTGATACCATCATGCACTTGCTGTCAGCATGTACAGCATATACGGTCTCAGCCTATATCCATCGTCATAACGCGGCGTCACGAGTGCTGTATTACCATCTACGACACTCGTACGGTATTGATGAGACACCAGTGCTGCCATACGCTCCGGGGGATATTGAGTCCGTTGTGGAGAATGAGAAGTGCCGAATTTATTGGAACTACTCATTCCCCACCCTCAGGCAAATACAAGCCAACAAGCCTGATGTAGTCCTCTTTGAGCACGAGCAGAAAACGATATACGTTATAGAGTTTTCGGCTCCGGGCGAGACGAATATCGTACGAAAAGAGGATGAGGAACGGACGAAGTATCGAGATTTACTCTTCGAGCTCCGCAGACTCTATCCAGACCATTCTGTGAAGATAGTGGTTCTGATTATAGGGGCCCTTGGTGGAATGATGCCAACGCTACTCTCAAACCTGGGAATTCTACCGGCATGCCGTAAATCGGCAAAATCTATAGCCGGCCGCATGCAGAAGGTAGTCATTCTCGGATCGTTACATCTGCTCAGGACACATGATTCTCGGACCCAATGATCTCTCAGCTCACGGATGTGGGGAGAGGTAATTGGTCATTGTCATTGGTCATTGCGTGTTGAAGTTATTAACATTATTTTGCATTTTTCACAAGAATGCTTGGGAAATGAATTTGGCATTTAAGTAAATAGTTTTGGTAATTATATATTATGTGACAGTTAAACGTTTTGTTGTTTTGTTGAAGTTTCTGTAAGTTTTAAAACACTCATTTTGAAAAATTGGATTATTTAAACAATAATGCTCGTATAGCCGATATTCATTTCGTTCATGGCCTAGCGGATGGCAATGCGCGCGAAGCAAGACGTATTTACCAGTAGCGATTTCCTAATCGAGTACTGCCTTCAGCTCCAACATCTACCAGTCTCCACCGTCGTTTGGCAGAAACAGGTAGCTTTGAGAGGGCAGCTGGTATTATTGGAAGACCACGAGCAGTCCGAACCCCAGAATTGAAAGAAGCTGTTTTGAACGCTCTCGAAGAGAATCCAGAAACAAGTACAAGAATAATTGCTGGAGCTCTCAATTCTACTCAGTCCACAGTTTGGAGAATTATCCACGATCAACAATTTTATCCATACCATATTCAAAGGGTACGAGCTCTTCTGCCACGAGACTTTCCCCAACGCATTAATACGTGTCAGTGGTTTTTGAGAAAATTGGCTGGAAATCCTAATTTTTTAAGATATGTACTCCTTACGGACGAGGCAAACTTCTCCCGAAATGCTATCACAAACTTTCATAACAACCATGTTTGGGCTCCGGAAAATCCGAACCAGTCAGTGAAAGACATTATCAGTATCAATTTTCTGCAAATGTATGGGCGGCAATAATTGATAATTACTTGATAGGTCCTTTCTTTCTTCCGTTCCGACTAGCTGGCGAAACTTACAGAGACTTTTCAGAAAATGAACTGCTGGGACTACTTCAGAATGTACCATAAGAATTTCGTACCCGCATGTGGTTTATGCAAAACTGTCAATCCAAATCGATGGATCGGTAGGGGTGTAGAAGAAACTAACCAGGCGTGGGCACCAAGGTCCCCAGATCTAAACCAGCTAGATTTTTATTCTTAGGGACATTTGAAGTCACTAGTTTATAAAACTCCAGTAGCGGACGAGGAAAATCTATGAAACCAAATAGTAGACGCCTGTGAGACAATAAAAAATACAACAATAATTTTTGAGCGGGAACGAGATTCAATGACTAGAAAACTGAATGCCGGTATCTTCGCTGAAGGTAGACACTTTGAAAAATGTATTTGAATACAATTCAGTTTACTTTATTTTATTTCATTCTGCATATTAAAAATTTCTTGAAATAAAATGTTGATATTTCTCGCAAATTTTATTGAAACAAATACAGATTTTACACCCCTGGTACAAAAATAACTATTTCAAACGAGTAAAAATAAATAGAATTGGTGGCGCCCCTTACAAAAAATCAAAACTACTTACTTAAATGTTGAATTCATTTCCTACGCATTCTTGGGATAAATGCAAGATAATGGTAATAACTTCGACACGCATCGATTATCAAATAATCGACTTGAAATTCTCAAGTCCAAATATCTAGAAAACGGTTGCTTATAGCGACTTGTGACAAGGACAGCTTTTGTTACGAAGATATGATAGAGGAATTGATTTTTTTACTGAAAAATGTGCTAGAAGTACGCTCAATAAAGTTATGAATTTTCAAAAAAAAAGACGTGTAGGTGGCGCCCCCTACGAGTGAG
Organism: Gonioctena quinquepunctata; assembly: GCA_018342105.1. Taxonomy (NCBI): domain Eukaryota; kingdom Metazoa; phylum Arthropoda; class Insecta; order Coleoptera; family Chrysomelidae; genus Gonioctena; species Gonioctena quinquepunctata. The sequence goes on along the minus strand of JAFIRS010000922.1, from coordinate 449,987 downwards.
AGCAATAATAACACCAGGTTCGAATTCGAAACCTCAAAAAAACCTCGATACCAATTGTCGTTCAATTAAGGTCAGTATTTCGGAAGTTATTCAGAAAACACGAAAATAAAAATAAAACTTCAACACCCTGTATCTTGGAAACGAAGCGTTTCCGGACATATATTTATTTGGACAATTCATATTAGAATATTGTGAGTAATCACCTCCTGAAGTATGTCAAAGTACTTTTGAATCACCCTGTATATCACGTGCGAGCTACAGACAGTCAGGTCGGACAGTAGCAATAGTGTACACTACAGTTTTAAAGAAAGTTTGATTCAGATCAGTAGTGCAGTGTCGCGCGGTTGGATAGTGAATTGTCTTTCAATAGTCAGAGAGCATTATTGTGTTGAGTTTTGTGAAGTGGTAATAATAATACGAATAATAACCTACTGTAATTTTAGCATTTTTTGGAACGTAGTTCCTTATCGCGCGTTGCGAAAGAGGGCTAGACGGAATAAATCAAGACCAAAATGTGTAACGAGACTTTCGCTATGGTTGTAAGCCATGCGGCGTGCGCGTGTTTCTCTGTTTGTCTCTCTCTCTCTCTCTCTCTCTCATAGAAAGCAAGCCAGTTATTTTCATTTCGTCTTTCTATTGGACAGTGTGGTGTCGCGACGATTATTTTTATTGAGTGTATACAGGTTTTTCGTACATAATAAATAATAAAAAATAATAACAATAATGAATCCTGACAGTGTTTTCTGCACAAGTTTCGGATATTGCTGATGGAGTTAGGTAAGTAGAGATTTTATACAGACAATAATAAATGCTTATGTATTTTTAGCAAGTACGCATTATAACCTCTCTTTACTATTGTGCTAACCAAGTCATACGCGTTATAATCTCTCCATTATTGTATGTTTAGCAAGTGTACGCGTCATAACTTTAATAAATTTAAAAGCAATTTATATTTTAATATTACAATATCAATGCGTATGTATTTAGCAAGCCGTGCGTGTTCTAACCTACACGCTGTTGTGTTTACGAAGTCGAGAGAGTATATATATATATATATATATATATATATATATATATATATATATATACACACTCTGTTGTGTTTACAAAGTCCCGCGCATCTATGACGTGTACGAAAGAAAAGACAGACGGAGTGCATATATATATATATATATATATATATTATATATATATATATATATATATATATATATATATATATATATATATATATATATATATATATGTGGTCTTTTTCGAATTTGAACCAAAACTTTCAGAGAACTTATGCCTTCCGGCAAAGGATAAGAGAAGATACCTGATATTTTTCACTTACAGGGAAATCATGCGAGAACTTGGAAAGGGAGATTCCTATGCACTCCAAAGAACGTTTTGGCATTATCTGCTCTTGTACTGACCTGAAAAAAAATAAAAATATACTATATTGCACCATTTGGTAGTGACGAAATATACAGTCGTCAACATTTATCTTTGAATCATAAAAAAGTTCGTTCTGAAAAGGAGTGTGCTATTTTCCCATTCTGTTGAATTGGCGTTCTGATTCGAGCATAGGCATGTATCCTCAGTATGACAAAGGCTTCATTGTTTTTCGTAAAATCAAATATGGCCGCCGCTTGTATTTATATTTCAATGGATTCATTTTTTATTTAAATTTCCATAGTTTCAACAGGTATCATTTTGCAATGAGGTGTCATTTCAGGTTTCCATTCAATTATTTTTTTAATGCCATTTCAACTATCGGGAAAGGGTTCAGATTTTACCGAAATTAATTTATTTTCCCTCACTATGAAATTTTCCATGAATGATTTCATTGCGAGGAATTTGAGGAGTCGTTATGATGCTCCATTTCGGTAATAGGGTGCTTAAGCGTTTTCCAGAGGATAGCAGTTTGTATTGAAGGATTTCTAATTGGACCATTGTTTATGGCCCCTTGAGTTATGTGCTACTAGATTGGTTTCTATTTCAAGTTGTCTCTTCCGACGAGGAGAAACTTTGTTTTTAATGTTTTCTCACTTTTTACGACCGTTTCTATTTCATATAGTTCCTTATGATCCACTCGCAACAATAATAATTTCTGCACTCATGAGAAAATACGAGTATACAGGGTGTGATCTGATTCATTGCATAACTGCCAACAGTTGATAGTCCAAAAAAAGGGTATTCTCTGAAATCCTAAATAATCCAGGAAAAAACCATGTATTATCTACCAAAACTCCGTTACTACGCGGTTCTCTAAATTTTGGTTCGAAATAGAAATACGTTCATTGTTCAATCTGCAATGACTTTCATTATCGGAAGATCATTAGGTTCAAGAAAATGTATACAGTGCGCGTCAAAATTGTGGAACAAATTCGATATTTCGCAAGCCATGTACTTTTGACAAAAATCCCAAAATAGGTCGATTTTTATTTTAAAATACCGATTTTTTTATGTATATTCTAAAGAGGTTATGTCACTGGTTTTGACATAGTGACGTAATCGGTAATTTTTTTAAATTGGAATAGATGTCTTATGATACCTCATCTGGAATGCCTTTCAATACTGCATTCAATGATAATAATTAATTAGATTTTTTTTGTACAGGGTGAACAAAAATTTATATTTTATTTTAATGAGAGAATAACTTCATATCCAACAAAATAGAACAGTTAAATAAGATGTTCGAAATGCCATCCACCAGTGTCTTGACAATAAGCAAATCTACGGACACATTCCTCTTGCACATTGCGAATAACTTCCGGAGTAATTCTGTTAATTTCGATCCTAATTCGATTTTTCAACTCTTGTAGATTTTGCGGCCTATCTACATAGACCTCCGATTTCGAATAACCCCACAAGAAAAAATCCAGGGGCGTAAGATCTGGAGATCTTAGGGGCCACTCTATCGGTCCGCGTCTACCAATCCACCTCCTAGGAAAACAGTTATTCAAAAACTCGCGAACATCACGTGCACGGGGGTGCACCATCTTGTTGCAACCAAATACTTTCATTTGGTGAGTTAGGATTGTTGGCGTTTGGAAAAATATATTTTTATTATTATTACATTATGATCATGAAATTCTTGAATTGTCATCGGTCCTTGATATGTGTGACAAATTTCAGATTATTCGGAAGATTGGAAGTGGGTGAATATTTACTTCCAAGATTTTATTACATTGTGAGTTATTTAGTTACAAGTAAAGATAATAAAAGCGTGTCAAAAAATGCAAAATTTTATTTTTTTGAGCCAAGGCTCTAATCCCTTAGACTAGTGAGTCAGTGCTCTACTATACCAATGGAGCCTTTCCAAATATTAATATTTAGCTATTTCCTAGTCTAAAATGGAAACTGTACTGTTTGTTACTATAAACAATAGTCGAATCAATAAAAGTACTCTTAACTTGAAGATCATTTATTCAATACTGCCCGATACAGGCCGGTACGCTCGATATCGACCGCTACATAAAAACAAGGTTTTTTATGTTGGGCACTCTCACAAGTGTGTGTATACAGAGTGGATATAAATAAATGCTAATATATAACACCTCTTCCCTTATATATATTTTTTTGTTTGTTTGTAATCAACTTATTCTAATTAACATCAATTCCTAATCTATCTGGTTGTTTTATACGGCTCCGACGCCTCAATGTCTTTGGTGAAAAACTTCCCATATTTTTGTTTTCACTATTCACCGTTTTACCATGTACAATTTCACTATTTACAGTTTCACTATTTACAGGATTATTATTTACAATGTTTTCCTCACTTAAACTAGATCGTGGAATGATTGAAAGTGGTTCCCTTTTTCTTCATTGGAATGTTTGACTCTCATTTGATTTTTGTGCCTTTTCCATTTCATTCCACAATTTGTTCTTACATTATACGTTTTTGTACCCAGAACATCTGTGACAACCCCTGAACACCAAGGAGGCGTACCTGATCTGAAATCTCTCACCCATACCGGATCGTTTTCCTTAAAGTACACATCTCTCTTCCTTTTATAATATTTTTTCTGATAATTTTGTTTGTTGTGAACTACTTGTGTAACTGAAGGCATTATTAAATCTAATTTTGAGCGTAAAGCACGACCCATCAATAATTTGCTAGGTTTTTCCCCTGTCGTTGTATGGGGTGTATTTCGATATTGAAAAAGGAAACGATTTATAATCAAATGTATATCTGAATGCGAATCATCATTTTTTGCTTTAAGAATAGCATTTTTCATTATTTTTACTCCACTTTCTCCTAGTCCATTTGTGGCAGGATGGTAGGGAGCTCCAGTTGAATGTTTTATGCCACTAACCGATAAAAAAATTTGAAACTCCTCAGAAGTGAAAGTTTTTGCGTTATCCGTGCAAAGCTCATACGGTAACTTTGATTCTTCCACGTATTGAATGTACGAAATGTTCGTATTTGAATTTAACGAAGTTGGTTCGTTAGGATCCTTTCCTTCATTTATGAAAGATGATCTAGATAAAAAATCAGCCGTATTATTTTCAGACTTAACATATCGTATATCATACGTAAAAGCTGATAGTATATGGGCCCATCTTTGCAATCGGTTTGCTGCAAAAATTGGTAGGCCTTTTTTATTTCCAAAAATAGCTAACAAAGGTTTATGATCTGTATATAAATAAAAATGTTTTCCGTATAGGTATTGGAAAAATTTTTTTACGCCAAATATTATCGCTGCGGCCTCTTTTTCGATCTGAGAATAACCTATTTCCGCAGAATTGAGCAACCGCGAGGCAAAAGCGATTGGTTTTTCTGAATTGTCGTCAAATATATGACTCAAAGTCGCACCCAAAGCAAACTGAGAAGCATCCACCGTTAACTTAATTTTTTTTCGGGATCGTAATGTGCCAATACTGATGACGACAACAACATATTTTTAGCTTTTTCGAAACTTCGCTTACACTCTGAAGACCAAAACCACGTAGAATTTTTCTTCAGTAAACTATAAAGAGGTTTCATTATTTCGGAAGCATTCGGAATGAACTTACAATAAAAATTTACCATTCCTAAAAACGATTTTAACTCGGTTACGGTTTTAGGAACTAGAACCTGCTTGATAGCTGAAACTCTCTCATCCGAAGTATGTAAGCCTTCTTTATCAATTGTGTGACCTAAATATTTGACAGAATTTTGAAAAAATGAGCATTTTTCCTGTTTGACCTTGAGCCCACATTCCTGGAGGCGCTTCAAAACTTTTTCGAGGCGTTCGAAATGTAATTCATCATTTTCGGCGGTTATCAAAATGTCGTCCAGAAAACATACCACTCCTGGTATAACAATCATTTGCTCCATGATATTTTGAAATAAAGATGGGGCTGAGGTTATACCATATGGTAGCCTTGTATAAGAAAAAAGACCCTTATGGGTACTGACAGTTACCAGTTTTCTAGATTTTTCCGTCAGTACCACTTGTTGGTATGCCTCCGAAAGATCAATTTTTGAAAACTTCCTACCCCCCTGCAATTGAGAAAATAAATATTCAATGCGTGGCAAAGGATAATGGATTGTTTCCAAACTTGGATTCAAGGTTATCTTGAAATCGCCACATATTCTAATTCCGCCATTGGGTTTCAATATGGGAACTATCGGAGTAGCCCATTCAGAAAACTCCGAAGGTATTAAAATTTTGTTATTTACCAAACGTTCAATTTCTTTTTCAATTTTCGGTTTTAGTGCCAATGGTACAGGTCTAGCTTTATAAAATTTTGGAACAGTACCCTCCTTGACCTTCAGGGTGATTTCAAATTTATTAAATGTTCCTAAACCTCCATCAAAAACATCTCTATATTTTTTATACAAGGTATCAATATTCATAGAAAAATTTCCGCCATTACAATAATTTTTTGTATGATGAACATTTTCTACACCAAAATCATCTTCTGCACAAGACACATATTTGATTTTGCCTATACCTAAATTTAACATTTTAAGCCATTTCTTCCGATTAGTGGTGGTCCTCCATTTTTAATAACATAATTTTGAGAATGAAATCCTTTTCTTCAATTTTGATATTCAAATTTAGAAAACCTACAGGTTCGAAAGTGAGACCTACATAATCTTTTAAAGCCAAATCATTTCTGAAAATTATTTTGTCTTGAAAATGTTTCAAATAAAGTTTTTCAGAAATTGCAGCATGAGCAAATCCAGAGTCGGCTTCAAAGCTTATCGGAATATTTTCTACCAATAATTTTACAAAAGTTGGTTTTACATTGCCATTCAAATCCGTTTCAGAGTCCAAACAACGAATATTAAAAATGGAATCATCTGCAATTTCATTTTCTTGTGTTACAGACAAAAAATGTTGGGGCGTTTTTCTGCACACATGTGCTAAATGACCCTTCACTCCACATTTGTGGCAAATACAATTTTTATAACTACACACGCTATACAGATGGTTTTTCCTTCCGCACACTGAGCACTTAGTAGTTTGTGGTTTGCTTACCATTTGAGTCCGTCCCTGATTCTTACCAACATTGTACGAAGAAGGACTTGGTCTCTCTGAAGGACTCGAACGATGAACAGGCCGCTGTACCTTCCCTCGTTGGCGATGGAAATTCACCGGTTCCGTCTTGATGTTGACAACTCCCAAACTCTCCCTGGTGCTGTGCTCCTTCAACGCTGACTCCTTGGATAATGCTAATTTCACCATTTTTTTCAGCTTTACCGTAGAATTCGAAGCGTCTTCTTCAAATAATCGGTCCATGATTTTCACATCATTGATGCCAATTACGAATACATCTCGCATAACTGTTTCAAGTTCGTTTCCAAACCCACAATTCGAAGCAAGCTTTTTGATTTTTGCTTCCCAGTCCGAAACGCTTTCATTTGCTTCGCGTCTTGCGGTGTAAAACTTCAACCGTTCAGCAAAGTAAGACTTTACCGGAGCCAAATGATCTGCTAACAATTTACTCAATTCCTCGAAAGCTTTGCTTTCGGGAAGATGAGGAACACACAGGTTTCTTATCAATATGTAACAATTTTCGGAGAGCGTATTTAAAAGAATTGCTTTTTTACGTTCCTCCTCCGTTATTTTATTTGCAATAAAAAACTGCTTAAGTCTCTCGAGAAATACTGAAAAGTCGGAATTCCTCGGATCAAAGGTATTTAGTGAACCCAATAGTCCGACAAACTGTTGAGTTTCCGGCATTTTTAAAGTCTTTCGAAAATTTACTGAATTTCAGTACCAATTGCACTATGTTGCACTTGCACGTGAGTAAACAAAGATAATCGCTCGTCGCCACTGTACTGTTTGTTACTATAAACAATAGTCGAATCAATAAAAGTACTCTTAACTTGAAGATCATTTATTCAATACTGCCCGATACAGGCCGGTACGCTCGATATCGACCGCTACATAAAAACAAGGTTTTTTATGTTGGGCACTCTCACAAGTGTGTGTATACAGAGTGGATATAAATAAATGCTAATATATAACAGAAACAAACCACATATTTTGTCTTACTAGCAAAGGTACATCTTCTTACAGTCCTGGCAATGTTTCGTCTAGAAATCGTCTATACGTCACACCATTGAGTCGAGGAGAAAGAAAAAGCGGCTCTATGAGATGATCACCAAAAATTCCCGCCTAGACGTTCACAGTAAGCTCCTGCTGAAATCCACGTTCTACAGTAGCATGGGGATTCTTGTAGCCTCGAGTATGATTGTTATAAAATTTTATGATGGCATATCGTGAAAAACTTGCCTTATATGTGAATAAAACTGCAGACGTAAAATTGGGATTGTTTACAATTTTTTGAAGAAACCACTGACAAAAATCCAATCGTCTAGGGAAATCTCTCAGTAACAGTGCATGCAGCCGCTGCTTGTGTTATTGATACAGTGCATATGTATGAAAAACCTTCCAAACAGTTCGATGACTGACATTGAACTGTGAATCTAATGTTCGTGTACTTGTTGAAGAATTGCCGAAGACTTCATGAAGAATTGCTTCCTCTAACTGTGGTATCATTATGGTCTCCGGTTTACCAGGAGGCTTAGCATGTTTAGTTGAAGATCCAGTTTCGCACAGTCCAGCATGTGATCTGATGAAAGTTCTTTCTCTGTTAGGATATCGTTCCCAATAAAGCCATCGGGCTTCTGCAGTATTTCCATCTTCAAGTCCATAAATAAAATGCATTTGTGCTAATTCGGGGTTGTTTATATTAACTTGATAGTATACGATCATGTTTGTTGTCATAAGTTATTTCAACCTTGTCGGGTTTGAGAGGTGATTGAATCAAAATTAAATAATTTATATCGCTTATTTCAACCCTTTCATACACATTTTTGTTTTTAGAGATAAAAATCAACAAATATTGTAAATAATATAACTAGATAAAGATGAGCACATATTGAAATGCTCAAATTTTAAACTACATGTTTTTGAAAAAAGATACTCGGGATGACTGAATCCCAACAGTAATGTGAATTGGGATGAATAAATCCCAACAGTACTCATGAATACATATATTTAGAAAAAAACTCAACTGACAGTTCAATAGTGTTGCAAAATCAAGTATGGTATGGAGTGAAACACTCAATACAAAGCGGTACCAAACAACTTTGACATACAATTTGTGTTCTTTTTTCAATATTATTTGATTGGCATCGGACACACCTTCTTCTGTCCCCCTTCGTTACAGGAGGGTGATCCCCTATATTGGCAAAAAACTTAACTCTTGTGGAAGGTCTTCCTTGGCTACGGGATTTTTTTTTTGGGGAGTTCTGCTCCACCCAAACTTATTAGGCTTTCTGCCACATCTACTACGAAATCTATATATGGACTGGTCATCACTTTCATACAAGTCTTGAGGAATAGTCTCTCTAGGATCATTCTGACAATCTGATTCACTATTGGAGCTTTCATCATAGTCGAGATTCCTGCTATCGTCACTATCATCATCTTCAATGTCTGACAAGTTTTATGCAATAGATTCTAACTCTTCTGGAAGCAAGGCTCTTCTTCTAGATGAATTCATTCCGAAAAAGACAAAATAGCATGTGGTGTCGTGTAACACCACAGGGATAATTATATCCCAAAGGCCATTACTGCAGGGATCTATTCATCCCACCATCACAAAAACTAACAAAAAAAACTATTTTTTCTGTTGGAACTCACCTGCATATCTATAAATACATTCACAGAACTTGTAACCATAAAACTGCACGAAAACAATCATAAGTACTATCAAAATAACTAAGTATCGATGAAAAAAACAGCCACCTGTTCACAACGAAACTCGCTCCACAACATCGATTAATTTCAATGCCTTGATGCCAATTCTTGTCATGTAGCAATATAACAAAGAAATGAGTGGCACTGCGGTACGATATTATCCCATCCCCGTGCTTTTTAATTAGCGCATTCGAGTCACAGAAGTTTTTGGAGTTTGCCTGGGACATATATATCTCCGGGTTTACATATTCAATTTTTATTTTGATTCGAAATTGTTTGAGCGTATTAACACGATCGTATACTATCAAGTAAATTCAAACAATTCCAATTAACAAAGATGCATGGAAATACTGCTTTATCAAGAACGATATCCTAACAGAGATATACCAGCAGAAAGAACTTTCACCAGATTGAATGCTAGACTGTGCGGAACTGGATCTTCAACTAAACAGGCTGAGCGTCCTGGTAGACCGAAGACAATAATGACACCACAGTTAGAGAAAACAATTCTTAGAAAAGTTGACGACAATTCTTCAAAAAGTACCCGAAAATGAGCTCCACAGTTCAATGTCAGTCATCGAAGTATTTGGAAGGTTTTGTATACACATTTATTACATCCTTACCACAAGCAACGGGTACAGGCACTGTTACCGAGACATTTTCTTAGACGACTGGATTTTTGTCAGTGATTCCTTCAAAAAATTGTGAACAATCTCAATTTTACGTCTGAAGTTTTATTCACAGATGAGGCGAGTTTTTCACGGGATGCCATCATAAACTTCCATAACAATCATTCTTGAGACCACAAGAATCCCCATGCTACTGTAGATAGTGGATTATCTTGATGATACTCCAGCTCACGAGTGGATAGGTCGTCGGGGACCTCAACCGTGGCCACCAAGATCTCCAGACTTGAACTCTCTGGAGTATTTCCTTTGGAGATATCTCAAATCGCTTGTTTATGCGACACCAATTGTCGATTTAAATGACTTGAGGAATATAATTATGAATAATTCTAACGTCATACGCAACACCCAAGGAATTTCGAACCAGTCGATGAGGAGAATACTACACATTTTAAGCATCTGATTTTTTTTAATCAATACCTATGCTGTTCTCCGAATAAAAAAAATAACTAACAGTTTGAATACTTCTTCCATCTAATAGCCAAACAGATTTTCATTTCAAAGTTTGTTCAAATGGCAACAAATATCTGGAAAAAAAAATCACATTAATTTTTGAACTTTAATGATGCGTAATCCCCCTTTCTAAGCCAATTATTTTCTCAAAATCGGAGTATTTCATGAAACCCGATTTTTTATTAAACTTTGACACACCGTTATTCGGAAAAGAAACAAGTAAGGACATACGTTCATATAAACCTTTTTCCGCAAAATATGAGAAGAAATCACCACCTGAAAATAATGATACACCCTGTATAACCTACTCGCGCGCCAATAATCTGAAGGATTGATGCGCTGTTCTCTCTAAATAAAGAGAAACTGAGACCGGACATTCATAATATTTTCTTTTTAAACTTAATCCACAAATTTCAGTGAAAAAATAAGACCTGAGAAAATGCTGAATGCATGTGATAAACATATGTACTCATAGCTCATGGAAAAAAGTTTTCTCTATTGTTAAGAGAAACAATAACAATAAACAATGAAACAAGTTATACCGTCTGTATTTTATTCAAAATTCACAACGCAGCACATCGTAAGGAGAGCCCGTTAACAAGAGAAGGAGTTTAGTATAGTGGAAACTATGGGACCGTTAGGAAAACACAAATGGCAATAACATTATAACCACAACCCGCAGCCAAAAGTGGAGATTTGTCGTAACCCTCGCAATACCAGATAAGAACTGGCGAATAATCTCGGAATCGATGTCCTCAGGAGCTATAAAAGAGCAATACGTCAATTTACCTGACATTTATTGAGTTCAACTTTCCGGGATGAGTCGAAACAAGACACGATGATGTTATTATTTGATTGGGTATGACGGGATAGATATCGTAAATTGTCCGACTTTCACCAGATGATTCGAAATTTCTGGTCGAGTATTCATTTATTTCAATTCATCAACGTTTTGACATCGTTTTTATTATATTTATATGAAAACACTGGAAAAAATAAAAAAACTTGAGAGGTGTCAAGGGATACCCGGATGGAAGTTCCTTTCGATTGATTAGTGAAGGAATTGTAATACATTTTTCCTTAAGATATAATCAAAAGCGTTTAGAGAAATTTTAACTCTTCTCCAATTTGTGATTGAAGAGTTTGAGGTTTACAGGATACATGCCTATGCTCGAATCAGAACGCCAATTCAACAGAATGGGAAAATAGCACACTCCTTTTCAGAACGAACTTTTTTATGATTCAAAGATAAATGTTGACGACTGTATATTTCGTCACTACGAAATGGTGCAATATAGTATATTTTTGTTTTATTTTTCAGGTCAGTACAAGAGCAGATAATGCCAAAACGTTCTTTGGAGCAGCATAGGAATCTTCCTTTCCAAGTTCTCGCATGATTTCCCTGTAAGTGAAAAATATCAGGTATCTTTATCCTTTGCCGGAAGGCATAAGTTCCATGAAAGTTTTGGTTCAAATTCGAAAAAGACCACATATATATATATATATATATATATATATATATATATATATATATATATTTTCACGACGTTTCGAATGTTTGTATCTGCAATCGTCTTCAGGTGAGTACTGACAAGTTAAGGTGCAACTTACCAATTTATATGACTCCCGGCGCAATGATGCGTGCAATTCCGCCATGTGCAGCGGTGCGTGCAATTTTGCGCGGTGTGTTGGTGCGTGAAGTTTCGCGCCTCTGCAGCCCGCCAGAAAGAGCAATCAGGGGTTTCTCAACGCTCGGTTGACTAAAGGCGTTATTGGCTTCGATGTAGGCGGCCTCTTTGAACTTTCGTTTGAACCAATACTCCTCTCTATGTAGAACACTTGCGTCGTCCCATAGAACACCATGGTGCTCAGTCCAGGCGTGGTCAGCGATTCCCGATTTTGATGTTCCTCCACGTTGAGTCCATTTCTTGTGCTCATCCAATCTCACCTATTACGGTCTCTTTGTTTCTCCAATGTAGGAATCTCCGCATACAAATGGAACTTCATAAATGCAATTCTTACTGATTTCATTTTTGTTGTCAGGTTTTGTCTTGGTCAGGAAACTCCGTAAAGTACTGCCGGATTAGAAGCAGCTCTTGATGTTGAACTTCTTTCCGATCCTTCTGATCTTCTCGGAGACACCTCTGATGTACGGAAGGCAGATCACTGTGCTTTGTTGTTTATCTTCAGATGTCTTCGTTCTCCGGAGTTGTTTCGATACTCCTTCTAGAAGTTTTTCGGGACATCCATTCCGGTGGAGGTCCTCTCTGATGTGGTTTAATTCGGCATCTAGTGACTCCACGTCGTTGCATATGTGCCTCGCTCTCTCTACCAATGTTCTCACGATCCCTCTCTTCGTCGAATTCGGATGGTTGGAGGTGTCTCCGAGAAAATCAAAAGGATCGGAAACAAGTTCAACATCAGGAGCTGCTTCCAATCCGACAGTACTTTATGGAGTTTTCTGACCAAGACAAAACCTGACAACAAAAATGAAACCAGTAAGAATTGCATTCATGAAGTTCCATGTGAATGCGAAGATTCCTACATTGGAGAGACAAAGAGACCGTTATCGGTGAGATTGGATGAGTACAAGAAATGGACTCAACGTGGAAAAACATAAAAAATCGGGAATCGCTCACCACGCCTGGACTGAGCACCATCGAGTTCTATGGAACGACGCAGGTGTTCTACATAGAGAGGAGCATTGGTTCGAACGAAACTTCAAAGAGGCCGCCTACATCGAAGCCCATAACGCCTTCAGTCAACCAAGCGTTGAGATCAAGAACGTATGGAAACCCCTGATTGCTCTTTCTGGCGGGCTGCAGAGGCGCGAAACTTCACGCACCACCACACCGCGCGAAATTACACGCACCGCTGCACATGGCGGAATTGCACGCATCATTGCGCCGACAGTCATATGAATTGGTAAGTAGCACCTAAACTTGTCAGTATTCACCTGAAGACGATTGCAGATACAAGCATTCGGAAACGTTCAAAGAATCTGGCTCTGTGGACAATCGTTTTAAGAAACCACATAATCCAATAAGGTATACACACTCTGAAAGAAAGAGATTTCGATATTCGAGCAGGATTTTCATTTTGGTTCCAAGGTGAGAGAGAAAATGATATCACATTTCCCTACAGGATTTTATGGACAGACGAGGCAACTTTCACTTCGAACGGAACAGTTAGTTCCCAAAATTGTCGCTGGTGGTCCAACAGTAATCCAAATATTGTAATAGAATACCGTGACCAATATTCATTCAAGACAAATGTGTGGTGTGGTTTATTACATAACCAAATAATTGGACCATGTTTTTTTAGAGAACATTTGAACGCAGACATGTACAGAAATTTCATTATGAATCAGTTGTCTGAAGTTCTGGATAATCTGCCTCTGACAAAATTTGTGGTATCAGCTTTACGAGGCACCGATCCACCAAACGGTAGAAGTGAAACAGTGTCTCAGTCAGATGTTTAGGGGCAAAGTGATAGGACGAGATTGGGAAGATTATCCGCCACCAAGATCACCGGGCTTATCTCCAATGGACTTTTTTCTGTGGGGTTATCTGAAACAAAAAGTGTATAAGCCCAGACCATTTGCAAACAAAGAACATTTAGAGAATACCATTCGGGAGTGTTGTGCTTATATAAATCCCCTATTTATTAAAAATGCCACAAAGTCTGTGGATGAAAGGACTATCATTTTTTTAGAACGGGAAGGACGGCTAACTGAATGATGAATTCGGTTTCTTTATAAGATTATTGAGATAAATCAATGAATGTTACGATGTTTTGTTGTGAATTTGGTTATACTTATTTTGATTTAATGTTTTTTACACATCTAATGGTGAATATAAAAAATATGAGATTTATGAAATCAATTCAAGAAATGTTGCGAAAAATTATTATTTGCTCGAAAATTACATCAAACAGTTTACATCCAAAGCACAGTTGGGGTAAACTACATGAAAATATTTTGAACTCATCTGCAGCTAACGGGATACAAATTGGTAAAAAAAAAATACGAGTGTGATAAGAATGAAGGGAAATTCGTTAATTCGATTACTGACATATCAACGTTCATACATTGAAAATCCGAATCAGTTTCACAATGAAATGAAAAAAACTAGATGAACTTTGCAACAACAAAGACGAATTTCTGGAGGTACAATTCTTTTTTCTGGTAACAAGCCAATGTGGGTATTTTCTAGGCATGTATGACATCGGAACTTTTTTTCTTTACCTTATCCCAGCTCAATCGGTACGCCTATGAACAAAGAGTCACCTCTCTGTTGACTAGCAGGTTCAGTAATACCAACTTGTTGAACGGCATGGTATCGAATATGCTGTTTGGAGGAGAAAAAGTGTAGTTAGATGTTCAAAGATAAAACACATATTGCAGAAAATAATCAAATGGTTGTTTTTATTCAGATGAAACCTTTAAAACTGTGCTACTCTGCGAAAATTACCTTATGGACTAAAAGACAAACAATAATGTGATATGTTGCAATTTGCTATGAGTGATTATTATTAGTTGAAAGAAAATTTGAAAGTTATTTTCAGTCCTTTAACATCGATAATTGTTGAATTGTTCAATCAAAAGTAACACAGTGAATCAGATACTCAGTGTTAGTTAATAAAACTTGAGGGTTCTGCCGATAGAATACCTGTTATCCTTCTTTTGTGATGTTTCCCAGCCTCATGGAAATACGTGTGTCATTGGAACATACAGCTTCCTTGCATCCAAAACAAATTTTTGTTACTGTGGCTGGTTTTTTTGGTTGGAATTTTATAATAAAATACTTCTCCCAGTTGTGCCTTAATGAAATTGATCTCGTTCTGGAATGGTTTTGGTAGTTTTTTCACGGAATTCAATATTATTTCTCTTCCAAAAATTTGTAAGTGTTGCTACTGTGACTGGTTTTTGCAGGATTTCTCGTTCTGTCAATAGGTGAGTGGAATTTTATAATATATTACTTCTCCCAGTTGTGCCTCAATTGAATTGATCTCGTTTTGGAATGGTTTTGGTAGCTTTTTCTTGAAATTCACTATTATTTCTCTTCCAAAAATTTGTAAGAGTTTGCTTCATTTTTCAATTTTTGACCTCCCCCAAAACTTGTTATTTCTTCCTATGGCAACACACACATTTTTTCATCTTTTCACAGATTTTAGAATTGATTGCTACTTTCTACATCATTGTTCGTCATTCTAATCAATTTTAATGATTTTATTAATGAAATCTAATCCTAAACCTTATATACTATGTACAAATTCGTATAAAATTTATTTTTGACAATTTTCTGCTTTCATATTTTCATATTTCATCACTTTTCCCTCACAATTCTCTCGACATCTCATTGGTGGGTTTTCTGTTGATAAGGTTTAGCATACAGGATGTTTCAAATTTATATATCAATTGATCTACTTGTAATACAATGTTTTTCATAAATTTCACTTTTCAAATAATTTAATTATGTATTTTACTTGGATGTATTGTCGGTCACATACTTTTGACAACAGAAATACTTCAGGACTGACCTTTTTGATACATATGCATCGACTAGAGCATAGTATAAGATTCTAGAATAAAAAAAAGTAAAGAAAGAAAAATTGCAAAACAAACATAGCATTGATCACGCTAACTGAAATACCTAATTATAATAATAATTATGAGTTTAATTGTTTCATAATATGTATTTCCCAACATAACAATATATATTGCGATGTCCCACAGGGTACCGTACTCGGATTTATCTCATTTTGAAAATATATTAACAATTTATTGAATCTGGACGCAACTGGAAAATTATATAGCTTTGCAGATGATACTGTAGTCATCTACTCTGCAACCACCTGGAAAGAATAAAAAATCAAGGCTCAAAATGGTCTTTCAAACGTTATAGATTGGTTTAGTCATATGCAACTAACAGGAAACCTTGAAAAAACTTGAAATAATTGAAAAAAATTGAAATAACACAGAAAAAAATTCTCAAAATATTCTATGGTGAAAAATATACTCACCCAACAAAATCTCTCTTTGTCGAGGCCGAAGTACATAACATTAGACAACTTTACTTGTTCACCGTTGCCAAATATATGTATAAAAAAACAGGGGATGTCTCAACGAAATAGAACACAACTAGTCCACTAGATATCGTGATAGAAGAATTGTTCAGATAAATTTAGCAAGGAAATCAGCAGGACAGCGATGTTTCACTTATATAGCACCCAAATTGTACAATTTTTCAGTATGTACAAAGCATATTCATACAGTACGATTTAAATGTATGAAATAAATTCGTTATTTCAAAAATACGCGACATTTGGAAAAAATCCAAAAACACGTAAGTTTTGATTTTTGAAGCTCCATCTCATGATATAAATGTAAGAGACGTTACGTCACCGGTATTGGCGTAATGAACGTAATGTACAGTAATGGTTGATTCTTTTAAATACAAACAGGGGTCATGTGAAACCTCATTTAAAAGGTCTACTGATCGTCTATCCAACCGTTGAATTATTCAAATATGGATTCACAGGGTCAACCAAAATTATGTATTTAGAAGATTGAGATTACAATAAATGCCCATTCGTTGAACTAAATTTTGCTAAGGACCGCCACTGAGAATAAAACATCGTAGTTGTTTTTGTTGATACAGAAAAAAAAACACATTCATTGAAAGAAGTTATACGCTCTGATTTGAAATAAGTCCATGTAGTATCATTGAATTGTTGGAACTTTTTTCCATAAAATATTCGAATCGTTCATAATCTAGCAATACAGAAACCGAACGAATAAAAATTTCAATTATGATTGGCTGTGGAGATAAAGTATGGACTCAGACAGAAGTTCGTGATTTATTTAATACTAAATACCCCAACCGAGAACCCGTTTCTCAATCAACAATTAGTAAAATTGAGAGAAAGTTTCAAGAAACGGGCCATGTTAAAGATCTCCCCAAGAGTGGTAGAAAATCAATTCCGGAAGCTGAAAAACTTGACGTGGTACTTGCGTTCCAAGAAAACCCCCATACCAGTTCGAGGTAAGTCGCACTGGATAATAATTTACACCAATCGATTGTTCTTAGAGTGTTGACAGGAAAAAAGTGGCATCCGTATAAGGTTTATCTGGTCTAAGACAGTAGAGTCGAATTCTGCGAAATCATGATAGGAGTTTCATACAAAAAGTACTTTTCTCAGATGGAGCTACTTTTATGCTCAACGGTCACGTAAATAAACCGTCAGACGTGTCGATACTGGGCAAGAGAAAATCCACATTGGATGGAGGAGTATAGCACACAATATCCACAAAAGCTGAATGTTTGGGCCGGAATTTTAAACAACCAGATTATAGGGTCATACTCTTTGGAGGCAAGCGTGACTGGTGCTTGGTATCTACAATTTCTTCAGGGTTATCTGGTGCGACATCTGAATCAGCTATTTCCAAATAGAAATGATTTGTGGTTTCACCAGGAAGAGGCGCCCCACACTACGCCGTCGATGTACGAACCTACTCAAATATTGTTTTCCGAGGTAAGTGGATAGGGAGAAGAGAACCGATCGAATGGCCACCAAAGTCTCCGGATTTGACTCCGTTAGACTTTCTTTCATGGGAATACTTAAAGAGCAAAGTTCATCAAAATCGACCAAATGATCTGGAAGAGTTGAAGGAACGCATCGGAACGGAGACTGCACAAATAACCCCTGAAGTTCTCGAAAACTTAAGGGAAGAATTAACTGCCTGGCTTTCACATTGCATCATTGCTGAATGTCATCAATTTGAACATTTACTAAAATTTTATTGTATTTTAATAAATAAATAGTTTTTGTTTACACTGTATAAACAAATATTCGAATAATTATACTGTTGGATAGACGATTAGTGGACCTTTCAAATAAGGTGTCACTTGTCCCCTGTTTGTGTTTAAAAAAATCGTTGATTACGTCATTACGCCAACACCGGTGACGTAACGTCTCTAACATTTATATCATGAGATGGGCCTTCAAAAATGAAAACTCACATGTTTTCGGATTTTTTTCAAAAGTCGCCTATTTTTGAATTAATGGATTTATTCCATATATTTCCATCGTACTGTATACACCGAATTCATTCAACCTTTTCAAAAAAATATTCAAACATTTTATATTTTATATTGAACCCGATCCAGTAGAATATCTGATAGGGACCTGTTTGTTACTCTTACTCACCTCCGAACATGCTAAATTTGTAATAGTTTGATTACATAACCCATGAACCAACCAGGACCGGTTTTATCGGGGGATTCATATGTTTATTCAGCCTAATAACTACAAATTTTACTCAATTTTAATTTCTCTACCAAGAAACTATGCATGTTATTTATATCTGAATATTTATACTCAATATTTGAATATCTATACTTGAATAAACTTTATTATTATTATAATATATATGCATTTGTCAAAAAACTCCAACACTGTATCAAAACCGCAACAACAACCATTAAAAAAACCATGAAACCAAAAAAAAGAATGGATAACTAATGGAATTATAGCTTCGATTAAACAAAGAGGTCAATTGCGTCAAAAGTTTCTTAAATTTCCTGACAACCGTATTCTAAAAACTGAATATAGTAACTACTGTAACAAACTAAACCTCCTTATGAAAAATACTAAATTAAACTTTTATAAAAACAAGATAATCCAAAACTCTCAAAATTCCAAAGAA
This sequence comes from Gonioctena quinquepunctata, assembly GCA_018342105.1. Classification (NCBI taxonomy): domain Eukaryota; kingdom Metazoa; phylum Arthropoda; class Insecta; order Coleoptera; family Chrysomelidae; genus Gonioctena; species Gonioctena quinquepunctata. The sequence goes on along the minus strand of JAFIRS010000922.1, from coordinate 430,947 downwards.
ATGTGGAAAACAATAAAAGAGTAAACAGGAAACAATCCCAAAAGGCAGATTATTGACAGTATTGAACAAGAGAACGGCAACCTTAATAATAGGAAAAATATTACAGAATGTTTCAATATTTATTTTACGAATGTAGGCAAGAACTAAGCACCTAAACAGAAGAATTATGGAATAAACGAACCCACTACCCGTAGACAACCTCAATCAATGTTTCTAACTGAAACAAATCCGTCTGAAGTGACAAAAATAATCACAGAACTAAAATCTTAAAAGGCACCTGGCCCAGATAAAATCACTTTTATTTTGAAATCCATAGCTGAACATATAGTACGACCCCTTTCTTTCATAATAAATAAATGTTTTTCAACTGGTGACGTCCCTATCCACTTAGAAAAATGCGATTATCATACCAATCTACAAAAATGGCGACAAGAGAAAAGTTAACAATTTCAGACCTATATCACTTACTTCTACAATCTCTATTATCTTTGAGAAAATCCTAAAATTGCGGATGGTAAGCTACCTCGATAAATACAAACTGACTGTGCCAACGCAGTTTGGGTTCCGAGATAACCTCTCCACTCAAGTCGCCATTGGTGCTATTACCTATGACATTAATCAAGCAATGGATAAGAGAAAAGCATGCTTAGGAATTTTTATCGGTTTTGCGAAAGCTTTTGATACTGCTTGTCACAGATTATTGTAGAAAAAACTGGAAAATTTAGGGTTTCGTGGGTCTACCTATAATTCACTGAAATCTTTTTTAACTAACCGCAAACAAAGTGTTCAAATAGGAAACGATGTAAGCAATGAAATGGATATAACATATGGCGTCCCTCAAGGGACCGTGCTAGGCCCAGTTCTGTTCATAATTTATATAAACCAAATACTAAAGAAGATTCTGGGACTATAATTTCTTTCGCTGACGATACGGCGTTGATATATACTGGGGAATCATGGCAACAGTAACGGGAAACAGCTGAAAACGATTTAAAAAATATATTCAAATGGTTCAGATGTAATGTCCTAACAGTAAACGTAGAGAAAACCAAAGTTATCCCATTTACGTCATACCAAAATAATTCACCCCATTACGATACCCTCACGTTGAACAATGTGGATGTCCCATTAGAAAGATTGGTGAAATATCTAGGAATTCATATTGAATCGTTCCTTAGGTGGGACATACACATTGTTAATGTAGTAAAGAGAACCCGTGGACACATATACAGATTCTGGCAATTCAAGAAATTTTTAGGGTTCACACATCTCAAAATCCTGTACCATGCTTTAGTAGAATCCATCATTCAGTACGGTATTATTGGATGGGGAGGCATTGTAAGTTGTCATCTAAAACCATTAGAGATACTCCAAAAATGGTTCATCAAAATAATTTTGGGAAAACCGAAAACTGTTCTCTGAATCCGGACTACTCGACATGAGTCACTTGTTCTGTAAAACGATTATTCAATTCGTTTCTGGGAATAAAACATATATCCATTCAGTGAACTGTAAATATTCCACCAGAAACAACAAAGGGATCAATGTGTTCATGCCCAAAGCAAATGAGTCAGTTGGCCAGAGATGCTTCACTTACCTTGCTACTCGCTTACTCCGTTTATTACCTGATGAACATCAAAGAATCAATTCAAAACATTACTGAAGAGAAGATTGAAACGTTGGATCCTGGATACCGACAAAACAATAATTCACAGCATTATCAACTGTTGATTCGTTATACTTGCTATCTCCCTCATTCCACTTCATTGAAACCTTTCCGAATATGTCATTTACTGTATCTTCTTTTCTACTATTATTATCATGTGTCTTACGAAATCTAGTTTTATGTAAATATTGTGTTTTTAACTGAACGACATTCTGTAATTTTATAAGCAGCGTTCGTTATATTTATATTTGTTTTTATTTTTTAACCAGCGCTGTTTCCTTCGAAAAATATTCAAATAAAACTTTGGTGATATACCTGTATCCTTTGAAAAATATTCAAACCATACAAAGACATGAAAGACTCACTGAACTTAAGTGAGTTAATATTTCCATGCATCTCATGGTTTCTCACATGGTTTATCCATTTGATACCGTTTTTTTAATCTTTCATTTTCCTCGAAAAATGTATATCCCTCCGTGTAATTCTGTAGTTTGTATTATATTTTCGTGTGTATTGTCTATATATCCCAATTATTTATATATGTTGTACTACTATTTCCATGTACAACTTCAAAATTCATGGGATCTTTTTGTTTATTTACTTATAGTTTGAAAGTAAAACCTAAAATTCTATGTTACAAAAATTGGTAAATAAATATTATTATTACTTTTTTTACTATTGCTCTGATGTGGAATGATTTCCATTGCATGATATTTTCATCATTATATTGCATGCAATTTATCGTTTCATTACCGAAATATGAGGTAGCCCTCAGGCAGGAGTAAAACCAAATGCAAGCTAATTAATGCGAAATTGACTGTACTCATTTTTTTTTATTCGAATCGAACTAGCTGGAAAGCCTCTTGTTTTTTGTTTCTCAATTGCGCACATGTTTTACATTCCATTCAGTCCATTCACAATATTTGTTGTTTCACTTTTTGTCGAAATGAACGTGTAACAAAAACTCCTGTACAATCGCAATTACAGTAAATCCCCGTTATCTGTACTCTTGAGCTCGTAGTTTAATGTTCCGTTCAGACGGAAATACGTACCAGTAGTTGATATGCCCGTTTATATCAAGTGTTCAAGACCTCAGCTGACATAACCATGTTAACTGGCACAAGACATATATGGCCCCCATTCTCTTGATTGACTGTGCTGACAATCCAGATTTCGCCGTTTCATACCAGATAACTTTTCTGTGGTTTGGCCCGAACACAAATCTGATTTCCTCCAACCGCGTTATCAGCCCGTTACGGATTTACAGGGGTAGATCAAAATGACAGGGTATATATCACATAAACTAGGTTAGAGTGAATTGCGGAAATTCGTAAAGAGCTATTAGTGAACTCGAACAAATTGTATCGTCAACAGAAAATGAAGTTTCAGGAAGTTACCAAAGAAGAAAGCAAATCGATTGAAGTTTGTAAAAATCATCACGGACGAGGTTATTGGAGGAAACGGATACATATAAGTTTTTAATTCAGTCTCAATGTGGGTTTTCAATTGAAATGGTATTGAAAAATCAAATAGCTATCTGAATGAAAATCCAAATTTTCGATTTCAGATCTTTTTTGTCGAGTAAAGCTCCCAGTTGTTGGATGTTGGATGGTGTCTATAGTCGACCAGCACAAAATATAACAAACATGCGGAAAGGAGAATCAATCGGTCAACTGGACCACTGTTTCCCTTCCCGCACTCTTTGTCTCGAGCACATTTACGTGCCAGGTTGTCTCGCAGTCTACTGAAAGTAATTAGTAGTGAGCCTATAACGATTGAAAATAAAAGAAGTTTTTGCGAATTCTAAAATGTTGACGTTCACAAAGGAAGAAAAGATACAAATTTCAAAGTTGTATTTTTGGGTCACTTGATTCAAGATACAATGAATTTGCATTCGAAAATAGGCCAATTCCGTCACAGTCCACCATTAGTAGAATTATTAAAAAGTTTGAGAAATATGGATGTGTTCAAGAACTGCCGGAAATGTCAAAATGTCGATGAACAGCGTGTGAAGCCAATTAATGAAGAGCGTCAAAATAGGGAAATTAGTATACAGGGTGACAATGGGATTAGGGCCATGCCTATATCTCCTACACTTATCAACCGATTTGAATGAAATTTTGTACATAGATATGAGACACAATTTCGGATTCACAGTCATATAAAAACAAAATGGCCGACTTCCGGTTTGATGTTTTTCGGATTCTACGGCTCAAATTACATACGACAGTGTTGCCAAATTTGTATTTAATAATTGACAAAAAAAAATTTAGCCCAGGAGTCCTTTATCAGGTTGAAATCTATACTAATTTACATCAGTAACTCACAGTAATAGTCATTTCATTGATAAGATCAATAACAAATCCTATAGCAAAAATTGAAATTTTCTGAACGCATTTTCAAATGATACCTACTGAAGGGCCATCTTGCCATTCGATAGAAAATGTTATTGCCAATTCAACGATATACACTATGTACCACTTTCTTTTGGTTCAAAACTTAAAACGATCAATTATTGAATTTGTACAATATTTTATACGATGCCTACCGATGGTTTGATGAAATGAAAAGTAGCCGTGGAATCATGGAAAACAGTAGGTGAATAATCGATATGATATTGATAAACGGAGAATGTCAGAAGAACGCTGTCAATGCCAGTATGCTATACGCTGTTCGTTATCCGTCAAGACGGCACCCATCGAGGATCTATTTCAGGAAATTGGAAATGATGCTAAGGAAAGAACCAGATGATCAAAACCAGATACACTTCATCGTCAGTGAAGAAGCGGAAACTAATGTTTTAGCATATGTTCATTTTTGTCAATCTGCCTCAGTTGGAAATTGAATGTGGGATCAGCAAGGAAAGTACCAGAAAATTATTGAAAAAACATAAATATCGCTCCTATAAATACAGTTTGCATCAGCATCTATATGAAAATGACTCAGAACGGAAATTAACTTATTGTAATTGGCTTTTGCGTCATCATGATTTGAATAATGGCTTTATTTGGAAAATACTGTTTACAGATGAGTCTAGGTTTACGAATAATGGTATGTTCAATACGAATAATACAAGTTGGGCTCAAGAAAATACTAGGTTGCTGAGAGAAGGTAATTATCAGAAAAGATTTGGATTCAAGGTCTGGGTAGGAATCATAGGTACAAGAATCATTGGACCAATTCTTTTCGACGGGCCAAATATATCTACAATTCGTAGAGAACGATATTCAAAATAATATCAACGATTTACCTGAGAACATCGTGGAAAATATGTTTTTTCAGCAGGATGATGCAGGACCACATAATGCTAATATTGTTCGGCAATATATTAGTGATAGCTATGGGCAGAGATGGATTGGAACAGATAGCCAGCCAGTTCGCCGATTTAACCCCTATAGATTTTCATTTATGGGGTCACATAAAATCCAAAGTATACTCGAGGATACCAACTTCTTTGGAGGACTTGAGAGATAGAGTTAAGCGCGCATTTCAGGAAATTCCTGCTCACGAACTGATAAATGTGTTGAGGTGTACAAGAAATAGAACAAGTCTATGTGTTAGGGAAAACGGGCAACACTTCGAACATATCATTGGTCATTAATAAATAAAATGACTTTTCGATGGTTGTGCAACTCTTCTATTGAAAACAGGATAATGGTATTGTGAGTAATAATTTGTACGTTGAATGTTTCACTGTTTCAGATCAAATCAATATGATTGACAGAATTGTTCACAATATTTTGAAAAGGAATGGATACCATTGTTACAAAGTACAGACAACGCAGGAAATTTTTCCCGAGAACCACATTAGACGGATGGAATTTTGTGAAACCATGATGGAAAATAAAATGTTTTTTCTTTAAACGTATCATTTAAGGACGAGTCAACGTTTTCTTTACATAGGAAACAAATCCATCCGTTGTACGATATTGGTCTCGGTGAAATCAGTATCTTAGTATCTCTGTGCGTATTCAATACCCACAAAAACTCAATGCAAAAATGTTAGGAGACTATATCATAGGTCTCTTCTTTATCGATGGTAACCTGAACGATGTCAAATATCTACAACTTCTTCAAAATCAAATAATTGCTACGGTTCAGCTACATTGGAAATCGTATATCGCGGCAAATTTTTTTCACATCGGTACAAGGTGCTTGTGAAGTATCTCTACCATGTCAAAAAATGTTTTTCTGCACAAAATGTTTCAGGTGCCTTTTTTATATACTTTGTAGGAAAACATGACAGTATATTGATTCACGAGTGACGGAAGTAACATTTTTTGAACCGAGAGAACAGTTCACGAGCTTCAAAAATTGTTTTCGACGAGTGAAACACTATACTTTTTCTACAACCCTGTTTATAACATAATAATATGCTAAAAAAGAACAATGAACAAATACTTTATTTTAAATTAGAAAAAACATAAATTCCTTTAGACATTACTTATGATTTAAATATTGTTCAATTGTTACATTCGAGCAATCATTCAAAATTATAGGAGTATTACAATCAATATTTTTATATATTGAGGTAGGCGATCTGTTATGTTGTTAACTGATGTCACTCCAGATGAAGATGCGCCGTAATCAAATAGCGTTGTATTTCGTATGGATTGTGAAATTTTGGTTTGTATTTGATTTTTGCTGCTAACTGATTGAACAACATATACCTCCGCAAGTTACTAGATTTCCAGCCTCCATGCTTTTTTAATTGAAGTAAATCACCTCCTGCATCCACTAATAGCGTTGCGGAAGTTCTACGCAAACAATGCTCTGTACATTTTTGGGAATCAGGCAAGTTTGAATATTGAGCTATTTGCATAGGAAATTTACTGAAATTGTTTATTCCCACAAGCTGTCTAGTACACTTTCCGTTCTGGTAGTTAATAAAGAATCTTGAATTTATTTTGTCCATATCTAGTGGACGGAGGTTCATATAAATTCTAGAAATCTTGTAGAGGAACCAAGAAATGTGGAAGGAACGCAGTACTTTTGTTTTTGAATTACGTATTGTAAGTAAGAGTATACTGCTATCTTTTACATCATTTACTGTCAAGTCTTTTAATTCATGGCAACGACAAGCCCCCACAATTCCAAAAACTAAGGCTACCTACAAACGTTAATATTAATATCATTGAGAATTTGTCGCAATAATGAAGTAATTAACTTACCTTAGTCATTAAGTATTTGGAGTCGGGTGCATTCTTTGAGAAAGTGTGTATCTCATCGGAAGAAAAATTTTTATACTTATGACATTCATAACCATCAGATTTTCGCTAAAAAAAAGAACGTAATTTGGGATATTTACTGATATCGATATTATTTTTGATCGATAAAGTGGTTCTCATTATCGAATACATAGACCATAGCGTCGATGACTTAATTTTTTTTGACAACCATCCAAAATACGCAAACAGCACAGTTTCCGAAAATAAAGTTACGTGATTATCAACTCTTCAATCCATAAATTTTGCATATATTTCTTTATATCTCTTTTTAGATTTTACTGGTAATAAATCCAAACAAGTTTCCTCAGCTTGATTTGCTATTTCTGGTGGTGTATTTGGAAAATCTAAATCACTTTCCGAATCAGAAATCATGATAACTTAAAAAACTAACAATGCTTTCAGTGCAATTAACGAGGAACGTCAAACTAATGAAACCAGGCAACTAGATATAAATTGTTTTTAAATCTCAAGGTATTTTTACGATTCTATTTTGCTTTTTAATCAAACTAAAGTAAAAAAATGCATAATAATTATAGAAATGATTCCTGTCTTTGTTTATTAATGATCAAAACATTATATACGAAGGCGGGAAATGATTAAAAATATAAATTTAACTTTCGTCACTAGAAACCAAAGTTAACGTTATGAGAATGTCTCTCACTTGCGACGGAAATCACGTTTTCGCTGAAGGTATTCTATTTCAAAATGACGTCTTTTCGTAAAGGGTTGTAGAAAAAGTAACTTTTGAATCCAGACATATTTGAAATTTCAACTTCAAGCTCAATGATTTACGTCATAAATACCGAGCCGAAAGGCTTAATTAATACAAAATAACTCAAAACGCACCATTTGATGTGAGCCCAGTAAAGTCAATTACGTGAATAAATAAAATGAAGGTTGACGCTTGAATTGTTCAAAATGCCCCATCAAATATTTTTGGTGCAAAATAGTTTCTATACATAAAAAGATTCCTCGAATTGCCCGGTAACTTTTTTCACACCTTTTCGCTATGTGTTATGTATTTTTACATTTTCACTAATTTCCCATATTATGTAATCATTGCCTAAGGAAATGAAGAGTATTCACTCATTCATTAATTCATTGATTCAGTTGCTGAGTTGAATTAAAATTCCAGCTTGAGTATATATCTGAAGAAAGAATTGTATGTTACCATTTTGACATCTAACATCACTCGGTCAGTATTACAAAGAAAGTGTGCCCCATTGCACAAACCCTGTCATTGATTCATTTTTAATCGATGTGAAATTGCATGGTTACGTTGAATCCACCTTAAATTTAGATGTAATATTGTCAAGTATGAAAAATATTACCCGATAAATATAGCAATCATTTCTTTTAATTAATTTACCTGAAGATAAAATTCAAACACAATTAATACCAGAGTTGAAAATTCCATAGTTCATTTATTTTTAATTTTTTTATTGGAATACAGTATTTCCTGTATATTTGAAGTTCATCGCCGTTCATGAACCAGATATAGGATAGAAGTACTGAATGGCAAGAAAGCTGATTCTGCAATAGGCAGCGCAATAAACCATGACTCAATGATATTTTTAATATAAATTGAAATGATTGTTTTTGGCACGGTTCTTTTTATTGTGCCTGTTTATGCTGCCAGTCCATGATGACACATCTCCTTCCCTGGGTTTTTATTATAATGTAAGTGTTACTTTTATTTACTTCTTTTGGTCATTGTTCACTTCACTATTTTTGTAGTCACCATTGTGTTATTTTTTGCCTTTTATAATATTTAATGAACCATTATAGTTTTCACTTCACTTTTCCATTTTATTATACCACAATCACAGAAGTAAAATGTTTCAACCTCTCGCAAGCCAAGCAAGATAATTAGTGGGCACCCTAAACAGTTAGGGGGCCAGGGTTTCACAGGGTCTCCCGAAGTAGGGCGTGACATTATATGTACAGTAAAACTAATATTTATACGGTCATATTGTAAGTATGATTTAATCTTTTTATTCTGGAGGACCACTCATTTTTGGCATTTTTTGTATGATTGATAATATTCACCACTCTGAAAAAAATGACATAGAATAGTGAATGTATACTGCTTAATTTATCGAGCCAAACATATTTGAACTTGTAGGTATACCCCAAATCATTGAGAAAAATCAGACTGTGAAAAGTTATCAGTCCAATTTATTTGCAGCAAACAATTTTAATTGATATATGAACATATTATCTATTCACGAGAGATAAACTGTCGATAAATGAGCGAATCAATGAACAAATTTCAATTGTGGGAAGAATATGAAATTGTATCTGTTGATTGGAGAGTAATGTACGCTGCGGGATGATGATTATTCTCTATCCATTGTTGGTGTCTGCCTGAATTAGAAATATTGTTGATTATTCAGTTGGCTCGATATTTCATATGCGTATAGTCCTCACGACTTAAATTGTCTGTGGTGGGGTACATAGCTAACTGATCAACACAAAAGTTTTTTTTTCACTTTCAATGAAATGTATAAACTGCAAATAAGTACTGTGATCAGAATCTTCTGAAAAATACCACTGCATGGGTATTTCGGTATCTGGTCGATGTTTTCGGTGACGCAATACCTCATCCCTCCATTTCTTCATATATTGTATGAATAACATGATAATGATGTCCTTTCCTGTAAAATATCAAATCAAATTAAAATATACTTTATTGTCAAATGATGAAATCTCGTGTACAAAGCAATAATAAATAAGTTCAGAAACAAACACAGAAAAGTCAGAAGAATCAACACAGGAATATCAAAAAAGCATTCTATGTCAAAAAAAAAGATAAAATTACAAATAAATATAAATATATACACATATATACATCCTAGGCGAATGAATAGTCATAAGTTAACAGAACATCAAGAGAGTAAATAAATGAAGTTTATAAATTAATAAGATAATTTGAACCCATACTCGTTACACTGTTTTATAATTCGTAGTGACTATTAGCAGTAGACATATACAATGGTTAAAGAAGAAATGAATTCATAACACTATGCCATCCATGTCTTTATCAAAGTATTCTTGCTTTACCGATTTACTGAAGTGATCAATTGATTGGATATCTTTATAATTAGTCGAAAAATGATTATATATTTTAGCTGCATTATAGATCAAATAATGTTTGCTCCTTGAACAAGGGTTTACAAGACACTCTAGGCCCAACTTTGTACATATATCTAATGGCGCGCTTTTGAATAATGAATACTGTATTGAAGTGCTGTTGGTTGCAGGTGCCCCAGAATGATATGTCATACCTTAGATGCGATTCAACAGCGTCGTACACAATTCAGGTGGTTACAATACCTAATTCATTCGTCACCATTCGTGAAGCATAACATCCCGAAGCTAGTTCTTTGTTCAGTTATTTGATATGGTTATTGAAATTGAGGTTGCTGTCCAAATTGATTCCAATAAATTTATTGTTTTTATTTATTTGATATAATCATATTACCCAACGGAATGTCTGATAAGTTGCAATTAAATGATATGAGATTGGTTTTGTCTATATCTAAGGATAACAGATTGGAGTTGCACCACTCTCTCACACTAGGAATATTTTGAGCCATTTTGTTGTCAAGATTTATTTCATTGATATCATGCCCCATGATGGTTGTAACATCCGCAAAGATTGTAAACATTCCATTAGATTTGACATAAGCCAGGTCGTTGAAATATAACAAAAACAGTACTGGCCCTACCGAGCCTTGGCACACCGTGTCTGACAAAGCCAATGTCTGATAGTGTGTCAGTTCTGACAACTTGGGTTCGTTGACTCAGATATGATCGGATCCAGTTGAGACTTCGATTTCTGATACCAAAGTGCTGGAGTTTGCGCAGCAGTATTTCGTGGTTCACACAATCGAAAGCTTTCGATAAGTCACAGAAAACTGCTGCACACACCTTCTTCAAGTTAAACTCAGAGTGAAGTCTTCTCAGCAGATGGAAGATGGCATCCCCTGTACTCTTTTCGTACTGAAAGCCAAATTGATGAGGGTTTAAGATTTTGTGGTCGGATATAAAATTCATCAACCTAATTTCAACCAACTTTTCTATGATTTCACCAAGGGTTGGAATGAGCGAGATGGGTCGGAAGTTTGATGGATCTGTGGTGTCACCTCCCGAACCAAAATATCTTTTCAATCAGATTCCTAGGCGAGGATAATCATCAGCACCAACTGATCTGGAGACAGACTTTTGTATCATACCTTATCCAAATAATGATAAAAACGCTGTGTACCACCATCTTCAGGGCGTTAAACCATATATATTGGCTCTGATAGAGACTCAGGTCAACTTGTCAACCTACTCATATGCTCTTACCTGGATAAAACCCCCAGTACCATTTCAGGTTCAGAGGAGGCGTCTGTCATTTTATGTGGAACAATCTTGATCATCTTGTGGGACTTAATATTCATGAATATGCTTGACTCGAATAGAATAGACGACGCTGGGCGCGAATCAGAGCCTTTGCTATAACATATGGCTCCAAACAATTGATCGAAAAACCCTCACATATTCCAGATATCATCACCTACTAGTATTATATTCTCGATATGTTCCTTGCCAATAACACAGATCCTTCTGGCATCGTCCTCTATGAGTCGCACATCCTGCTCATTTGTTTTTACAGCTCCAGAAAAATTATCACAGAGTTCTCAACTGATCACGGATTTCATTTCGCTGCGAATGGGAAGTTACATACCTCCTAGTACCAAAAGCCAAGTCTCCAAAAACCATTGGTCCACAATATAGTATATTGAAACTTCGGATATTTGTTTGCGAATATGTCTTCCGCACTTACTATATTTTTTATTTTAATTAAACATCTAATTTGAAATACAACAAAGCGAACAGTTGTGTAGTGAACCATCCTCAAAGATTTATTTATAATGGATCCCTAGTAGATATATAGGAATATTATAATGAATACAATATCCCAGAGAGAAGAAGAACTTCACAAATGTAGCAAAACTACCTCAATTAAATGCGAATCTGCAGTGAATAATTTATAAATTAGCCTCTCAACCTAGAGGTACAAATAATCATAGTGAATTATCGTGAGTCCTTTTATATAATGAATTCGCTCCACTGGGCTAACGCATTCGAATTTCTATACATTTACTACGTTGAGTGAAACGGAATCAGTGCTATAATTCTGTGGGGAAGTTATTTAACTGATTTTAATCTAGGGAAATAATTCTTGAACACTGAATTCTACGCTATAATTGAACTGACAACAATTAATAATTTATTCACTTCAAGATGGTGACTTTATTATGTGTTCCTTTTCCATCTTCAGTGAATTGATGGTATTTTTCAAAATGGATTCAATGATCGTCTACAATGAAAGAACATAATAACTGAATCTTTCTCGGTTTTTTATCGAAGTGAACCAAACGGGATACTAAATTCACACTCGCGTTGTTGATATCCCTTTCCACTAATAACAAACTGTCATTACCCTAATTGTGATTATAACTACCGATTCACCAGAACTGATTTAATTAAGTTGCGTGATGGAACATGTCAGCAGTGATTTGTTCGAGGATATGAAGAGGGTTCATAAAATCAGAAGTGGAATCATCTGCTACCGAAAGATAAACTTAAGTCACTATCTTCCATCGTTCAAGATAACCTTTTGAGAGATATTCATGTTGAAAGGAGAAACATTCTCAGTTAAATATTGAATGGAAATATTTCTCTGAAAGTAAAAAAAACTACAATAAAAATAAAGTTATTTTTTATAATATCTAACAGGTTATGCATGTCAAAAAATCACTGATTTCAAAGTGTCTCTCCGAAAAATGAATCTAATATTCTTCCATCATTGCTAATGAAATTTCTTTCAGAAAATGTGTTTTCCAATTCCGTGGGAAAACATTTTCGTCTGCCTCATTTATCTATATGAGTTTTTAATTGAGAAGGGAATAGAAAAATCGAATAACTATCTGAATGGATATGAAATTTCTACTTTCACATTTTTCCTTCTGGGTTAGGGTCCTTTGGCATCTATCTATCGGATGAAGTTCGATGTCCTGCGTGGCTTTAGCCAGGAAAGTAGTTGTTTTCTGTTAGATATTCAAAAAATTAACTTAATTTTCTATATTTTTCAATTTTCAGAGAAATATTTCTATTCAATATTCAATTGAGAATGTTTTCGTTTTCAATTCGAGTAGTTTTATATTCACAATCTATTGAAAATTGGTATCGATGGGCATTTTGAGTCAGAGATAATAAATTTCTTGTTGAAATTATTCAAGTTGGCCGCTCTCGAAAAGTCGAACGATTTTTGCAGTTCACGGTCAAAATTGGCGTTTGAATTGTTTTGTCACCCATTTCATATTCCAAGATGAATTCTACCAACAGAAGGAAGGCACCGCCATGGGCAATTGTCTATCAACATTCATGGCAAACCCTTTCATGGGTACATTCAAAACAGAATCCACAAAGTTGACATTCCAATCAGACCAGTAGTAAGGTTCACTAATTCTCCTGTGTCCAGCTTTCCACGCTATGCGTTCAGTATGGATATACGTAAAACTAGCTTTCTTGCCGCCTGGGTGCAGAATTCGGAAAATATAAAAAAATTAATTGAAAATGACGTATTTTTTTATTGCTTCAGTTAACGACGGCCTATTTCTGTGACCAGAGCTCAACACCTACGCCGGTGAGCGCACGCCCCACAACCGGAAATTTTGCCAAATCATGTGTTGTTTCAGAGGTAGGGTTCTTTAACGAACTCAACATCTATGAACTCGGGAGTGCCATCTCATCGGACGGCATATCTATCGTCTTATCTTGTGCTCATTGATAACACGCCTGCAGATGCGAATATGCTACTACGCTACAGTTGTTATGGCATTTTAACTCCGACATTCCTTGTCAGGTGGTCACCTAGCTCAGATATTGAAAATATTCTCGTCAATCTGACCAACCTCCGGTGCCAAAAAATGACGTATTTTTCCGATTTTTCCAAATAAACACTTTCATAAACTAAAATTATTGAAATATTCACATCATAATTCTATCCCATTTATATTCTTTCTAATTCCACATATTAATGTCTTTCTTCGAGTTGATTCATCTATCTTAATTCTGCGCCCAAGCAGCATTATAGTGACAGAAACTGATACTGCAACTTCGACTCGGTGGTAATCACGTAATCACCACTAAATCTACCACTATACAGTAAGAATAACTAAAATTTTATATGTGTATGGTTGTAGTCACGTAATTCCCATCTATGGTAGCCACTCCACAGTTCTATAACTTATTAGTGTCATTTGAGGTGTCTGAAACAGTATGGCCACTGAGCAAATCACTTTAAGGGTTTTCAAACTTAATAGTGGAAAATAACCGTTGCGGTAACCATCCTGTACCACTTAAATATCACTTAGAAGTCACAGTCACTTTCAAGAGAGTATGATAGTTCCGGTGACGTTTTGGTAACTTCCATAAAGCCTTCAATGTGGCAGGCACTTGATTGTGATATGTGGTGATGGTTGCCACGTTCTTGCTATCTCCATAAGTGATAACCTTCAAAATTCACCATTTCGCCCGATGACGAAAACTAAGCTAAGTTTTTTGAAATTATTTTATTGTGGTTTATTTTCCTTAACCGGTTGGTCCGTGCGATTACGAAAACTAACCTAACTTTTCTCAAATTATTTTATTGTGGCTTACAAAAAGTGCGTTTTATCTGTTACGTGAAATGTGAATGATATACATTCAATATCAAATGGGTTATGCATTAATAGACAATTTCCCTTGATTATGTATAAAAAGGTTCATTTAAATAGAGCGGATCTCTGACTTGTGCTCCTACTTAATATTTATACTTTAATTGTTAATTCTGTTTGCATAAATGCCATCGTTTTCATCACTTGTTAATTGATAATTGTTATTTGATAATTGTTGATTGGACCTGCACAAATCCACTATACTTGCTACATGTCCTTTTTTAACAAATAATTAATATGTACCCGCAATTTCGAGGTTCAAACTTTGAAGTGGCAGGTTATAATAGCCCGACGTGTTTGCCCCTCTCTGAAAGTGGTGAGTCATGGGCCTGCGACGTGGGTGCCACTTTCCAGTGGTGGAAAAGTTAATAATTCAGTTCCACTGGGCACTTTATGATGGAAGGAGCTTTAGAGTGGTATATTCACACTTTCTGTCACTTGAAAGTTATATTCTACAAAAGCCGCCATATTTACAGGAATATGCTGGGTCGCCATTATTAGAGAAATGATCGAAATATTCAATAAAGATTTATTTGTCTTCAGCACTGCATCAAACGTAGTAATTTGTTACGTAAGTATTTGTTTCAACTAACCAAGATTGATAAAACAATATTTGAGGGATTTAGGTACATAATTTCAAAGGCGAGTTATTTTCAAAATTATGTTTTCCTTAAATAGAGTGTATTCAGATGGCGCTTGCTCACAATCGAGCTACAACACCCATATTTCACATGAAACTTTCATTCGTTTTAATTTTATCCCGATCAGAAGTATCCAAATTCAATATACTTACTTACGCGTTTGTATGTTTATATGTTAAAGTTGATCGGGGGTTAGGAATGAATCAGGCAAAATGAAAGAATGAGGAACATTTATCACAGAAATATGTTGCTGAACATAGATCGAGCTACATATCAGTCAGTTGTTTAACATGTCTAGTGTCAGCCATTACATATCCACGTTTTTGCCAGGTGACCACAACGTGGTTGGAATGTGGCTATCTGAGATCCAGGAACGTAGATCGGAACGTAGCAGCCACCAAAAAAGTGTTCCCCATTTTGGTAGCCGCCGCGTGATAGAACCGTGAATATTACTTGGCAGTGGTTGTGGCCAAACACTTCAAAGTTTTCCAGAATCGTGGCCGCTACGTTCCGTCCACTTAAAATGCTACTTGGGCGGCTTTGTCCGCACATTTCTTTTTTTCAACCTTTACTTTTTCATTAATAGAATAGTGATGAGTCGGCTGACAGGGCCATTACCAAGGTGGTTCATCTTATTCTTCCCTTCGACTTATTAGTCAGAATGTCTTGAAATTCAAATTTCCGACTACCAAATGCTTCCAATACCGGTCAATCCGTTATGGATGCTTCAAGTTTGGGAGCTACTGAAATCAAGAGTTTATTATATAAATCACTAGGAAATAAAGAAATTATATTCGTTTGGTTGAAGGCACATGTAGCTATCACATACAATGAAATTGTAGACCAGCTAGCTAAGGACAGCGTCACTTTTAGATTAACAATTGACAATAATGTTAACTGACAAGAAAGAATGAAGTACAATACTGCATTACAAACCCTACGCGCTATACTCCATTAGAACCGTGGTCCACCTTGTGTGTGTACTGAAAAAATACCCTGATCGACCTATAGGCGAGAAGAGAGTGACCTCCATCAAACAATCCCTTGCTTATTCTTTGTCAAGTCGCCAGGTTAGATTAGATCTTACAGAAATGTCTGTTAGGCTCATCCAAAAATTAAGAAAATTTAAAATAATTCATTCAAACTCATCGAGATAATCATCTTCATTCTACTCAATTTGTTTCTGGCCCAATGGAGTTGAGGAAGATTTTTTCAATAATATCAATATAATACTTTTTTTACATCAAATAACATTTTATTTTATATTTTTCTAGAAAAAAGTTGAGATAGATTGAAATAAGTTCGGAATTCATAAAATGTTCTACTTTAGATTTTAAAAATGTTTATCATCCCCTAAATTTAATTTCAAGTAACAGAAATTGTCAATATTCATGTACATTTTCTGATCTACATTAATCTGAATTTTTTTTTCAATCCCTGTTGGGGATTGGAAACAAATTTGCTTCAATTGGTGCTTTCAAAATTTTCAAAACAAATTTGTAACAGAAACTCAGGGACTAGTCCCAAATTTCGATTTAAAGGCTTATTCATTACTCAATTGGATCGGGAAATGAATCTTCTTGAATTCTCGAATTTATCCAAGGAAACACCCCCTTCTACATATTTTCCCGGCAATAAAATATATATTTTTTTTCATTAGATTGGCACGTCATAATATTCCACGTAACGAATTCATTCATGAAAAAGGTGTATACAATGAACCTAAATACAGAAATTTCGAAATTTCCGCTCCATTCCCAATGTGCCGGATATTACCAAATATTCGAGTCACATGCGCGAACTCGTAGGGAGCATTCGCATTGATAATATTAATAAACGAAAACATTTTCTACCCTTCCGCTTATCCATCCAATATACAGGAGAAATTTACTGGAAAAAAACGTTTTATGAATAGAGATCGATGAATTTCACAACAAATATTAACGCTATTAAGTCATTCGAAGAAACTCGTCCAAATTGATAATTCCAACTCGAAAAATCATGAACAAGAATAAATCAATCTAATATATTCATCCACCACCAGTTATTATTATGAGAGGACTCAAAAGTGATATTGTGAATCCATTATTCATTCATAAAACAAACTCGTAGTCGATGAGAAAGA
Source organism: Gonioctena quinquepunctata (assembly GCA_018342105.1). Taxonomy (NCBI): domain Eukaryota; kingdom Metazoa; phylum Arthropoda; class Insecta; order Coleoptera; family Chrysomelidae; genus Gonioctena; species Gonioctena quinquepunctata. The sequence continues at coordinate 413,515 of JAFIRS010000922.1, read as the reverse complement.
AGATAATTCCCAGTTTCAACAAAATCGGTCAAGTGCGAGTTTGGGTTGCGCATTAAGGGTTCCTTGCCATTTACGATAATTATTTGCATAACATAGAAAAAATTGTGTTCAAGGTTTATCCTTCCTTCTATTCCGATAATTATGTCCAGGGTAATAATTAGGCTTTTATAAAGAAAAAAACGAGTGTGCTTTATTTAGACCACACGACTGAAGTAAAACTTCTTTAGCTCTATCTATATGTATATGTATATATATATATATATATATATATATATATATATATATTTTTCTTAATTTCTTGACCACATATGTTTATATTCTTTATTTTCTCGGAATAATGGCCTTAGTCAGTCTATATATTTTTCATTTCATCCGACGTTTCGACATTGTTTATGTCATCTTCGGGTAAAATATAATTCAACCATTATTTTTTCATTTCATTTGATGTTCCATGATTGAATTAACGTTGTTGTTCAAAAAGATATATATGTATATATATATATATATATATATATATATATATGTTTATATATGTATAATATATACATGTATATACATATATGAATTTTCTGATAACTTATAATTTTAGTTTGGTAAATTTAGTAAATTATTTTCTTAAGATGTATTCTGCAAAAAGGATACAACTATCCTAGCAACCTCCTCTACTCGGAAACTGAAATATTTGACCCAAGGCAACTATTCTTCATAAACATAACCGCAGTCCAATATAAACACAAACACGAATTGATCACCTACAGTCATAACTATAGCACCCGCCACAAAAAACGTATCGTAATACCAGTCATGCACAAGTTAGTCGGTCAAAGGAACAATTGTTACTTGGGCCCTAAACTTTTCAGCTGTCTACCTGAAACACTGAAATGCGAGCCAAACCCTAGAAAATTCAAAAACAAACTTAAACTTTTCGTTCAGCATACTTCCCGTGCAGAAATACATGAGAAAATCGAAAACAAAATGCAAGACTTGACTCTTTCTCATATACGTTTGTCAAACACTTATATATATATGTATGTGTGTATATATGTGTATATATATGTGTATATATATGTGTATATATATGTGTATATATATGTGTATATATATGTATATATATATATCATTTTATAGATTTATTATCACTATTCGTTTCACTTCAAAATCTTTTAATACCTTAGTTTTATCTTGTGACAGTTATATACCCTGATTTTAACACCATTTTCTTTTGTCTGTATTACCAATCTTTTGGTATTGTATACCTTCCATAGTTAATTATTTATATCTCAAATGAATGTTTATTATTGCACAATCTTACTATATTGTTAAACTACTGTATTCTTACACACAAGCAGGCATACCCTAATTCGTAAGTATTTTCTTTCATTTATTCACCATTTGCCATTCATTCCAAGAATGCAATTACACTGTGAAATTATAAATTATAAACTTGAGTGAATAAATTATGATTATGATTATTATGATTATAATTATTATTAGTCCTGAATTTTTTATAAAAATAAAATCTCGGTTTTTGTACATGATCTATAGTGGGATTTTCATCATCAACTTCCATTTGATTATTGTCATGTTCAATCACCATGTCACCGATTATTTGTAATGGTAAACCTCTACAATTAATAAGTATTTTATTATTTACGTATTAGTTAAATTTTATGTTATCCTATTTTAAAAATTTGCTGGAGTAAATTGTAGAAACGCGAGGCCGAAAAATACGGAAGAGAAACAAGAGAGAGAGAGAGAGAGAGAGACAAGATCAGAACAGAGAATCAAACGCGCCCCAATGTCGAGAGTAGAATGCCGCGTATTAGTAGAGGAAGAAAATAGACAAGGAAAAAGGAACGCTGCATATGACGCTACGACGCCAGCAACTAGTATGAGATACGCACTCACCTTTGTCGAGACCGTTCGCCTCGCCCGATCACACTTTTCGTAACGCTCTCGTCACGCATTCACCAGCTTACTCCCCAAGTCAAGCGTGCGTAAAGAAGTTTCACTTGAAAAATTCTTATACAAATTACATTTTGTCCAGAAGTAGATCGTAGGAGTAGAAGTAAGGATCCGAAGAAATATAACCTTACCTGTGGGTGGAAATACATTTTTGAGGCGAAAAAACACCCCCCTACAGGACTTGGTTTTGGATTTTCCCACCACAAAAAGGAATGGAAACAATATAATAATATACTTCATTGAATTCTACACAGACAAGTCTCACAGATGATTTGTCTATTTTCCACCATTTTCTTGCTATTGACGTTCAAAGTACGGGGTAGTATGTAGCGCTCGGCGAAACATCACTCTCACGTTACTTTTCACACCTAATATCCCCGAAATGGTTAATTTGACGTGAAACATGACCACGATGAAAGTCGTTGAGCGAATTCTCCTCTACAAGATTCATGTATTGCTTTTTCATATTTTTTTTCTGTTGAATTTTCCAGCTTATTTTGAGAATGCGTACTTTGTGATATGAGCTCGTTTCCACACCACTCATGAGGTAGAGTGGTTTTTCTAAAAGGCCTATTCCGATTTCATTCGTCGATAGGGTCTTTCTCAATCAAACAATTTTCAGTGGTTGAATTTAGGCAGCCCTGTCCGTGATAGTTGGAGCACATGGTTGAGCAGCGCATTCCAATTCTCACACATCGGCATTGTTTTCCGCAACCTTTTTTGTAGTTGTAAGATATAAGGTGTTGTTGTGAAAATGGGCGAAAGAACGTTGTTAACTTTTTTCCAACACCATAGCGTTGGATCAAGATTTAATACTCGCCATAATTGAATTTGATGAGAAACTCGGTAAGAATCCTGGTGAGCAGCTGCGGATGTTGGTGGTAGTCTTGATAAAATTACAGCGTTACTTGATTGTCCAACCAATTTATTATATGTGACAAATCTGTGATGATTTAAGTAATTATCCGTCTTTGAAGCTTCACATAATGCTATTGTGAAACAGTCTCCAGCAATTGCAATTTATTCCTCTGTTGACCGTGGACAGGACGTTGATCTTCTAAGGACACGATATCCTCCAAATCTCTTCTGTTATTGAGCACCATTGAGGTTGTGCTTTGCTTTTACCGAACAGAGAAGTGTCGCAACCGCTAAATGCATGTGCAGTTTGTAATAACATCCAGGGACTGTAAGTCGCGAGAACTGTACATCTTTGCCTTTATATTCCTTTGGGCATCTCTTAGAAGTCGAATGTCTTTATCTTCAGGAGAAAGGGCAATAATGAGTAAGAGAAGATTAACGTCCTGTCCAACGACGATAACTGTCTCATGCTAATGATATTTCTTGATCGCAGTTTGTACGATGAGCAAGGGCAAATCCGAACAAAACAACACTAATCCCCTTCACCCGGAAAAGAAACATGGGAGATCTCATACCTCCCAGACTATTTGGCGAAACGTTACAAGTAGTAGAGCAGGTGAAATATCGGGGGCTGATTCTTGACAAGAAACTAACCTCACTCTTATGGTGGCCAAGAACAAATCAAAGACAGGCAAAAACCAACCTTGGGAAAATCCAGAAACTTGCCTGTCTTTGCATCACGGGTGCAATGAATAGCACTCCGAAAGCTGCAATGGAAATCATCCTGAACCTCGAACCTCCTGACTCACTTGTCATTGGAGAGGCCAGGATGAGTGCATATAGACTGAAACAAACAAAAAACTGGAGAATCCGAACAACTGGACAAACACCAGAATCACTCATGTAATCAACATCGACGAACTCAAAATGATTTCAGACTACATGCAACCCCTATACTCATTCGAAAAACCATTCGGAACACGAATTGACGGATCTGGATAGGCCCCGAGTATAGAATCACAATCAACTGCGGACATAGTCTGGTATATAGACGGTTCAAAGACAGTTGAAGGAACGGAAGCAGGAATACATGGGGTAAGGCCAAGAAGGGCCTACATAATACCACTTGGCAAATGCTCCACGATATTCCAAGCTGAAATACATGCTATTATGGTATGCATTCAGAAGAATCTAGAAAGTGGTTATAGAAAAAAACACATCTACATTCTATCTGACAGTCGAAGTGCTATCAAAGCTCTCAACTCTTACAGATGAAGTCTAAACTGGTGAAGGACTGTCTCCAGAACTTCATCGAGCTGGCAAAACACAACAAGGTCACCTTGATGTGGGTGCCAGGTCATAGAGGCATAGGCAACGTAAAAGCGGACCAGCTAGCTATACAAGCATCTGAAACGCCATTCACATGGCCAGAACCTGTGCATGGAATTAGCAATGCAGGACCCTGATCGATATGTGGATAAAAAGAAGACACCAACAATATTGCGATCAAACTGTCGGGCAAATACACAGCAAAGTCATAGTAGGGCACCCAAACCGAACTCTGACGGCTGACCTTCTGAACCTGAACAGAACGAAGGCACGTATAATAGTAGGTCTGTTGACTGGACGCTGCGGCCTAGGAAAACACCTCAACACGCAGGGGAACCGTGGAGTGTGGGCTATGTGATGAAGAGGAGGAAACAGCCTCTCATATTATATTCGACTGTGACGGCCTGAGTAGAAGGCGACACAGAACCTTTGGAGAGATCAGCACGGAAACAGACATGAATCCAAAGAACCTTATAAACAGGCTACTAAACCTAATTAAAGGCACACACCTGTTTGAATGAGGAACCACTGAGGACAGAGTGATACAATAGACCCCAGCTGGTCGCAGTGTCACGGGAAGCTAAGTGCCAACCCTGTCTCTGGCTCGTCAGTTTTCGACCAACCAACCAAGTCGGCATCATCTTCGGCAATAAGCTCATTAATTCCTTCTCATTGAGACCCGTACAACTGCAGCATGGTAGCATATTCGCAGTTGCAGGCGATATATCGATGAGCACGAGATATATCGAAAGATATGTCGCCCTTCGGAAGGGGACATTAGGATGATGGTCCCGAATTCATAGATGTTGAGCTTGTTGAAGAACCTCTGAAACAACAGAAATTCCGGTTGGGGAAAGTGTGCTCACCGGCGTCGGTATCAAGTATAGTTGCAGAATCAGACCGACGTTGAATAAATGAAGAAAAATCCTTCCAGGGCAAGCTGCGAAATTGAACGTTCTTTATTGTTCAGGTTGCTGAGCAATTTGTTTTGCGGTATACTCAGTGGCGTGTTTGTATCGAAAGCAATCTGGGTTTTAAAAGTCCGCTGTTGTCTTATCATACCCTTCGTACTACATGCATTTTCAGTATAGCCATCAAACTCTACAGTTACTTTTCGACCCCAATGACTTCGAATGAAGCTTCAAAAAGTCTGCAAATGTTTTGTGTTTCAGCCATACCACGCGATAAATGAAGTTGCCTTCATCAACAATAAATTCGCAATTTGTGGAATTTGCAGGTCTTTCAGCATTGGAATTAAATATCACGTTCAATGACGATTGTTTTGTCTTCCTCATTAATCATTTCTCATTGAACAAAGACATGATTCGAGGCAAGCGCAAAGTTAAACCAGGACTCCAGATCTTGTGGTGAATGTTACGTTCACATTATCATCTGCTGTGGAGGTCGAATCTAACAGTGCTCGACGTGGGCGGAAAGAAATATAAACATGTAAAACTACAAAGTACACATTCTCAAAATAAAGTGGAAAATTCAGCAGAAAGAAAAAATAAAAAAATATACATGGATCTTGTAAAGGAGAATCCGCTCCAGTTTTATAATCACCATCATATACGTCAAATGAACCGTTTCGTGGATATTCGGTGTGAAAAATACTTCGTATTTTGAACGACAATAGCGAGAAAATTGTGGAAAATGGTCAGATCATCTATGGGACTTTCCATTTCTTTTTTTCGTTGAAATGACGGATTCGAAGATAAATGGGATAAACCGTGTTTTTCCACTTCAAAAGGGTGTTTCCACCCACGGGTAAGATGAGAACCCTTGAGATCCTTACCTCCATTCCTATGAACTACTCCTGGACCAAATATAATTTGTATGTAACTTTTTTCTTCTATTTACTATTTTTCCGTCTAATTACCAAGGATTATAACTAGGCTTGACCAGCGCGCAAACTGTTTTTTTGGGTATAATATTGACGAATCGTATGGAGCCATTGTCATATATTTTCCTAGTTTGGTGTAATATGGATATTTTTGATGGTACGATATCTAGGATTTTTCGAAAATCTTCGAACATAGAATCATCAGTTTTATTCCTGAAAGATGATCTTTCACCCAGATTTTTCACAATTTGGGGTTTTATCACTCCAAAGTGACAATTGTCAGTTAAAGTGGCAATTCCAAATGTTTCTGAAAAAGGTTTTGTTGTTGGCCATTCTACGCCTTCGAACTGTTCTTTCATGAATGCGTGTGAATATTATTTTATTATTGAACCACGCACAGATTTGCTCTTCTGTGGTTCTTTCTTCCATAATTGTTCATCTATAACATGTACTATTATGGTTCTTGATTAATGAATTATTATTATCATTAGTATTCAAGATAAGCATTCAGGTAACATTCGAAAGAGAAATAGGTGACATTAATTTCAGAAAGTTCAGTTTGTTTCACAGACGAAGAAAAGGAGCACGAAAAAACATGTTCTAGTCTTACCAATATTCGAAATAGCATTGAAACTCGTTAAAAGCAGGGTTGCCAGATTGCTCTCCCTGGAGCGACGAAACATCCGCAAAAGGAGTGTTAAATGTTTGAATAAGGACAATTCACAATAAAAGCCACGTTCAGAAAATAGGAGTAAGAATACCCCAGTGAATCGGCTGCTGGAAGTCAACCTTGAGTATCCTGGGACGCAATAACACAACGTTACAAGAGCATCAAACTCACAAGAAACTAAGACTCCAAGATGGAAAGCTCTTATTCGAGACAACGAGTCAAAAACTCCCAGAGAAGAACTCAGGCGAATAGTTGATTTGGAAGTAATTTGACTACAAAATATGTTAATGGTATTCCCAAAAAATTACGAAATACTGATCCCTACTCGATAACATAACTATAAATTCTGTTCTGTCCAAATTTCTAAAGGGCAAGCTGAAAATACTGATTGTATTGTACTCAAAGACACCTGGGTCAGTTGTAAATTTTATATTAGAACTTCTCTTTAAGTAACTTTATATACAGTACATATTGCACTTCCTCAAAATGTAGTTTAGGCATCTGTATTTACTGAAGGGAAAACACATATTGTAAGCACCAAACATTCATTTATTCATTGTTCTCATTACAAACACCAATTGGTAATCACAAGTGATGGTAGTGGGGAAAGAAATAATATATATCAAAACGAAAAATAACAAATAACGAATATAGCAAAACAAAAAATATCGAACAATTATACAGACTTTACCTAAACTAAGCTAAGTGTTTATTTCTTCTATCCAACCAACTCTTGAAATCGAAGCTATCTAGCAGGCACCGATATGAGACCATATATGGGTATGTGTTATTTTTCCTGACATAAAGGTATCTTAAGTACCTCTTTTGTACTTTCTCAATGCGGTCTATACAGTATCGGAAACATTTTATATGGAGTATAGACAGAAATCTACACGAGCAACAAGGACTGCAATGATATGATAATACCACATAAACAAGAGAGACGCACTGCTGTGCGCCCCTCCTGTTACCCCATCCGACGCATTAACTGACCACGTGGCAATGCGACACAGCGCACAGCTTGCCGAGCCGTGGTTGCGAAAACACAAGATCGTGACAATTATTACCTTTTGAAACATGCCGCCTATTTACACAACCGCAGAGAAAGTACAATAGATTCGGCAATTGTTTGGCCCAAAATGGTGGTTTGTTCGAACATAAAATAATTCCGTACACAAAATATTCAATTTGGTTTATCTTCTCTTGTAATGCTCTCTCAACATAAAGCAAGCTATTCTTTACGCTCTCATGAAACCACCGTACCCAAGATAAATACTTTCCGATACTGTATGTGTATGGGCTGGAGGCATCCAGATTTGTGCTGCATATTCCAGATGTGGTCTCACTAAGGCATGATAGAGCTTGATAATTGTTTCCAGTTCGAAGGACCTGCTATTACTAATGATGGAACCTTAGGATTGAAATGCTATATTGACCATCTTGGTGTAGTGCGAATTGAACTGCATATCGCTCTGGAAGATAACTCCCAGATCTTCGATTCAACTCCTTAGGTCCAACTCGACCCCGTCAATGTTATAGGTATGTTCAATGATGTTAGTTTTCCGTGTAAAGGTTACTACAGAGCATTTTTTCATGTTGATTGACATTTTATTATCTTTGAACCAACGACTAATATTTTTTATATCTGTCTGTAGTAAAAAGCAGTCTTGAGGAGAAGATATTATCTTGAAGAGTTCAAAATCATCAGCAAAAAGCAGTCCCATAGATTCAGGAAGGCAATCGGGCAGGGAGTTAATATACAATGTGAATAAAATTGAAGCTAAGGTACACTTGCGCTACACCTGAGATAGCTACATACTTCTTTGAAGTATTTTTGCCCATCTTCACCAAAAGGGATCAGTTCAACAGATATGATTTCAAAAACAGAAATGTGGAGTGTGATATTCCCATGGCAACTAGTCGATCTAGGAGTAGCCCGTGTTCAATATTGTCAAAGGCTTTCTCACAGTCTGTTCAGATGACATCCAGTTGCTTTTTGTTTTTTATTGCTTCAGAGGCATATGGCATATTCTGATAATATGCAAAGGTTTGAGACTGTAGATTTATCAGTGACAAAACCATGCTGTTTTTGGTTTCAGAGCGCTTGTTAAGTTGGTACATACAATTTGTTAAATTTTTTTTGCCATTACGTTAATTATTTTTAGTGCTCTATAGTTGTTAATTCCATTTACGTTGCCATTTTTCTATAAACAGGCGTAACTAGAGCTGTTTTTAGTGCATCAAGACTCAATGATATACCAGGTATTGTAACATATGGCTCCAGATTAGAAATCCCTCCAAAAATATCATGTGTCTATAGGCTTTGATATGTTTGTTTTTGTCCTCCTTTGAGGAATGGAATGATCATTGCTTTTTTGAAATGTTCAGGAACTTTACCAAACACAGGTCGAAGATATCACAAAGTGGTTCTGCCATGTAGTCGAAAAAAAAAATTATCCCATTTTTGATTTTGTCTGGTTTGGGTGCTTTATTATTTTTCAAAGTGAGATAAAACGATCTCCATTCTCAAATATCTGTAGGGTGGCAAAATAGAGACTTACTTTTATGTTCAAAATTATTATTAGTGTGTTGATTTTTTATTTCTGCTGATGTTTTTGGTTTTAGAGCGCTTGTTAAGTTGGTACATACAATTTGTTCAATTTTTTTTGCCATTACGGTAATTATTTTTAGTGCTCTATAGTTGTTAATTCCATTTACGTTGCCATTTTTCTATAAACAGCCGTAACTAGAGCTGTTTTTAGTGCATCAAGACTCAATGATATACCAGGTATTGTAACATATGGCTCCAGATTAGAAATCCCTCCAAAAATATCATGTGTCTATAGGCTTTGATATGTTTGTTTTTGTCCTCCTTTGAGGAATGGAATGATCATTGCTTTTTTGAAATGTTCAGGAACTTTACCAAACACAGGTCGAAGATATCACAAAGTGGTTCTGCCATGTAGTCGAAAAAAAAAAATTATCTCATTTTTGATTTTGTCTGTTTTGGGTGCTTTATTATTTTTCAAAGTGAGATAAAACGATCTCAATTCTCAAATATCTGTAGGGTAGAAAAATAGACACTTACTTTTATGTTCAAAATTATTATTAGTGTGTTGATTTTTTATTTCTGCTGATGGTTTTTCGCCTATGTTAGAAAGATACTCATTTATTTGGTTTGACATTTCAAGGGGATTGGTGATCAACAACCACCTATCTCAAAAACAAGTTTTCACTAGTATTGGTAACATATTGATTCAGATTAGAAATCCCTCCAAAAATATCATGTGTCTATAGGCTTTGATTTGTTTGTTTTTGTCGAGAAATGGAACGATAATTGCTTTTCTGAAATGTTTAGGAACTTCACCAAGTTCTAAACACATGTTGAAGATATGACAAAGTGGTTCTGCTATGTAGAAAAAAATTTTTCTATTTTTTTTATTTTTTTTTGTTTCGGGTGCTTTATCATCTTCTGAAGTGAAATAAAACAATCTCAATTCCCAAATATTTGTTGGTTGGAAAAAAAGAGACTAACTTGAGTGTTAAAATTTATTATTAGTGTGTCTGCTGGTCTTTGAAAAATATCTATTCATTTGATTTGACATTTCAAGGTGCTTGGTGATCAACAATCAACGGTATCGAAACCAAGTTTTCACTAATTGTTTCTATTTCTCCATTATAAAATTATGTAATTCGAAATTGATGCTGAAAAAACAATAAAAATTTGTATGCGTTCTATTTATAATTGGCCCTTTACCTGACTATATGAAGAATTCCCCACCTATCAACTTCCGGTCTCAATGGTGAACTCTCTGATACCAAACACTGTTATCATGACTTCCGAAGAAGGAATTACTGAACTATCAACCTTCCTTAAACAAAGTCCCATCGAATAATTGATTTACCAACTGGATCGATGTACGGAATTAAAGTTCAGTTCGTTGAGTACTTTGAGTGGTTTGAGAACGTAATTAAGAGGCATCCATAGAGTATTCATGGAAAATGGAGAAAGGTTGAACGTGAAAATGATTGAATGCAAAAACAATTATCATATAGTTCAGACTCATACAAATTGATATATGATAAACATTTTCATTTCATATAATCGTGTGAAGTGTATCTGCAGGGTTTTTCCTTGATGGGCCCATTCAAGGTGTGATTATACATATCTGGAAGAAATTTACCGCAATATACGATTTCCAATGTTGAATGGTGTCAATTGTCAACAAGCACAACTTATAACAAATGTGCCCAATGGAAAATCAATTAGTTAACTGGACCACTGTTCCCCTTCCTGCACTCTTTGTCTCGAGTACATTTACGTGCCAGTCTCGTGCATTAACGTGCTAGTCAATGCTCTAGCTAGGAACAATTCAAGAGTGGTCCACTTGACTAATTGATTCTCCTTGCGCATATTTGTTATATTTTGTTCTGGTCGACTATGGACACCATTAAACATCGAAACACATTGGAAATCGTATGGTAAAAGTACGAAAGGGTATGTTCTGAAACTGTTTTTAGAGAAGCTACAGCTGGTTGGGGACACGATGTCCTTGTATAACTGTAGCGTAGTAGCATATACACAACTGCAGCCGCTATAGCGATGAGCACCATAGCGAAAAATATGCCGTCTTTTGAAAGGTACTCCAAGATGGTGGTCCCGAATTCATGGGTGTTGAACTCGTTAAAGATCCCTACCTGGTAACACCAGAGGGTTCTGCAAAATTCCCAGTCGCGGGAACTGTGCTCAGCGGCGTCATTGACTAGCCCTATCCGCAGAACTAGGTCGACGTTGAATACATTTCAAAAAAGAAAAAAAAAATAAAGACCCTATGAGATTCTCCTTCCTTGCAGAAATCAATGGAATTCCGAAGAACTGAAACCTACATGGGCCAATTCACAATGGTACAAAGACGACTATTACATTATACTCCTGTAATCCAGCTCACATTATACTCCTGTAATCCAGCTCACATTATACTCCTGTAATCCAGAACATTTTAGCGTAAACCTGAAAGAGACGCCTAAATATTCCAGGAAGAAGTACATGCAATCAAACTCTGCCTACGATGAATTCTGACCAGAAACAGTTGAGATAGATTCGGATGGATTCCATATCGAGGCGGGAATGCCCGGAGGCCCTGGACACAAAAGCTCTGAAGAAAATGAGGGAGCGGCCCTTCTCGCAGAAGAACCCTGCCAAAAATGTCTCATAGAGACTGATAAGAAATATATATGAGAGAACTAATGAGATCCAAGTTGGATAGTGAAACCGCAAACCCGTATAGAACCATATACGATATTCATCAGTATTTGATAGACTTTACAGATACATATTCCTTCAATTTGTTCGAAAATATGAACAGGATGTTCATGAAATCAGATGTGGAATCATCTGCGACTGAAAGATGAACGTTAGTCACTATCTTCGATCGTTCAAGAAAACCTCTTGGTAGTCTGGTTAACAAGTGCTTTTTAGGTCAAATTTTTTTCGCATTCTCCGAAAATTATGAATGAAATGTCATTCGATTCGGAATGGTATGTAGATATTTTTTGAGAAAACGCTAAGGCCGCTCGCAAAAATTGCAATAGTTATAAACAATTAAGTGAAAAAAAAAGGTTGTTTGGTTTTTCGCCAATATCTCAGAAACTATTCCAGATAATTCAAATTTGAAAAAAAAACGCAAAAAGAGGAGGAAATTTTTTAAAAAAAAGATTGAACTCCCGGAACTGTAGGACCAATATTCATAATTTTCCCAGAGGGTTGAAAATACGCCCGAAAACGGGTACTCCGGCTTGCGCAAGCACGTCCCCTTCGGACCTTTAATGAATAAATATTATTTAAACTTATTAAATATGAAAATTAAAAATTGAAAAAATCCAGGCACCTGCAGGATAGATCAATGAATAATAATCCGTGATCCAAAAATTCTTATCGCGATTTTTCAATCAGTTATCAATTAGTTAATTAACAATTTTTTGTAGCACGAACATTAACATTGCAAGTGCGATAATTGTTAAACTATTAATCTGAGAATGTTTTCCTTTCGTGGAGCTATTTTTCAAAGGTCTAAGAATAGATTCCCGTTGGAAAAATTTGAAAATTGTTAATTTTAGTTTTAGTCCGAAAGTCGGACCTTTTTCTTAGGAAATTTCCTCCTCTTTTTTTATGTTTTTCCAAGTTTGAATTATCTCGAATAGTTTCTGAGATATTGGCGAAAAACCAAACCACCTTTTTTTTTTCACACAATTGTTTATAACTATTGCAATTTTCGCGAGCGGCCTTAGCATTTTCTCAAATAATATCTACATACCATTCCAAATCACACACCTCATCATAATTTTCGGAGAATGCGAAAAAATGTTGACCCAAAAAGCACTTGTTAACCAGACTAAAACTTAAATCACTATCTTCCATCGTCAAGATAACCTCTTGTGGGGTATTCATGTTGAAAAGGGAAACAGTCTCAATTGAATATTGAATAGAAAGATTTTTCTGTGTAGTGAAGAGTCCACAATAAAACTGAAGCGATTTTTTGTGAATGTCTAACAGGAAACAACCAGCCACGCTGGACATTGAACAACATCTTGTATATATTCTGAAAGGACCCTTACTCAATAAAAGAAATCTGAAATTGAAAATAGGCATTTTCATACAGATAGTTATTTGATTTTCTATTGCAGTCTTAATTAAGAACTCTATATGATGTGTCAAAATAAATGAGAAAATATCACAGCTCCTTCAGATAACTCCAGGTGTTCCCCAGGGATCAATATCTGGTCCACTATTATTTGCCCTTTATATATTTGAAATGCAAAAGCCATTGTAACGTGAATTTTTATGCTGATGATACTCAGATACATTATTCAAGACCTGGATGTTGCACTTGAGAACATCAACAATGATATTTCTACACTGCAACCCATTTCCTGAACGTGAATGCAGACAAAATGACTGTAATGGCTTTTTGCTCTAAATCTCTGAGGAATTTTCTGACTGATAATGTGCGAGTGAAGGTGGAAAATACGAAACTGACACCCCAAGTAAGTACTAGGAACTTTGGGCTGATAATGGATAATGCACATTTGCCATATTCGCCGGGTAGGGTTTGCTAACCTGAAAACAAAAATTATAATAATAGGCAGTTTTTGAAAAAAAAAAAGGTAAATGTATCCATGTGAGGCATAGGTATTGTCCCATTTCAACTATTGTGATTCAATCTATGGCCATGTATCGACTCCGATGACATACGTGGTATACAAGTTATCCAAAATTCGTATCTGCGACTTACGTTGCTTCAACATGCGCTAATGTACAAAAATCCAAAAATAATGAGAACAATGAATCCTGGGTTGACTCCAATCTTATTCTGATGGGCAACGACCTTAGAGATTTGTGCTTGTTAACAGTCCCTCCACAAATCCTGATGATCACTTTTACTATAAGCCTACAAAGAAATATTATACATAACCACAATGAACAATATTGAAAAAAAACATTATATCAAAAAAGTCTTGAGAATAGAGAGGAGAGAGAAGAAGAAAAATTTATTTGGCGTACTGTCTAACAAAAAATCGGTAGAAAAAAGTACGTTAAAATAAACAGTATGATATTAGCAATGCTTTTGCTGATTTTTTTTTTAACAAATAAAGAACATGTGATAAATGCACATTTCAACAACACATCCTTCAATGATTATACAACAATGTATGTATGCAATACCTTTTATTCCAATTCCAATATACCTGGAGATGTACTCGATGCTATAGACTCTATAAGAAATGTGAACTCTGAAGGTTCTGATTGTCTCTCTACAAAGGCGATCAAAAGTATAGGTCCTCATATATCTGGTATTATATATAGCAAACATCAACTTCTCAGTAGAAATTATCTGCCAAATCCATTTGTATGCAGTTTTTTAGCAGATATGAAATATCTGAAAATAGTAGAATCACAGTAAATGATATTGAGGACCCTTTTTCAAAATCCACCAAATTTTTGGGTGTATTTTTAGACAATAATATGGGTTGGAACACTGATATTTATCACATTTGCAGGAAATTGAATAGTAGTTACTTTGCCTAATTACAACTGAAAAACATTTTTGTGTCGAGTCAGTTGATCAGTGTCTATTACAATATCGTGTATTCCCTATTCCTATATTATTCTCTGGGGTGGTGTAGCGAGCGCATCCAGAGTTTTCATTACTCAAAAGATGAATGTTCAACATAGATTAAAGAGAAAAATGTCGTAATCATTTCAAAGAACATGGAATTTTTACATTATACTCTATATATATCTACAAACGCATTCTATATGCGAAAAGTAATTATCATGAGTTTTCTCTCAACTCTGATTACCACCCTCCCAAACATGGAACCAGTCTGTATAAAAAAAGCCCAATATATACAGGAATTTCGAATTATTTGCCTGCCTGTATGAGATTGGAAGACAACTTCAATGAATTCAAACTTTTTATGTAATGAATGTCATTACATGGCAGAATTTTTGACCAGTATTTACTAGTAGATTAGGGACCTGCTGTAACTTTACAATGCAGCTGGGCACTTCTTTCCAACGACCCATCCTATATCATGTACCTGTGATCACAAAGGATGAATAAAGTATTTTTTCATTTATTTATTTATACCGGGTGTCCCAGTATACCTGTTCCAATGGATTATCTCAGCCATTTCGAAAGATACATATTTTAAAATTTCATGATCTCCAATTCGTTCAAGGAACCTTCAACTGAGAAAAACAAAAATTGAAAGTCACTTCCGGTTTGACCGAAAGTGACTC
This sequence comes from Gonioctena quinquepunctata, assembly GCA_018342105.1. Taxonomy (NCBI): domain Eukaryota; kingdom Metazoa; phylum Arthropoda; class Insecta; order Coleoptera; family Chrysomelidae; genus Gonioctena; species Gonioctena quinquepunctata. The sequence continues at coordinate 398,047 of JAFIRS010000922.1, read as the reverse complement.
CGACTTTTTTATTTCAAACAGTATATTTTTTGCAATTTTTTATTTCTACTCAAAATTATCTTTCCAACGATGTATCACACTTCGTATTTTACATTTGATTTGATGGAGAAAACGTCAATTGAAATTTCAAATTGAAAGAATTGCAGTAGGCTATGATATTTTGTGTGATCTTCGTCCGTAGCAGTTTTTCTTTTAAAGACAGTACGCTTTCTATGAAATGATGCACTTGTTGCCAAATTCGAAGCCAAGCGTGTGAAATACATAGCGCTTGGCATTCGTCTGTCAGGGTATTTCTCTCTGTATGCACGTAGGGCAGCCCGACGATTACTTTCGCATTTTCCATAAATCAGCATCATATCCAATTTCTCTTGATTAGTGAAGTTATCATCATTTTCACGGTAATTCATTCTTGAATGTTGGTTTCTCTGACACGCACACAACTACTGAGAATTTTTAACTGTCAAAGTTATAAACAAATGTATTCAAATGTTTCCATGGCACACTAAGGTTTTCATTTGAGAATTATTACTTCTTCCAGTTCTACTACAATTCTAATAATTTGAAATTTGACGTTCTCTTCATCATCTCGAATGAAAAATTGTTGATGAATTATCAATTATTATTGAAGTCAAAATCAAGATTACACAAAATATCATAGCCTACTGCAGTTCTTTCAATTCAAAATTTCAATTGACGTTTTTTCCATCAAATCAAATGTAAAATACAAAGTGTGATACATCGTTGGAAAGATAATTTTGAATAGAAATAAAAAATTGCGAAAAATATACAGGGTGCTATTTGAAATAAAAAGTCAGAGACACTTCCGGTTAAACCGGAAGTGACTTTCAATTTTTGTTCTTCTCAGTTGAAGGTTTCATGAACGAATTGGAGATCATGGAATTTTCAAATTTGTATCTTTCGAAATGGCTGAGACAATCCATTGGAACAGGTATACTGGGACACCCGGTATATGGAATCAGACGACGTCAGAGCATATCGCATAAATTGAAACCAGCTCAATATGACAAAAAGAAGGTTTCTTCATTCAGCCTGTCTGTTTCACAGAATCATTGTCCCCCATACCTGATGACAAAAATAACATGTGAATAATATAAAGGGACATTCCCCACTCACAGAACTAATATTTTTAGGGGGTAATTTTCCTATCAGTTCTCGCGAATTTATAACTCGATCCCCCAAAAATTGAAGTCCTTTAGAGGAGCTAATTTCAAAAAACAAATGAAAAAATATCTCCTGAACGACCAAACGAATTAGGCTACGACTTGGTTATGATACAGTGCGGATTTTTATAGTCCCTCTCCCCCTGTTAACTTTTGAACGGTTTGACGTAGAACAATGAAAAAAAAGGTATTGAATGAAATCATCGATACTACTTTTTGAAATGAAAGACATTGTGATTGCCCGATAGATGGCGGGGGGGGGGCATCAACTTGAAAATTTCAATTGGCATGGGGATTTATGTGGCTCATTGTTGAGAAGACAATTCAATTTCCTTTCCAACTATCTTTTTTTATTTCGTTCATACGTTTTTTCACAATATGCAATTGAAATGTCGAACATAACCAAAAAACACAACTGTTATGTAGGATTTTTATTTATTGAGAATAAGAAGCAAAACTGTTGTGAATTAACGAATTGGGAAATCGAATTGTCCGCCTTATGCTTCTTGACAATAGAATATTAGATTCGAAAATTATTCCCGAACATTATGTAACATATCTGCAGATATACCAGCACACACCCTTGTTATTCGTTGTTTCAGTTCTTCCAAAGAGTCGGATTGTAATTCATATACTTTTTCGATAGAATGTTGTAAACTAAACTTGAGTTATATTCGTTGTTGGCTGCAATTTGTTCAATTATATTTCATTCTTTATTGAAATTATTTTCTGACAGAGGAACATTTACTAGTCTGTGGATCAAACTGATATATGCGGCTACTTTCTGTTGGTAGGGATGACTAGTAGTAATATGTATTGTGATATTTGTATACGAAGGTTTGTGGAAAATTATTTATTGTTTATTTTCGTTATGGTCGAATCTGAGAAATTTACAAAAGAAATTGAAATGAATGATTCGCTAAATTTCTTAGGTTTGACCATAACGAAAATAAACAATAGACACGATTTTTCCATTTTTTCAAGAGTGATTTTTTTTTCTGTGAAAATATATAGAAAATAGAAAGGAAATTGTGGCATTTCAGATACATTTTTGAATTCCAGAAAAAAAAACATCGTCGAGCAGGATTCGAACTCACGACCTTAAGATTACTAGTCTCATGCTCAAATCTGCATTTCGCGATATCGTTTTTTCCCAGAACTTAATGTTAGTTGTTGACACATGGAAATGGAATTTGAAATGTAAAATCTACGTGTGTTATCAATGGTCATCAAGAACATATTTTACCTATTGTAGTTCCACTCTTGTAATTATATTTGGCAAATAATCTTATTTTCAGTGGCCGGAGATCAGCGCCTGAACATCGACTGAAGCCGGCAAATTCGGCGACGTCGGCGATAGGCAAAATCTGTTCTCGATGACCATTGAAAACACACGTAGATTTTACATTTTATATTTCATTTCCATATTTCATCAAGTTACATGAAATTCGGGGAAAAAACGGTATCGCGAAATGCAGATGTGAAAAATCCTGAGGTCGTGGTTAGAATCCTACTCGACGATGTTTTTTTATAGAATTTAAAAATTTGTCTGAAATGCCACAATTTCTTTTCTATTTTCCATATATATATATATATATATATATATATATATATTTATATATTATATATATATATATATATATATATAATATATATATATATATATATATATATTTTATATATATATATATATATATATATATATATATATATATATATATATATATATATATATATATATATATATATATATTAAGATGCCTGGAAACCCTGGTGTATGTACTGATTCGATTTTGTTTAGACTTTTTAGTAGAGATTCTCGCGTCCTACTTCAAATTTTTCACAATAGATGGTGACAAATTGACATAGTTCAACGAATTGGATCTGTTTGGCCATTACAAAATGCATTCGCCAACCTCAGGCAACCTGCACACTGATGCGGAATACGGACATATAACTTATGAAACTTCCAACCAATTGGAAAATTTGAATGCTTTTCAATCCGATTGAGGTTATGATTTGTGAATTGTTATTTCTGCAAAACTCAGTTATAATTACCAATGTTTTGTATTCATTGAAATGGATCGTGTTTGTATGTTGTGTGGTCAGTCACAGGATGTCGATTTTTTGCCGAACCAGTGCAGGTGAGTGAAATTGCTAATATAACACAGTTTAAAAGTTTATGGAATCAATAAGTGGGACTTTTCTCCGATAATTTTAAACCCTTGGTTTATGAACTTTCCCAAGAACTAAGGAACTAATAACTAAGGATTCAACACTAGCAAATCAATGAGCGCGTTTATGGAACCCCTAGTACAAGAACCATGACTAGAAAGTTGCCCAACTTATAACTAAGAACCAAAGTTCTTAGTTAAAAGTTGGGCAACTTTCTAGTCATGGTTCTTAGTTCTTGTACTAGGGGTTCCATAAACGCGCTCATTGATTTGCTAGTGTTGAAGCCTTAGTTATTAGTTCGCTTAGTTCTTGGGAACGTTGCATAAACCAAGCATTAATTCTAAGGATTTTGTTTGCACTTCAAATGAATTAACGACAGAGCTTAGAATGTGTTGACGCATAATATATTCCATTTTCGAAGTACTGTTCTGGGGTTCAAATCGAAGCCTGGTCCTAAAAGTTTCGGTTGTGATATATAGTTTGATTTTTGGGTAAATTTATAGTCTCCAACGATTTTCACAATTTTGGGTTACCTACTTGCACAATCTCTCACTGAGCACAAACTTTGTGCTCCCAATTATTTCAGGAGATATGATGACCTTTCCTATGTCAATAAAGGTATTTTTTTCAACTCAAATTTAACGTTCAAAGTCATTGGATTCTGGACACCAATACGATGTGTCTTCCAACTTATGGAGGTTATGAATACAAACATAACTTAAAGGTACGAAAATACCGTGTGAAAAATAATCGAAATATTAGCCCCAAAAAAGCAACCCATATTGATTATATTCTATTAAAGTCTGAAAACGAAATTGATATTCAAAATGAACAGTTGAGTTATCTGTTGTTGGGAAATATATGCACTCATTGAAGTTCAAAAGAAAAACTCTCACAGTTCAATGTATTAAACCAAAAAATATTATCATTTGCAATTGCTGAATAGATCAACATTTCATGTAATAATGCTTATAAATTCCTCAATTAATTATCAAAATTTCACAATACCCTTTCAAGAGATATAATAAATAAACAAGATTCATTGATTGTAGGAGGAAAATTTACTTTATGACTATCCACGACTGCGTGTCACCATGATTTCCAAGTGGAAAATAATAAATTAGTATTCATAGCACTTTCTCAGAAATTTTAAATTATATTCCTTAGTAGTTTGAGAGAGTTGAATTTAAGTGAACGTTCGTAAGTTGGAGAATCTAGCGAGCAACATGATACAAGGATAAAAGTGAAAAAAATATATGAAAGAGGGGAGCGAATAGTCTTAATGAAAAAAAATAAATAAACAATTGGTTTCCTCTGAACACAAGGGTTTGGAGAATGTTTGGTGTCATTTTTCATCTCAAAAAAGTATTTTCATGGCACCACCTTTGTAATCAATTGATTTTCGGGCATTCAATTTGATTCCGAAACTAAAAATGATAATGACACATATTAAATATAGGTATAGACAACATATTTTTCACCAAAAATATTTATTGACGATTTTTCCAAACCATTTTTTCTCTTTATTCCCAAACAACAAACACTACTTATATTTTATTGAACCTTTTCAAATAGTGTTTTATTATTAATATTTCCAGTTCGGAGCCACTCCAAGACAACCACTGGATTCCAGAACCAGTTTCAGAAAAGGCTGGCATGAGCAAACCAATCCAAATTCTTGAACACTCAAGGCAATACTTCATGTCATGTGAAGAATTCCACAAAGACCTTTTCAAAATGTTGATGGGTTGTTATTCAGTCAGAATGAATGATTTTGCTCAGAAGCTTTGCAGGCTATGCTAGAGAGAGACAGAGATGTGGCAAAGCTTTTTATTCGAAAAATGAGCTACGTCTGAAAAAAAAATACCCAACCTTTGGACATATATTTTTGGGAAAAATCAATATAATGAGATGTAAAATAATAATAAATTTTCATTGAACCCAAGAAACATAAATAATCTTAATCTATTACATATATAATACAACTGAAATAAATATTTCAATGTGATTTGCATCAGAATTCAATAGTAATGATGAAAGGGTAATGCGTCAAGGTTATTTAAATTTATTTTGAATTACTTTTACCCAAGATCATATTTAAAATGTTGGGAAAATCTGTAGAGAGCCCGAACCTCTTGCAATTCAACAGGAGGGGCTTCCATTTCATTTCCAATGCATTTTAATATCATATTTTATTATTATGTATTATGGATAATTTTTGGAGTTTTTCAGAAAACCTGTAAAAACGTATTTCAATATTAATTACAACTTTTTGGTGAAATTTGACATTGAATATTTAATTGGACAAAACGACAGTTTCCTTAGGCGGATTGTATCCAAAACATGATTAATCCCTTATCCCTATGGATAATATATATTTGAAATGAAAATGATTATTTAAAAAAAAAGGAACTTCATATCATTTTTTAGTGATATCTCAAAGTTAATAAGAAGTAATTGAGGAATTGTGCTCCTCGTTTCATTGTAATTCAATAACAGAGTCATGAAAAATTCTGAATTACAAATTTAGATTATATTCAACTTTGCATTAATTCAAAAAGCCCTATTTAGCAGATCAGTGTGAAGTTAGCGGCTTTTTTCTGGCAGCCGTTTTTATCTGGCGGCCAAATGATCAGTGACGTCAGGGTGATTCAAAATTCCTTCGAATTTTCAACCAAATCGAATGGCTGAAGACTTGAAATTGCAATGGGAATTCAATTTAACGGAAAATGGTCGGACACAACACAAATGAAAAACTTAAGAATGATATGTTTTTAGATAAAAATTCAAAATGCACCCTCAAATATGTTTAGCCAAGTGAATATTTGGAATATGTACTACTGAAAGGCTATATATAATGTTTCTTGACATGTTTTTCGGGTAACCTTCCACAGTCTGAAAATATAATCAGGAAAATCAGTTGAAAAAGCGAAAAAGACTGCAAGAAAAAATAAAAATTATTCAAACAATTAAAGGAGATTTAGAAGATTTTGAGAACGGGGGCAGATATAGTCCCCGAAACGTCAATCAAAAACTATATAAAGAAGTATCTTTTGAATTTTTACTATTTTTATAGGCATATTGAGGGAATGAAAAGTTACTGACAAATCGAATCATTTTTTATATTGGAAATATAATTTGGTGAACGCAGTAACTTATCGGGGTGAACTAATTAGTTTGCCCTTTCTACACTTGTATAGATTTTTCTGATTATATTTTCATTTTCAGACTGTGGAAGGTTACCCAAAAAACATGTCGAAAAACGTTGTTCCTCCACAAAAAAACACATTCATTCAATGCTATATTAATGATTTACCAAGACATGATTGATTATTTGCAGGCCGGCAAAGAGATAGGTAGTTTATACTTGTTGATATTTAAAAAAAACAAAAGCCACCTTCAAAAATGTTTAGCTAACTTCATTTTTGATATATGTATTACTGGCTATATTAATGATTTACCAAGACATGATTGATTATTTGCAGGCCGGCAAAGGGTAGTTTATACTTGTTTTTAAAAAAAAAACCACCTCAAAAATGTTTAGCAATTCATTTTGATATACGTGTTACTGAAAGGCTATATAATGATATACCAAGAGATGATTGATTTGCAGGCCATCGAAGGAGTAGTTTATATTGGTGCATCGAAAACAATCATAACCCACCCTCAAAAATGCTTAGCCAGGTTCGTCAATCATCCATTGGTATATCTTTATATAACATAATATCTATATCTTTATATAACATAATATCAAGTTTTCCATTTGTTTTCGACATTTTCTGTTAAATTGAATTCCCATTGCAATTTCAAATCATCAGCCATTTTATCTTCTTTCCTCTTCTGAATAAACTGTATCTGCAAGGTTCAATTTCCTTGATCTGTAAAGAAAAATAAAATAAGTTTGCAAAAAAAGAATGAACTTACTACCCAAAAATTATAAAAAATAATGTCAAAGAATTGTATGAAACATGAAAAGGAAAATCAACGTAAATTCGATTTTGACAAGGTTGAAATTTTGACAAAAGAAAAATAGTAATGAAAATAAACTGATCTTTACATTTTGACACGAAAAAGTCTTGCATAAATTATATCAATAGAGCCCACATACTACAACTAAATATGTCAAACACTCCAATGTATTTGAAAACGATAACAGATAAAAACAAACTCGATACTAGCAATCTCAGATATTCAACAATGTTCATTCCAATTGTGAAATATGAACACGAATTGATTTGTTTGAAACTATGAACAGGATGTTCATGAAATCAGATGTGGAATCATCTGCGACTGAAAGATAAACTTCAGTCACTATCTTCCATCGTTCAAGATAACCTCTTGTGGGGTATTCATGTTGAAAAGGGAAACATTCTCAATTGAATAGAAAGATATTTCTATGAATTGAAAAATCCACGATAAAAATGAATTTTTTTTTGAATGTCCAACAGAAAACAACTACTTCCCCGGCTAAAGCCACGCTGGACATTGAACTTCATCTGATATATATTCTGAAAGGACCCTAACTCAATAGAAAAAATCTAAAATTGAAAATTTGCATTTTTATTCAGATAGTTATTTGATTTTCTATTCCAGTGTTAACTAAGAACTCATTGAGTTAGGGTCCTTTCAGAATATCTATCAGATGGAGTTCAATGTCCAGCGTGGCTTTAGCCGGGGAAGTAGTTGTTTTATGTTAGACATTCACAAAAAATAACTTAATTTTTATCGTGGATTTTTCACTTTACAGAAGAATCTTCCTATTCAATATTCAATTGAGAATGTTTCCCTTTTCAACATGAACACGAAATATTGAAAGAATAACTGTTAAATTATATTGTAAGTTTTGAACGTCTCTTTGAATTTTAATCATATTTGTTTAATGTTATGTAACGTATTGTTTTTAACTTTAGATGTTTTACATTATTTTTAAGAATTTACCTGAAGATGACATAAACAATGTTTGTTGAAATGTCGTATCAAATAAAAAATACATATACTGACTGAGGCCCTCATTTCGAGAAAACAAAGAAAATAAACATAAATAAGAAATACCCCAAATTTCATTTCAATTGAAATTTAAGGTTTCACCTGTCAGAGAAGAACACCAAAAACTCATTCAGAGTAAAAACTTTAGAAAATCTTATTTTAGGAAAAAAAATACATACATTTCAATCTAACAAAGGTTTTCCATAAAGAATTTGATAAATATATACTTTTTATTACATACTCAATGGGACAAAATGTTCAGAAGAGATTTTTTATAGTAGAAGCTGTAAATGATTATATATCTAGGTGAATCATTATTTTGATGTGATGCAAAGATATTTGGCATATGCAATATGTGTATCAAGTAAGGTGAAGATCGATCAACCACTAAATATAAAAAAAATAACAATTCCAATAATTATTGAACGTTAACCAGAAATTTAGATATATTTTTTTAATATACCACGTTTATAAAACGGACTAAAAAGACATCTTAATGAGATGATGACAGAGACATATGGCAAATTTCAGGTCTATTTCATTTAGTTTGAAATCGATTGCTCTTTACTATTATTATTATTATTACAGACAAACAGACAGACATGTAAGCGAGTTGATATTGCATTGTCATCCAGTTTTGAGCTGTTTGAAGATCAAGTATCTCATCGGGAAGTTACTTTAAAATGGATTGCTATTATTATTACAAGAAATGTACCGAAAGGAACAGACAACGAAAGCGAGTTAATATAAACATAGTAAAATACATAAAATGAACCCTTTAATTTGCTTGTTTTCAATTTCAGGGAAATGTATGTGTCATACTATTTTCTGTATTCTAACGATGTTTAGTAGGTTATTTATAAATTTTTTTGTAATTCATTTAGTTGTTACATTGAGTGACTATTTGGAAGGCAGTTAAATTCAGTGCTCATTGACTCATCGATCATTCTGTTGGTGCTATGGGGATATTGTGTAATCCTAACCTCACTTTTTGTTCCGTAAACGTTCTACAGACAAACAAACAGACATACAGACATGAAAGCGACTCAATATTGCATTGTCAACTAGTTCTGAGCTATGTCTGAAGTTTTAAAACTCATCAGGAAGTTAGTTTAAAATCGATTGCAAGATTTGTACCGAACAGACACGAAAGCGAGGTAATATAAATGTGTATGACAATATATACCTCAAATGATCCTGTGTTGTCAAGGACGTATTGGCTTTTTTTCATCCACCAACAGGACAGGACACAGAAATACTGAATTTTTCCTAGATATGCTGAATTTTATTTCATATGCGGAATTTGCCTCCGGAAAATTTCAAGAATAATTAATTTACACACTGTGTCAAGTGAAATATAAAACACAAATGTACCTAGTAAAGTTTCGATGGGAATGATTGAAAAGTTGTTCTTCATTCATACCTTCAACAAATATAAATCAATATTAAATGAAAAATTATTCATGAATCACTTATTTGAATACTAATTTTTGACATTTCGTATCAATTTTGAATATTATGAGTTTGAATATTATTTGTGTGGGGTAAATTATATTAGGCTGAGTATAATATATCAGGCCACCCTGTCATGAAAAAGGTGTATATCACCTAGAAATAAGAATCCAATGAGAACATGGTTATCCCAAATAAAATATATGAAACTGGAATTCGATTTTTTCTACATTTTTTTCATGGGAATTATTATTTTTCTACGTTCATGCAAAAACAAAAAAACTTTATTGAACTATATATGGTGAAAAAACTGGTTCTTTATTGCATTAGTGCAATAAAATGTTTATTGCACTCATTTGTCATTCTACTACAGCATTTTGTGATCATGACAAACATAAACGTTCAAATCGACGCTATTTTTAGTCCATTTTCTGTGATATTGTATTACATTTTAAACAATTGCATATTTCATATTATTTTCAATCATATTTATTGCATACTGGATTACGGAATTACTAGGAAATACAATTTATCAAAAATGAGTTAAATTGTTCCTAACATTGGCATTCGTTCCTAACTTTCTCAATGCAAATCGATAGTGCTAATTAATTATTGAATATTTTGCTATTAAATTTGAAATAGAGTTCTACAAAGAAGTGCAACTGTATGACTTTGAAAACATTCAGGGTTCATGTTGAGCAAACCACTAGTTTTCCTTTATCTAACCACGAACGATGTACCCAGTATCTCCTTTTCTTTTATATGTTAGATACATTCACAAGGTCCAACAGGTCACCTTCTTCTTAAGAGAGCATTTTCACTTTGCTTCACAAGTAGGTAACTGACGAATGACAAACGTCGGTATCCCTTCTGTGTTTATTGAGCACACCAAGTCTACTCCACGTCTGCACCACGCCAGTCCCTCGCCACCACCACGCACCTGTTCTGTGTGAATTGCACCTAATGGCCTTACAAATAGACAAGACAACATACAAATAGCTTAGTCATTTCAAAAGGAACATCTTTACTTCAACTAAACTAAATATGAGTCATATTCATTTCACCCCATATCAACCTGTAGTTATGAATCTTTTTGATATCTCTTATTGACTTTTTCATTGCTCGTTAGAAACCTTCACTATTGCTATCTTCAAGTGGATACTTTGTTTCACAGTGATGCAAAGTTATCTGTCACAAGAAATAGATGCATTAAATAAGGCATACTAAAGGCAGTTTTTGAATCCAATTTAAAAAAATACAACTCCAATAATTTGTAAATTCGAGGCAGAACCTCCACAATTATGAATTATCATCCATAAGTATACAGAAATAAATTTTTACCTCATATAATTCTAATGTGCTTGTAGGCTGCGAATGATGTGTGACCCTTTCTGTTTCGCATCAGGTTTCCTCATCTACAGGAAGGATCTAGCAGAAATACTAAATTTGCAGTGTTGACTTTTGAACTTTAGTTTCCCTATGCACAGTATTTTCTCCTAAAAATCAAAAAACATTAAAAAATTGTCAAAATCCATTATATTTGAAATCTCATTCCACTTTTCTATCATGAAGTTATGGTATTTCAAAATGTTTCAAGCATATTTATTATTGAATTCGATTTCATCAGATTGATATATGAACATTGAGGGACAGCTAAATGATAGCAGAACTCACAAAAAAGAGAGAGCCTGCAACTTTATACCACACTTTACCAAAATCTTGTTTGTCACTAAATAGCTTTTCAACAGTAGTGTCCAATTGTATGGAATGTAGAATGAACTTTCCATTACTTACAACTGCAGATGCATTCAATGATATATCAACTCTCAATGTATTTTTCCAAATTTTTTTTTCCAACCTTTTTTTCTTGAGAAAATATGTTGAAATAGACATTTTCGGAATGGATAATGAAAATCATTTCTCAAAAGTATTGAAATTCCTGTATTAATAGTTTACAAATGCTGCAATCTATATGAGTGGGGAATGGAATGGTCACCAACTATTGACATTCAGACTGAAGATAAGATAAGATTTCATAGGATATAAAAAATTTCACACAAAGGATTGAAATATTGCCATGTTTTCTCCTGGTATTGTGAACATGCTAATAAAAAATGCACAGGTTGCATCAAAAGGGATTTTTTCCACATTGGAATGAAACAACTTGAAACACAATCCATCTAGTATACAATGATACATGATTTTATTTGTTCCTCTGATAAAATGTTTATTGCACTCATCTGTCATTCTACTACAGCGTTTTGTGATCATGACAAACATAAACGTTCAAATCGACGCTATTTTTAGTCCATTTTCTGTGATATTGTATTACATTTTGAACAATTGCATATTTCATATTATTTTCAATCATATTTATTGCATATTGGATTACGGAATTACTAGAGAATACAATTTATCAAAAATGAGTTAAATTGTTCCTAACATAGGTATTCGTTCCTAACTTTCTCAATGCAAATAGATAGTGCTAATTAATTAATAAATATTTGGCTATTTGATTACGCTTTTTATTTTCCCACACTCAGTGCCACCTTAATAAAACATTTTTTTATTTTTGCATGAACGTAGAAAAAATATTGTATGCAACTCATGCAAAAAGCGTTTATTGCACGTTGTCCAACTCGGCCTGACGGCCTCATCGGACAACTTCACGTCGAGTGCAATGAACACTTACTTTTTGCAGTTGTTGCATAAATAACTATTTGATATATATAATCACAAAATGAAGAACATCAAATGTAGTGCAAGATATTTTGAATTTCAGAGTGTAACATTAAATGGGAATATTTTTGAAAAACAAGTTTATATTCGAAAGGTTAAGAGATTAACTGTTTTTTGTAATGAAATTCCAACATAACAATTCAATTAATATCTTACCTCTTCTGAAGAAGAAATTTCATCCATTGGTCATATTACAAAAGTACCTAGTTACAATATTTTCCTTGTTTTGGTAAGATTTTTCTGAAAGCAGGTTTCCTTCATCTAAGTGAAATTGAACCAAACTGGTATTCCTTTCATTCTGATTTTCAATTGACCCAATGTTTTTATTCCTGCTGTTTGCTGATGTGGATAACAAAATCTCCGAACTCCTGAAATGAATACATGGGTTTTAAAAAATATAATCAATACAAATAACTAGGTGTGCTAGCCAACTATAAGTAATTTATTTCCATAAGATGAATAATTTTTCTCAAAAATGAATAAATAACCTACTAAAAATGTTTATATATATGTTCTCTACTCGCTTTTCATTTTTCTCTTAATCAACTAACCTGAAACTCCTCTGAATTGTTTGGATTTACCGTAAATGGGGTTTTCGTAAACTTAGTTTGAAGATAGCTTCAGGTCTCAATAATCTGATTTAATTCTTTACCACAATATATAACATCCTGCCTAAATAAGTGCACACTGCAGACACAATTTGTCACTCAATTGGTCTTTGATTTCTTCCTCTCATCGTGCCTCGGAAGAGTGAGCCTGAAAAAATAAAATTGAAGTGTTTCAGAAATCAAATATCATTTAAATTGTATTGTTCTATCATTGTCTAAAGAGACAATGGTATTATACAAAGAGAGTAAACGTTTACTCTCTTTGGGTATTATATACTATATTTTACTTACATAAAATGTCATTTCAGTTTCACAAGATGGAACCAAGCACTTCATTTTGAATAAATGTATAATTCGAAATGAAAACGGAATTCTCGATTTTCTAACGCCACAATTGAATAAGCCAAACGCCAAAAGCAAACAAGAATCAAATTCTAGGCCGACAGTGTCTTTTTATGCCATTTTCGTCGTAATCAAAGATAAATATAACCTAAAATCTTGGGAAAATACTGATTCGTTGTAACGGCGGCGACACCGAGGAGCGAAAAGCCGAAGCTTCGATTCGAAAGGTGGATGTAGTAATAAAGTAAAGAAAACTGAACTGTTTGTCGCTGGTCGCTGTCTGCCCAAATGATTGGAGACAATGGCTGAATTGCGGAATCTAGTTCTTCCACATCTTTCACGTTTTCGGAGCGGACCGAACATTGTCCGAATAAATTTCTTAGGAGAGTTGCTCTTTGGTGTTGACATCTACTCAACAATCATTCGAATCAGGTCGCCACATAAGAAATCAAGCAGGCCATATTGTCGCACGTTTGATCCCACACATTTTCAGATATGAGTGCATACACCAGGGTTTCTAGACATCTTAATATATATATATATATATATATATATATATATATATATATACAGTGTGACCTATTTAAAATGGAACCACCCCTGTAGAATATGCATTTTTCAGTCAATCTCAAAAATATTTTTTTCTAATATTAAGCATCTAAAACTGTATCTTGACACAAATTTTCCTAACTTCAGTTTCATTTCCAAGGCACTCTATGGTTTTTTTTCTTTGTCAAAAACGGCAAAAATTTATTAGTCAATTTTTTTTTCCAAATTTGACTACACCACTGAATTCGTAGTCGTTATAAATGAAAACTATCAAAATTTCATGAAAAAGTATTGGTTAACAACGAAGTTACAACAACTTTAATTTTGGAAACAAAGTATTTGATTATAATTTTTATTTAGATTGCAGACATATTTGAAATCTGGCAACACTGCCGATACAAAGTAGAGCACAAGTGAATTTGTACAGTGAAAATCCGAAGTCAATAGCTCATTCCGTTCAACAGTTATAACTATTGAAAGTATGGTGATGTGAGCGATTTGTGGTGTACTAAATCACAGCCTACTATTGATTTAGTAAAATACCTATGCCCAATGTATTAGTTCAGCTTTCCTCAAATTATTGATACCTTCTCTAAAAGCTTGTTCCAGTTGAGTTTTGCAGCATAAAAAAGGACAATTTTTTTGTCCTGCTTTCTGTTTCATTATTGAATAAATAATTTTGATACTTTAAAACTTGATTCGGTTCATTTCGTTTTTATTGGCTATTAAAAACTGCATAACTTGAAAATGAATTTTTAATTTTCTGTTATTTTCGAATACACTTATAACCTAGACTCAAATAAATGATTTTAAGGGAATATAATTCACAAATCCAGTGGCGTAGTTAGATTTTGATTACAAAATCGCTTCCACCAGAAATCGCTCACATTACCATACTTTCAGGAGTTATAACTGTAGAACGGAATGAGCTATTGACTTCGGATGTTCGCTGTACAAATTCACTGGTTTTCTACTTTGTATCGGCAGTGTTGCCAGATTTTAAATATGTCTATAATCTAAATGAAAATTAATATCAAATACTTTGTTTCCAAAATCAAAGTTATTGTAACTTCGTTGTTAACCAATATTTTTTCATGAAATTTTCATGGTTTTCATTTATAACGACTACAAATCTAGTGGTGTAGTCAAATTTCAAAACAAAAATTGCCTAATAAACTTTTGCCGTTTTTAACGAAGAAAAAAACCATAGAGTGCCTTGGAAATGAAACTAAAGTTATGAAAATTTGTGTCAAGATACAGTTTTTGATGCTCAATTTTCTAAAACGAATGAATTTTGAGATTTACTGAAAAATGCGTATTTTACAGGGGTGGTTCCATTTCAAATGGGTCACACGGTATATATATATATATATATATATATATATATATATATATATCAGACATCAAAAATTTCACTCATATATATATATATATATATATATATATATTCAATTCTTCAGGAGTTTCCAGGACTTTGAAGTAAAAAGTAAGCAATATCTCGAGGACGCCAGAAGATAGAAAAAATTTGCGAATGGCCGATTTGGTAGGTATGAACGGTTTCCAAGAGCAAGTCGAAAGAATTGTTTTTCTTGAAAAAATCACGCAAGGCCAATACTCCTAAAAATCGACGAATATCGAAACTATTCGTATCGACTTCAAATTATAACCAGAATGTAGGAACTTTAATGGAACTTCCAAAAATGAATTGTTCATCAGACTTCCTGATGTTGATTTTCATGTAATGATGAAACAACGTCAAAATTTGATATTTAAGGTAGTTGTCGTGAAATACACTTCCAATCAGATTGCGTTTATATTTATACCACTTTTAGTTAAAATTATTACCTGTATCATATTGAATTTTTGAAATGATTTACCACACCGAAAGCGAGATATAAGGCTTCAAAGTTGCAAAGTTCAACACGTAATCCCTATATTGAGCTGCCGCGGACACCACATTTCAATGCATAACTAAAAACCCTCCATTCAGATCTTTTTGAAAAACTAGTATATTATTAAATTGTAAGTAATACATTTTATAGAAAGAATTAAACCCGCGAAGCCAAACAGTTATTTAGTTATTGTCATAAGAAGTTTCCAAATTATTGCGTATGAGAAGTGCAACAGGGGAAAGGCTGAGAATCGTGGCAACGCCACAAGCGAACGCTCGTTATACAAATAAGCGAGATCGCGAGGGTATCACTATTTTGAATTGAACTGTGTTTTGGAATGTACATATTTATGAATAATAATTGTGAACATAAACAAAAATGATTCAGATTTCTAACAGGCTAATAAAATATAACGTATAAATCTACAAAAAATATAAACAACAATGAATATTTTTTCTAACTTTATGCAAAAAACAAAACTTTATTGAACTATATATAGTGAAAGAAGTGGTTCTTTATTGCAGTAGTGAAATAAAATGTTTATTGCACTCATCTGTCATTCTACTACAGCGTTTGTCATTCTACTACAGTGAGTCTGCTTAAGTTGGCTACATATGGGAAACTTTTTTATTATTAATTTTACGGAAAAAAGTTATTCTTCATGAAAAGTTCTGCATAGTCTAAAAGCGAAGATGCAACCATCAGATATCAAATTGTATCAATCTTATACGAGGTATGTCCAAAAATATGAATTTTACTCAAGAGTAAAGTAACTTTATATTTCACAATGTCGAAAATTGTTAACGTGAAAATTTGTTCGGAATCAAAAATCACGTTCAAATATGCAGTTGCATTAATTTATAGTATTTTTTTTATTTCTCGAAACATCTCCACAATAACAACGAAAATTTTACTGTAATTATTGTACATGTAATCTAGGATGCTCTGACAAGAAATGTCAGACAGTAAAATGTTTGACAGTGACATTCAAAACATCAGTTGTATTTAGCCAAATTTGGTAGAAAGTATTATAATATTTGGTAGAAATGCCAGCAACATCAAATACCGAAGATAAAATTGAAATTGTGTTAATTGTGTGTGAGAATTATAAAACTTACCGTGAAGCTGCAGAAATTTTTTATAACCGACACCCAGAGAAAAATCTTTACTATGTTACAGTAAGGAAATTATTAACAAAATTTAAGACTTCTGGAGATGTAAAAAATAAATTTAGCAACAAACGCCAACAACGGATTGCCAGTGATGACATGGAGTTTGAAGTAATGATTTCAGCAATCGAACATCCTAAAATATCTTTGCGAGAAAGGACAGCTTCGATGCAAAATCCTATTAACAAAGATACGGTTTCAAAATTTGAGAAAGAGAACAAGTTTCAGATCAGATATCAAATTCTATCAATCTTATACGAGGTATGTAAAAAAATATGAATTTTACTCGAGAGTAAAGTAACTTTATATTTCACAATGTCGAAAATGGTTATTGTGATAAGTTGTTCGGAAGTAAAAACTATGTTTCAATATGCAATTACATCCTTCTAATTGAAAAAATTCTTTTTTTTACAAATTATTCCCAAATTATCAATACCGTACATTTATCATTTTTATTTATTACAAACATGTTAACCTTCCCGTTCCGCTTAGAAATTAATAAGCAAATTTTCACAAAACAAAATTTCCTAAAAATCTAATGAACATTGAACAGTTGATAACCTCTTAATTTTTAATTAGTTAATGTCTGTCTTGTAACATTTCAGCGATGCATTTAAATTAATAATACCACAATAATTCATTTTGTAGTAATAATTTAACCAACATTATTAGCTTCCTGAATTCACTAACTCCTCCACATATCCGCCTTCTCTTTTGATACAGGTAATTGTTCTATCACGAAAGTTTTTCAATACCCTTCTAACCATAGCCGCAGTAATACTCTGAACGCATGCTGTAATGACTCTTTCCAAATGAGCAACATCTGTAAATGGCCTTTGAAGATAAATCTTTTCCTTTAGGTGACCCCACAAGAAAAAATCGAGTGGCGTTAAATCGGGAGACCGAGGAGGAAAAATTTCAGAAAACCGATGAATAACTCTTCCATTAAAACGATTTTCAAGGTATTGCCTTATATCTAACCTACTGTGGCATGGGGCACCATCCTGTTGGAACCATATTTGTTGACGTTGAAGGAGGGGAACATTATCGAGAAAATCGTCTAATTCATTCTCTAAAAAGAGCAAATAACGGCCCCTATTCAATGATTCATGAGAAAAATGGTCCAATTATTTTTATTTCGGTGAATTCCACACCACACATTTGTTTTGAATGCATACTGGTCCCGAGTTTTGATGGTAAAATTTGGATTAGTATCACTCCACCAACGGCAGTTTTGGCTAGAGACTGTTCCATTTGATGTGAATGTTGATTCATCCGATAAAAGAATATGTCTTGCCATAAATGGGTTATCTTTCAACATTCCTTGGATATTACAACAGAATTCAAATTTCTAGGATGATCTCCTGGTCTTAAGTATGAATAAATCGGGGCTTGAATGGGTGAAACTTGTTCTTTAAAAAAAAATTGAAACAGTGTCTTTGTAAATAGGATTTTGCATCGAAGCTGCCCTTTTTCGCAAGGATATTTCAGGATGTTCGATTGCTGAAATCATTACTTCAAATTCCATGTCATCATTGGCAATCCGTTGTTGGCGCTTGTTGCTAAATTTATTTTTTACATCTCCAGAAGTCTTGAATTTTGTTAATAATTTCCTTACTGTGACATAGTGAAAATTTTTCTCTGGGTGTCGGTAATTAAAAATTTCTGCAGCTTCACGATAGGTTTCATAATTCTCACCCACAATTAACACAACTTCAAGTTTATCTTCAGAACTTAATGTTGCTGGCATTTCTACCAAATTTTACAATACTTTCTACCAAATTTCGCTAAATACAACTGATGTTTTGAATGTCACTGTCAAACATTTTACTGTCTGACATTTCTTGTCAGAGCATCCTAGATTACATGTACAATAATTACAGTTAAATTTTCATTGCTATTGTGGAGATGTTTCGAGAAATAAAAAAAATACTATAAATCAATGCAACTGCATATTTGAACGTGATTTTTAATTCCAAACAACTTTTCACAATAACAATTTTCGACATTGTGAAATATAAAGTTACTTTACTCTTTAGTAAAATTTATATTTTTGGACATACCTCGTAGAAAATTGACAGAATTTGATATCTGATGGTTGCATCCTGGCTTTTAGACCATGCAGAACTTTTTATGACGAATAACTTTTTTTCGTAAACTTAATATTAAAAAAGTTTCCCACATGTAGCCAACTTAAGCAGACTCACTGTATATACACACATATATATATATATATATATATATATATATATATATATATATATATAAACATATATATATATATATATATATATATATATATATATATATATATGTGTATGTGTGTTTTTGTGTTCAGGTATGTTTTCGAGAGAAATATGATAAGTCAATAACTCCTCCTTTGAAGATTTCAATGAAGATCAGTCACTGCTGTTATACTTAAACTTCAAAACGAGATCGGTGTCATGACCTACATCGCTTGGCAGCCAGAATGTCCAGCATTTTTAGCGAATTCTAGCAGAATATATTCCCGATACTTTAAAACAATATTCCCTCGATTCCCGTATTTGTTCTAGGGATCATATTAAAAACAATCACTTGGGCTATGTAAACATTCTATCGAAGTTGGACCATCAAAATAAATACGGCAATCCAATTTCATCGATGTGTATCGTATGCGGAGACTTTTTTAATCTGATCGTGAGACTTCCCAGAAAATAGGTTTTGAAAACAAAAGCAATAAAAGTGAATTTCTATACCCCGGTAGCACAACGTACTCTTTCATGATTATTCACATATGCTTGCACATTGAACCAGCAAAGCACTATTTCCGATGTGCATATGCTTGTGTTGTTTTTGTTCTCACATATTTTGTGGTTATTGAGTTGCATTTGACTTTCAGATAGCGGGGTTATTGCATTCCTCTGTAAATATTGACAAAATGAAATATGTTTGAAAAGAGCCTGGCTAACTGGTGAACAAACACGATATGTTTTGAAATCATCATCAGCGCGTTTAAGCATACTATTATCCGTGACCCAATTGACGAAAAGGGATATTCATTCGAAAATACGGCCAAGTGCGAATGGGACTCGCACACCAAAGGTTTCGTACCGTAGACAATTCCATTTACAGGACTCATATGTGAAGAGTGGTTGTTGTTTTACTGTTTTTCAGCATCAGGATGATTTTGAACTCGTCACTTTCAAACATATTTCATCCATTTATATCTACATTCCTAAGATACCTTTTCTTTAATCATCATAGGCACCTATTTTTCTCTGACGCAAAAGTTCATGATAACCATTCTCCGACGTAAAAGATCATTATAACCATTTTCTCCCAGAAATCAAACCGCTGGACTCTCAGAATATAGAATTCCTATAACCTACAAATCATTATCCTAAATAAAAAAATCATGGCCGGATTTCAAGCCCAAGATTCGAGCCCAAGACCAGTGAATGTATATGTAGAAGGCTATTTTCGAAATGTCGTTTTTTTTGGGCGCTATATGAATAAAATTTCAAGGTCGATTTTGAGTGCAACATTTTTCAAGCGCAATGTTTCTGACGCAAAAACGACGGAAAATAGGAACTTGGCAATAGAGAAAAAAAGAGGGAACTGTGTTATATGAGTTGCAGCAAAAATGAAAGACAACGAACTAACAAACATCTCCCGGCCACAAAAAGATAGAGCCATATTGCACTTTTTCAGATGATGAATCTGACATTGAACAACTTCAATTCATTTTACGTTAGAGATGCTCAGCTTACTGGAAAAATCAAAATGTCAGGCAGTTAATATGTAGGATTGAGTAATACTATGTGAAAGTCAGTATTTGGCCTGAATTGAGTTAACCTATCCAATCACTCGCTTTTGACCTATATCTTATACATTAATACTGGGAATAAACGGTCCTTTTCAGCAGGTAGTTATGAGTTTCAAAATAGTATACAGAGAAAAAACGTACCAAGTCAAGGCGATACTAGATAAAAACGTACAAAGTCACAAATGATTGGTGTCAGAATGACCCAGATCTTTTAGTTTCATTTCTATTTTGAATATGCGAGCATGGTGTCTATCAGCAGTGACGAAGAAATCGGTTAACAAAGTACACAGCTTTTGTCGGAGGTTTCTATGAAAATTTGTTTACAAAGTCATGGAGCAGTCCCGGACTCCAAGTGCACAAGATTGAAATGTTTTGAGAAGATTAATTCCAATGAACGAGCTAAAATCCTCAAAAACTTCAACTCTCTGGGCTCTTGGAATGAACAAAGTGCATAACTTTCTGGACAAATTTCTCTGAGCCCCGTTATTCAAAGACAAAATCGTCGTGTTTGGAAAAACAGTTATTTCCCACAGGCTTCGTATTTTAATAACGTAAGAGTCTGTAAAGAATTTGGTGTCATTGATGTTCCAGTATGCCTAAAAGCTTTTTGCTCAATTCACATCATTTAGATATCTTCACTATTTTGTCCACAAAAGAAAGAGATCCGAATATCAGCTGAAAATCTAAGATCAATGCCTACAATAAGGAAATATACCAAAAGTGAATTCTTCTTAACATATTTCAACAAATACAGGAAAATTTATAGGAATGTAGTCAAATGTGCTAAAGAAAAACACTACAAATCCAGATTTGAAAAAGCGCGAAACAAATCAAGAGAACATTGGAGAGTAGTAAATGACTTGAGAGGGAACACCAATTCTTTATCACCCCCTATTAATATTGATCCAGATTTTCTTAATCATTATTACTGCTCAGTAGCCGAAAAAATCACAAAAAATTCAGATACTCAGACTGATCCTTTGGATTACCTCCAAAATAAAATACCACAGAACTTTTTCTTGGAGCCAACTGATGTTCACGAACTGAGAGAAACATTCAAAGAAATGAAAAATAAGAAATTGGAGGGTATCGATGAAATTTCTCGATAGTCTACCTGACACTGCTTCATATGTCCTGAATGTATAAATAAATCATTTGAGTCAGGGTCATTCCCTTATTTCTTGAAATAAGCTATTGTAATATCTCTCCACAAAGGTGGTGACACTGACGATCCCTCAATATACCGTCCAATATCCCTTCTATCTACACTTTCGAAAAAATTCTACACTATAGAAAAATTCGTTAAAAAGAGAATCATGAAGTACCTACAACATATTGTCGCAGAATCAATTCAGATTTCAAAGTTCAAAAAGCACAACTGACTCAATTTTTTCATTTCTTGAAAATATTTATCTCAGTCTGAATGAGGGCTAGGTGATTGCGGCAGTGTTCTGTGATTTTTCAAAAGCATTTGATTGCGGGGATCACAGAGTACTGCTGTGAAAACTATACCATTATGGATTTAGAGGGGTTGTCTATAAATGGTTTTAATCATATCTTCTTGAGAGAAAACAAACTGTCAAAATATCCGGTGAATGTTCGAGTTATTCACATGCCAAATCAGGAGTTCCTCAGGGTTCGGTACTCGGCCCAATTTTGTTTTTATTGTACCTTAATGATCTAACATATTCACCAATCACAGGAAAATTCACACTATTTGCAGACGATACCACCATCTTATGGCATGGTTGAAATGTGGAAACTCTAAAGACAGTTGTATGCCAGGAACTCAACGGAGTCAAATTTTGGTGCAATTCAAATCATCTCTGTTCCAAAGTGAACAAAACAAATTTAATAACCTTCAAATTTGATTTCGAAAATCTGACCTAAGGTACACATCAAGTCGAAAACAAATCATGCACTGAATTTCTGGGTATACACATTGACAGAAGAGCATATAACATCGCTTAAAAAGCGACTAGCATCGGGTTGCTACGCTATTAGAGTTGTGACAAATGAGCTCGCTAGAAACACATACTTTTCCCTCATAGAATCTCATATCAGGTATGGCATACCCTTCTGGGGCTTTCTACAAAAGAGAGCAATTCGTTATTTATGCAAGGCCAAAGCAAGAGAACATTGTAGACTACTGTTTATCTATAAAAAAATTATCACGCTCACATGTCTTTTTATTTTGGAAACTGTTTGCATTCATCGATTAAAAAACCCGTAAATCATATGTACACCAGAAATAATTGCCATCTTTCCCTTTCAATACCCAGGTCGACTCGAACCGAACATTCAATTATATATGAGAGCAAATAAATTTACAATCATTCGCCAGATCATTTTAAAGAAATTGGAAGTATTGAAAAATTTAGGAAGGAGATAAAGAAATTCCTCATTCCAAATGCGTACTATAACCTGCCGGAATAATACAGCGCAAAATTTTCTTTTTTGATGCATTATGTTATTCAGCTTTAACTTTTCATCTTATATGTTCACTGTCTAGATGCTGATTTGTATATTCGTACTCTGGTTACTTCCGGCTAAATGTATTACAAATGTTAAAATTGTTTTGTGACTTATTTTGTTGTATTTTACATTATTGATATTTATTTTATATTATTGATATTTATACTTATTTCTTTTATTGAACACAGTGGTTCCCTCCACTTCATGTTACTCCCTCACAACACATTGTCAATATGAATCATAATTCTTAGACAATAAAGTACAGTTTTGATTGATTGATACCATTAAAGTAGCATTTTTATTAGGGGACATTCCTACATAGAGTGCGACAAAAATATGGGTTTAGTCAACTGCAAAACCAGAACTGAGTTAGCAGGTATTTATGGATGCAGGAGCCAGAGCCAAGCCATCCAAAGTTGAAAAAGTTGACAGCACCATTGTGAGAGACTAGAGTGGTTTTTTGGATCTCTTTCATCGAGGCCACAGGCAATGGAAGTTACCGCAGAACATTCAGGGATGATACTACACCGTGAAAGTTATAATGGAAGTTGGATTACCTCCATCGTTACTAAGCCCAGCTCCAAAGAGATTCAAAGTCCTCCATTACCAGAAACTGAATTTTATTATCCACCAAGAGCTCACATTGGTGAGTTTTGATGATTAGGCTACTCAAAAAAAATGTGAGTTGATTTTTCAGGTAAAATAATCATAACAAGAGAGAGAAGTACCAGAATTTGCAGGAACTTAAAAAAAATTGTGACGAAAAGATACACTCCTTTAATGAAAACCTACCGGTCCTGCCAAACTAGAAAAATATATCCTGATCCTCCAAATTTACATGTTGTGCTCGGACTTAGTTCGTTCTTTCCCTGTTTACAACTTGAAAAAAATGCTATATACATTATGAGAAGGCGGTTTTTTTCAAATTACAATATAAAACATATTTTTTTTCATTGTTTGTACAATACAACATAGTTTTAAACCCCAAAGTAAAGTAATTAAACGGTTTCAAACTTTGAAATAGAGATTACCGCACTTTATTATAAAATGACTTCGCACGTTTTTTCCCTGTACTCTTCATGTAATATCTCCGAAATTATGGGTTTGTAGTATAGGGAAGTTAATTAGGACTAGGGCTCATGTTCATAATACAGTGACCGGCAGAAAGTGCGCATCATATGGGAAATTCTTTTATCAAATAATTTTGACAAATATCGATACGTGCAATCGCTTCTGCATAAAAAAACTTAGAAGACGTACTGTTCCGTTCGTCTTTTCGTATTTGGCGGTTTTTTTAATTATGTCTCAAAATACACTTATTCGAAAAGATATCGAAAAATGTTATTCGGAAAAGTTGTTCAGAACATGTTTCAAAGAAAATATAAGTTAAAAATTAAAAAAATTATTTTTGCTATAAAAAAAACAAGTTGGAAAAATTCATTTCTGACAAATAAACTCATTAGTAAAGCCAACAGTTCTATTTTAAATAATATTTTGTAAAAGATTTGCAAGATATTTCTGTTTTATTCGGACATAATTTGAAATCTGTGAATTTGCCATGTGTTCAGCTGCTTCTAAGAGGTCACTGAAATATATCCAGGACGTTATGATCCCGATACTGTTTATTATTAATAAATGCCCTTGTATCTACAGAATTTTTATTGAAAAAAATTATTCGAAGAAAAAATAAATCGATTTTTGGCAAATTGTTAGAATCAAATATACCTACAATATTATCATTGTTGCGTGCATCCCAGATTTCATCATAATCGGAGAGGCCATGAAACAATTGACTAATAATGCTAAGAGTTGTCAAACGATTTAGTAGTGTTATTATTTATCCAGGTATTTTTATCGTCTTTCTTGTATAGTTTTTTTCATTGTAAAAGTGATTTCACATTTTATTGTGCATTAACAAAAATTAGAGATGCCCCAAGAAAAGCTAAGTTTGTAGGAAAAAATTGAGCACGTCATAATATGTGGCAAGAGTTTTTATAATTCCAGAGAAGTAGCAGATATATTCTATGCTACATATCCAAATAAGAATATCCATAGTTCTACTGTGTTGTGTATTTCAAACAAATTCAGAACTACAGGCAGTGTAGAAAATCGTTACAAAATTCTACATAGTAAGCCCCTCACTAATGAAGAAGGTACCTTTAATGTTTTGTTATCGATAACAGAAAATCCACAGATGGCATTTTCGGAGAGGCAGGAACAAACTGATATATCTGAAAAATCCATTACAAGGATTTTGAAGAATACAAAATTTCGTGTATACAAACCAAAATTTCCCTACAGAAGTTTTATAAACTAACTAACATGGGGTTTCAATTTGAAAAAAAATTAGATTTTCAATGTTTCTCATTCACTGTGTGAAACCTCTTTTCTGCAGACTCTGTAGAATTATTCAGTGGATGTGATAATGGTGAGGTATCCGTTCAACCTTCAAGATGCGTGATTCAGTCATTGCATATTATTAAAAATTGTAATTCACATGAAAATGGCGTATGATCGCTAGGCTTCATATGTCGCTTTTTTTATAAAAACTCGAATAACTCAAAACGGGTTCATTCCTGGGATACCTTTTCTTCAATTATCATATGCACATACTTTTCCCCGAAGTTAATGTTCATTATAAACATTTTCTCTCAAAAACCACACGGCTGGACTTTCTGAATATTATAACCCACAAATCATTATCTTAACTAAAAAATCCTGGCAGGATTTCAAGCCCAATACTAACGGGAAATGTATACAGTGCTCATCTAAAGTCCGTTGCCACCCTACTAATTTTTGAACCACCTGTTGTATCGCAACGAAATTTGGAGGGCTCAAATAGGAGATACAAACCTACTTTTTCATGGAAAAATCACAGCTAAAAGTTTTAAAATGGCGGCTGAGCGCCATCTTCAATAATTTTTTCAAATAGAACATTATTCCATTTTCTAAATTTGATCATAATTCTCAACAGTTTTCCCTAATACACTTCACTCCTAAATTCAATTATTTTCGAAATATTAACGTTTGAAAAGTGACATTTTGGTCATTTCAAACCCAACCAGAAACACTACTGTTGCTTTCAATCAAGTTTGCATTGGAAAAAATCGTTGTCGTGGTAACATCTTCTTTACTGTCAAACTGAACTGTCAAATGGTCCGTTGAGCGCCTAAATCTTTTTATGAAAAGTGTGATCATGGCTCATAGTTTAGACGATAAATTTTAAGCAATTTTGATATTTGGAGAAGCTGGAAGAAATTATCATCTAGCAGTCCGTATGTTTAATGATAGATTTCCCGAGAAACCTATTTCGAGGTCATATTTGCGCAAATTTTCAAATAAGCTCCTAGCAACTGGTACGCTGAAAGATGCTCCAAGATCAGAAAGACCGCCTCTTTCAGAAAAAAAAAGGTAGAAATTGTTGCTGAAATGGTAATCAATCCGACTCAGTCGACGTCTGCAGTTGCCGAATCCTGTGGAGTAAGTTCAGAAAGTGTCCAAAGAGTCCTGAAAAAAAGTTGCATCCCTATAAAATGAGAATCTTGCACACTCTCACGGAGGATAATGCAGACCGGAGGATTGAATTTTGTGAGTGGTTAACAAGAAGAATTGAAGAAGAACGGGGCTTCCTGAAAAGTGTATGTTTCGCAGACGAATGCACGTTATTTCTTAAAGGAAAAGTCAACAAACAGAATGTACGGTACTGGAGCGATACTAATTCGCATATTTTTAGAGAGGGACATACCTAGATTCCTAAAAAGGTAAATGTTTGGGCGGGGATTTTGGGCAATCGCGTTGTTGGACCGATTTTCATCAGAGGCGATCATACAGGAGTTCTTTACAGAAATCTTTTAGAAACTGAAATTGAACCTCGAATAAGACAAATTGTATTAAACAATCAGAAAGAGTTTCAAAATCATATTTCAGCAGGATGGGGCACCTCACCATTTCGATCGCATGGCTAGAGAGTTCCTCGATACAAACTTTCCTGGGCGATGAATAGGTCGTAGGGGAAGTACAGAATGACCACCAAGATCTCCGGATCTTACACCTCTAGATTTTTTCCTTTGGGGTTATCTGAAGTCAAAAATCTACGCCACTGAATGCCAGACAATAGAAGAGTTGGAACGCAGAGTAATAGATACATCTGAAGAAATAGATGAACAGTTTTCATCAACGTGAGAGAAGCTATTCATAATAGGGCACTTTATTGTCGAAATTCAGGAGGGGGCCACATTGAACACTTGATGTAATAACCGTTGGGGTTGAATAAAAGTGTTATTCAAAAATAAATTATAATTTTTTAGCTAACTAATTTGTTTTTATTGGGAATTTACAGAACACATTCGTAGGCTTCCAAATGTTCCAGTAAGTGGTACTGTTTATCCTTAATAAACTCTCTTTACGCCTCTTATTAGTCGAATCCATTAAGAGATTTAACAACAAATTAATAACAACGTTGAGCAAAATGTTTTACCGGAAGTGACCAAAATCCATACTTCGTTTTGAACCGGAATGTCACTTTTCAAACGATTATATTTCGAAAACAATTGAACTTAGGAGTAAACTGATTGGAGAAAACTGTTGAGAATTATGAGCAGATGTCAAAAATGTAATAATATACGGGGTGTTCTTTTCAAAAAATTATTAAAGATTGCGCTCAGCCGGCATTTTGAAACTTTTAGCTGTGATTTTTTCATGAAAAAGTAGGTTTTCATCTCCTATTTGAGTTCCTCCAAATTTCGTTCGACGTAGAACAATGCACAAAAATGGTTTTGTATTATTTCCCCGATACTGCTTTCTGAAATAAAAGACATTGTGATTGCTCGATATATGGCACGGGGGCACATAAACTCAAACATTTCAAATAGCATGGGGGGTTAAGTGGCACATCGTTCAAAAGATAATTCAATTCTTTTTCCAACCATCAAATTGTTTTTTAATTTCGTTTTCACAATGTGCATTCGTCAAGTATAACAAAAAACAGAACTATCATGTAGGATTCTTAGTTATTGAGAATAAGAAGCAAAATTGCAGTCAATGAATGAATTAGGTGTTCGACAATAAAATATTCGATTCGAAAATTCTTTCCGAACATTAGGTAATATAAATGGGTGGTGGTAGCGTCTGTAATGAATATCAATAGAAAATGTTTGTGGCATTCAGACAGAAAATGAAAACTAGAACTGAAAAAAAAATATGGATCGGCCAGGATTCGAACCTGGGACCTTTCGAATTCTAGTCGAACGCTCTGCCAATTGAGCCACCAGTCCTTGTTTAAAACCGGCGATTCACACTTTTAAATTCAGTTCCGTGTTAGTGACGAAGATGATGAGGGTTGATGTGATGCATGAAAACATTCACGCATGCACACCTAATGAAATTATATTGATCTTTCCGCTGGTGTCAATCCATATCGGATTATCGACCAACTTCAAACCGGAAATTTCAGGGTGCATGACTCAACCAAGTAAATATAAATAAGTGGTGGATAGCGTCTGTAATTGAATACAATAGAAAATGTTTGTGGCATTCAGACGAGAAAATGAAAACTAGAACTGAAAAATAAAAATATGGATCGGCCAGGATTCGAACTTGGGACCTTTCGATTTCTAGTCGAACGCTCTGCCAATTGAGCCACCAGTTCTTGTTTGAAACCGGCGATCCACACTTTTAAATTCAGTTCCGTAAGTGTGACGAAGATGATGAGGGGTAATGTGATGCATGAAAACATTCACTCACTCACTCACATTACTTCGTCTGAATGCCACAAACATTTTCTATTGATATTGGGTAATATATTTTCAGGTATACCAGCACACACCGGTATTATTCGTTGTTCCATTTGCTATGATTCGTTTATAATATGAAGAGCAGGTAAGTAGTGTTATAATAATTTATACATTGGAAGGTCTTGAACATCGACAAAGTGATCCAACTTCATATTAGGCATTTCTCGGTAACTGTTTGGTATCAGTTTATCATGTCCCGTTGATGGTCATAATAAATAATAAATGAATTGGGTATTATTTCTATATATCTACCCAATAGAGCTTCGAAACGAATTCGAAAATGGAAAATTATTTCAAGTCATGAATCCTCCTCTATTGAACGTATTTCGTGTTACTCATCGCAATCGTGATTCCGTAGAATAACCATGGTTGAAAGTTGAATTGAATTACCTTTGCAACGATGTGCAACTCGACCTCTATGCCTTTCGAAATTTTCAGCCCTCTGTCGAGTAATTGTATTGTCTTCTCTCAAGAAGTAGAATCGGTAACTCAAATCAAAACATTTTCTGTCCCAATGTTTCACATCAAACCGTTCGAAAGTTATTGAGGTAAGGGTAAAGTGCGACCAGAAATCTAAGAAGGTCGTACATCACCAACCACTTGAGTCATCAGCATCAACCAACCACTTGAGTTATCCGCACTGTCGTCATCCAAATTGATAATAAACTTTTCTTTGGGAATTTTTACATCACAGCCATCTAGTTTCCTTGAACCGCCTGAGACTTTTCGTTTCTTTCTTCTTCAAATAGGGTTACTTATAGTAAGTAGCCCTAAAATTAAAATAGTTTTAAACACTGTGGAATACGGTGTTTTTGTTAAAGAAGCACTTTTTTGCACAGCTTGATCCTTGGACATTCCACGTTCTTGAAGGGAAGTATAAACATTTAATATAATTTGTTTCTCATGAGGGTGAGTAACATTTGTCGACTGGTGGTACTACGACCACCAGTTGAAGTACTAGCTTCAGGATGAGCCCATGAACGCCACATTTTTCACGACGCAAAAATCGAATAGACACTTTAAAATAGACACAACTTACACAACGGAATATTAGGTGGGTAATGACTAAATGTTGTTTAACTTTCCCCCTTTTATTTCTGAAATTGGAAAGCGGTCAGTTCTCAAAACAGTCTTGTTGTCCAAATTTGGTAGGTAATTTATTTTGTAACCGTAAATAGACCATTATCGCTAGAATCTCGTTAAGCCCATCAGTACTGAAAGTCTGGTGGCCAGGTAAGTAAATTTTATTATTTACACACATTAGAACATATCCTTACCAAGGGTTCTTAATCAACCTTAGGAGATTTTTCATTATCAAATAAATTTAAATACAAAACTGTCAACAAAAGCCAAAAATAATGGAGAGCCCACTTTTATTGAAATGCCAAACTATTTCATGAGATATTTTAATCCGGACCTGGGAATCTTTTAGGGGACACACACTTTTATTCCTTATCTATATTTCCAACAATAGGTAATAATGAGGGTCGTCGGCTAATATTGATTTACGACCTTCCTAGATTTCTGGTCGCACTTTACCTTTCAGATCCGCACTTATAATTGACATTTCAAATGCATATTGTGAAAAATCGTATTAACGAAATTCAAAAAGAAATTGAATGGTTGAGAAGAGAATTGAATTATCTTTTCAACGATGTGCCACACTTGACCCCCCATGCGATTTGAAATTTTCATGTTGATGTCGCCATCTATCAAGCAATCATAATGTCTTTCATTTCAAAAAGTAGTATCTGTGATATCATTCAAAATTGTTTTGTCCCATTGTTCTACGTCGAACCGTTCAAAAGTTAACAGGGGCGGAGGGGACTATAAACGCGCACTATATAACTACATACACATAGAGAGACTGATTTTTTATTTGAAATTTCTGTTTTATATTGATGTTATATGTATTCAAAACAATGTGCAATTTGTAATAACCAGTTTCCGAGTTTACATCATAGAGACGCCATTCTTATTCAGTGAGCATTACCACAGCAGCAATATGTTTTTTATAAAGTATTAAATAACGAATGAGACTGCCCGGACACACTGCAGAAGATTAACTACCACGCACCGGTTTTTTATACTCGTATGATTTATTTCATCACACGGACAAATATGTTCAAATATTCGCCCATAAATATAACGTGTGTATGCGGGATGGTTTCAAAATATTCATGAATAGTATTGATTCCTTTATTTTCCAAATAAATGTGAATGGAAGTGTATATATGCTTGCGAATATCCACCCTTACTAACTTGGGGTGTATAGAAATCGCCAAAACACTTTTTTTCCGCAGAAAAATAGTAATCAGAATGGTATCAATAATAAAAAAATAGAACGGCATCCTCTGGTGTTTTCTAACTAATATTAAGTCAAAAATAGCATGGAGCATTTTATGTTAAAAATAAATATTATGATATATGGAATGCAACTTATAGGAGATAATAACAATGATTGATTAATTCATTAAGAAACCATTTGCACGGTGCTTTCCAGAAGATACTGAAGCATTTTTGAGATATTCCGGTTTGGATTGCAAAATATAGCCATTGAATGAATCTAGAAGATACTAAAGCATTTTTGAGATATTGTCCTTACCAAAAATTACCAAAAGAATTTCCTTTATTCTAGATATATGAGGCTTCAGATGTATCTGATGTAACGCAAAAATCACGGCCAAATCACTTTCACTTCAATAGAGTGAAAAAAACACAATTCCTGGGGAAGTCCTCTCACTCCATAGTAATTCAGCTTATCACGAAGAGCATTGGAAAGGTCACACAGTGTGATTGACACGAGATCCCCTTTCTCAAGGGTATCAACAATGCAACTCACGACTTTCAATAAAGCATCAATTGTGGACTTCCCTGCTGTAAACCCATACTGATGATCGCTGAAAAAGTTATTTATCACAAAATAACGGACTCATCTGTTCTTCGGGATGATTTCCAGAATCCTACCCAGAACCGTAAATTTTGAAATAGGACTATAATTGTCTACTAGAGACTTATCACCTTTTAGCTATAATGGTGAAACTTTCGCAAATTCAAAACAGCTAGGAAAACAACCTGTAGATATGCAGGAGTTGAAAAGGAATGAGAGTGGTCTGATAATTGCATCAATGATCCCTTTCATTATTCCACTTGATAAGTCATAGCAATCCTAACATTTCGATTGGGCCTTTTCAGAATATCTATCAGATGAAGTTCAATGTCCAGCGTGGCTTCAGCCAGGGAAGTAGTTGTTTTCTGTTAGACATTCACAAAAAATAACTTCATTTCAATCGTGGATTTTTCAATTCACAGAAAAATATTTCTATCAATATTCAATTGAGAATGTTTCCCTTTTCAACATGAATACCTCACAAGAGGTTATCTTGACGATGGAAGATAGTGACTAAAGTTTATCTTTCAGTCGCAGATGATTCCACATCTGATTTTATGAACATCCTGTTTATATTTTCAACAAATCAATCTATCATACCCCATGACAGGTTTTAATGTCAGAAAACACTAATTTCAAAGTGTCTCTCCAAAAGAAATGATTCTAACTTTTCCATCTTTGCAAAGTGAGATTGCTTCTTGAAAATGTGTTTCCCATTTCTTCCGGTCTTCCTGATGATCGTGGAAGCGTGAAATAGATTTTCGTCGACAAAAATGTATTGAAGACAGTGAATGCGATGTCTCTCCTGCGTCAATATTACGAATGATTTCTGGTGAGAACTCTCTTCTGGAAAACATTCTTCTTTGCCTCATTCATCTTTATGAGTTCTTAATTAAGACTGAAATAGAAAATCAAATAACTATCTGAATGAAAATGCAAATTTTCAATTTCAGATTTTTCCTTTTGAGTTAGGGCCTTTTCAGAATATCTATCAGATGTAGTTCAATGTCCAGCGTGGCCTTAGCCGGGAAAGTAGTTGTTTTCTATTAGACATTCACAAAAAATATTTTCATTTTAATCGTGGATTTTTCAATTCACAGAAATATCTTTGTATCAATATTCAATTGAGAATGTTTCCCTTTTCAACATGAATACCCCACAAGAGGTTATCTTGACGATGGAAGATAGTGACTAAAGTTTATCTTCCAGTCGCAGATGATTCCACATCTGATTTTATGAACATCCTGTTTGTATTTTCAACAAATCAATCTATCATACCCCATGACAGGTTTTGATGTCAGAAAACACTAATTTCAAAGTGTCTCTCCAAAAGAAATGATTCTAACTTTTTCCATCTTTGCAAAGTGAGATTGCTTCTTGAAAATGTGTTTCCCATTTCTTCCGGTCTTCCTGATGATCGTGGAAGCGTGAAATAGATTTTCGTCGACAAAAATGTATTGAAAACCTAGTAAATGCGATGTCTCTCCTGCGTCAATGTTACGACTGATTTCTGGTGAGTACTCTCTTTTGGAAAACATTCTTCTTTGCCTCATTCATCTCTTCGAGTTCTTAATTAGGACTGGAATAGAAAATCAAATAACTATCTGAATGAAAATGCAAATTTTCAATTTCAGATTTTTCCTCTTGAGTTAGGGCCTTTTCAGAATATCTATTAGATGTAGTTCAATGTCCAGCGTGGCTTTAGCCGGGAAAGTAGTTGTTTTCTGTTAGACATTCACAAAAAATAACTTCATTTCAATCGTGGATTTTTCAATTCACAGAAAAATCTATCTATCAATATTCACTTGAGAATGTTTCCCTTTTCGGCAGGTGAGTGTTATTGAATAAATTAATACTTAATTAAAAATAGATACGAAAGTAAGAAAATGATTAAATATAATGTAATATTTGATAACAAATGAAAATTATTATTAATTATTTATTCATCAATAATTAATAAACTTTAAATAGCGTGTTTTGACCGGGACTATACCGGTTGACCTTACATTATGCTCTTACCGCGCGCTCTCCGCCTTCTACCTCGAAAAAAATTCAACGTATGAAAAAATGTTTGAAACAAAAGTTGTAGGGAATTCAATTATCTACAATATTGATATTGGAAATGAGATATTTGCAAAAAATATGCAAAAAAAAGATTTTTGTGACCTTTGACCTCAAATTTTAATAGACGCGTACACCCTACCATATGTAGGTTTTGAGACAACTTTTAGAATGCCAAAATACAAGTTTATACAAATATTCAGCTGGGTATCTCAAATTCCGAGGTGAACTTACTAAGATGAGTCAACTATCTTCCTCAACTCGATTGTCGAAATATTCTGAATCGAATTCTGATAATTATTCGACAGTTGGTGCACAATGTTTTGGGATATTCTCTCTATTCGATATATTCAACGATTGAGAAAACTAGGATATAATGATAAAACGGCAAATCACAGTTATATGGTGATAAAATATCGTGACATGAAACATAGGTGATTAATTTCAGCATTCAAGTTCACGAATGTCGTCAGAAATCCAGAATTATTTCGGTAATAAAAGTCGGAGAAATTCCATATTAGCAGTAATTCACCTCGACAATGTGAAATGAAACGCAACATCAATAACTCAGCCA
The DNA here is from genome assembly GCA_018342105.1 of Gonioctena quinquepunctata. Classification (NCBI taxonomy): domain Eukaryota; kingdom Metazoa; phylum Arthropoda; class Insecta; order Coleoptera; family Chrysomelidae; genus Gonioctena; species Gonioctena quinquepunctata. The sequence continues at coordinate 363,354 of JAFIRS010000922.1, read as the reverse complement.
CACAGCAAAGTGTCTCATAATGATAATTTTTCTGTTAAATAGTTCAAATGTTGCGAATTCTGCTGTTGAAATATGTCCCAAGAACGACTATACATCAAAAATAATTGAATTTTACCAACGAAATTGCATGTGACTGCATAAAGTAGTCTCTTTAACTGAAAATCACGTGCCAACTTTTCATTCCGCCGTCATGAAAATGTGTCACGAAAATTATAAAACAGACTCATTAAAGAACATATGAACCGCGTCTCATCACTCCAAGGATTCACGGTAATGTTTTCATACATGACTCATCTACACCACTACCACTGTATGAAGCAAAATATCACACTTTCATTTGTTTTTTCGAGGAACCAAGAGAATAACATAAAGTTTAGATATTTTTTTTGAGCCCTGTAATTTTCGTTAGAATACATGGTAGGATATTATTGAGGTGGTATAAGGATGGAAATTGATACACGATAACAATGATGGCAACATTGCAATCTGAATGAAGTATGGTTAGTGAGCTCCAGTGTATTTTGAAGTAGTTCTTTGATCGATATTTTTGTTTTTCGAACCAAAAATTTTGATCCTACATCAGAAGAGGTACGCGAGAAAAAATTGAATCTGGAACCTCTTCCCCGTTCTCTTAGCACGAGGTAGGCTGGTTCTGGAGAAATCCATGGACGTAGGTCTTTTTGCTCAGCTCTGGAAAAATTCTGCAGTTTCTCCAGCTGAATCTCTCTGACATCATCTGCGTTCAGAATGATGTTCTGGTTTCCCTCTGGCAAACCAGTGCAAGGCACTCAGTGAGGATGTGCAATGTCTGGTCATCTTCCAGGCACCATCTGTATAGTTGATCATCCATGAACCCGATGAGTTCCATGTACCTCATCAAAAACTGTGCCCCGTTAGGAGCCCAGTCAGAGGCTCGACATCCCGTCTGTTGAGTGATAGAATCTCTTCCATCAGTTTTTCCGAAAGATCCTTTGAATGGAGCTTCGATTGTCCTAAGCTCAGCCTCTTGCCATGTTTTGATCACCTGCTTTTGTAGCAGTTTCTCCATGTTGGAGACCGGGCCGATTGGTTTTTTTCTCGGTCCATTTTTGGCTAGTATGTTTGCCTCTCTGTTCCCAGGAACACCTGAGTGTTCTGGGACTAGGTATGAGCTGGCATTTGTACACTCTGATGATTCTAACGTCATAATTGCTGCTTTGCTGTCCGAGTAGGTAACTTAAGGTCTGGTGCTGCGTCTTTTTATTCTTTTTTCGTGGAAATGGCCTTTCTCTGAAATTCAGAACCATTTTCAGGTTTTTTCCTTGTTCTTTATAGCAGAGGTTCCATGGTCTGCGCCAGTTCCGATGCATTGGCTTGGACCTTCGATTCTGTAGGCGTTACGGATGGCTTGGTGCTCAATGAGAACGTGCAGAGAAGGTATTCCTAGTGGAACTTCGAGTGCTCTGGTAGGCATCGTCCTTGTGATATTTATCATTCCCAGCCAAGCCAGCCATTGTACTTTATATAGTTTATTTCTGGACTTGCTCTTAGTGAAACGGTCCACCAAAAAATTATGGACCTGACCGTTGACGTCGGGCGAATAAATCCAGTGTTGGGCTCAAGGTGTCAGGCTCCACGTATTACTGAATGCTTTTCTGCATACTCAATAGCAGCAGATAGATTCCTTTGATAAAGTGACAATACGCTCGTTCCAGGTCAGCTTGAAGTATACAGTGACCGGCAAAAAGTATGCATCATATGGGAAATTCTTTTACTAATAAATTTTGACAAATATCGATACGTGCAATCGCTTCTGCATCAAAAGAAACCCCAGAAGACGTTTAACAGTGCCGTTCGTCTTTTCGTGTTTGGCAAAAAATTTAAAATATTCAAAAATTATGTCTCAAAACACACTTATTCGAAAAAATGTCGAAAAATGTTATTCGGAAAAGTTGTTCAGAATGATATTTCATAGCTATGAACATGTTTTGGAGGAAATCTGAGTTAAAAAATAAAAATAAATTTTTTGACATAAAAAAAAATCAATTTGGAAAAATTCATTTCTGACACAGAAACTCAATATTAAATCCAACAGTAATATTTTAAATATTATTTTGTAAAGGTTCGCAAGCTATTTCTATTTTATTCGGTGAAAATTTGAAATTTGTTAATTTGTCATGTGTTCAGCTGCTTCATAAGAGGCCACTGAAATATCTCCAGGACATTATAATCTCGATACTATTTATTATTATCAATGGACCACGTATCTTAACAATTTTAATTTGAATTTTTTATTAGAACAAAAATTTATGAATTCTTTGACATAACAAGAACTTGAAAAAAACATTCTTTTTATTTTCAAACAATTCAAAATAAAATTAGAAACTGAAATGATTATGAACCAAACAATTTCATACATAGTCGAAACTTTGTCCATTACTCGACATGTCTGCCCTGACGTTCAATACTTGTAGTTGTTCGGGATTTCATTTCTCTGGACCCATTTCGCAGCATTTGTGGTGTAATGTTATCAATACATTGTCGTATTACTTCTTCTAAATGGTCGATATTATGGAATGGCCGATGTTTATCAGCCTTACTTTTAAGGTACCCCTATGAAAAAAAATCCAAAGGCGTCAAATCTGGGGATCTTGCAGGCCACGGGTTTTCCTATCCCCTTATGAGAAAAGTGTTTGTTAAGCCACGGTCTGACTATGTATTGACGCTCCGTCTTGTTGGAAAAAATATCATTTCTTCTTTCCAGCGGTAATCCATGTAAGAAATCAAACAATAATTTGGTGAATTAAAGTTGCCCCTAAAAAAGTAAGGCCTAACGATCTGCGTATCTAATATGCCGCACCAAACATTACTTCTGAAGGAAAATTTACTTTTTGCCTCTATCGTCCAATTTGGGTTCTCATCAGCCCACCATCTACAGTTCTGGAAACTGACAGTACCGTTTGATGTAAAAGTCGTCTCATCAGCAAATGAAACTTTGGTAGGGAAATTTTGGCATTCTTCAATCATGCCTTGGAAACAAAATGAAAAATCTAAGCGGGCATCGAAATCTCTATCGAGTAAGGTGTGGATGAATTTTAGTTTGTATGCACGAAATTTATTATTTTTCAAAATTCTTCCAATGGTTTTTTCAGATATACCAGTTTGTTCCTGCCTCTCCGATAGTGCCATCTGTGAATTTTCTGTAACCGATAACGAAACATTAAAAGTATCTTCTTCATTAGGGACGGGCTAACTTTGTGGAATTTTGAAACGATTTTCTATACTGCCTCTAGCCTTAAATTTGTTCAAAATACGCAACACAGTCGATCCATGGATATTCTTATTTGGATATACAGCATTGAATATATCTGCTGCTTCTCTGGAACTATGAAAACTCTTGCCACATATTAAGACGAGCCTAATTTTCTCTTGCACACTTAGCTTTTCTTGGGGCATCTCTAATTTTTGTTAACGCACAACAAAACGTAAAATCACTTCTACAATGAAAAAAACTATACAAGAAAGACGATCAAAATACCTGGATAAATAATAACACTACTTAATCGTTTGATAACTCTCAATAATATATTAGCATCTCGATCATGATGAAATCTGCGATGCACGCAACAATGATAATATTGTAGGTATCTATGATTCCAACAATTTGCCAAAAATCAATTTATTTTTTGTTCGAATATTTTTTTTTATTAAAATTTTGTAGATTCAAGCTCATTTATTTATTAATAATAAACAGTATCGGGATTATAATGTCCTGGAGATATTTCAGTGACCTCTTATGAAGCACATGGCACACATGGCAAATTCATAGATTTCAAATTTTCTCCGAATAAAATAGAAATATCGTGCAAATCTTCACGAAATATGATTTGAAATATTACTGTTGCCTTTACTAATGAGTTTCTTTGTTAGAAATGCATTTTTTGAATTTGTTTTTTTTATAATAAAAAAATTATTTTTATTTTCTTAACTCAGATTTTTTTCAAACCATGTACATAGCTATAAAATGTCATTTTGAACATTTTTTCCGTATAACATTTTTCGATATTTTTACGAACAACTGTGTTTTGAGACATAATTTTAAATTTTTTGAATTTCTCGCCAAACACGAAGAGACGAACGGCACTGCACAACGTCTTCTGGGGTTCCTTTTGATGACCATTTTCAAAATTTATTATTAAAAGAATTTCCCATATGATGAGTACTTTCTGCCGGTCACTGTATATATATATATATATCTATATATATATACATATATATATATATGTATATATATATATATATATACATCCCGCTATCAATGCTGCGTCCATCTGTTAGCAATTTACATTTAAAGCTGCGTCCATCGTAATACTGCGTCCGTATACCGGACGCAATAGTGCATTCCATTATATCTCATCTCCCACCATCATGACAGCCAGTTTGACATCATTTTCTATTGAAGGCTAGAGTATGCAACCCACCCCCTTCGATTGGTTTCTCCCACTATAGTCATTGGAAGGCTATCGAATTATATCTGTGGCGAATTCGGACGCAGCATTGATATAAGTTTGAAAGGAATGAATAATATTAGTACAGCAGAAACAACACCAGAGGCGCTGAAAAATATACGATTCGTATATTCAGCTTTCATCAGCTTTCATATCACAGTGGATACTGCGTCCATAGACTTGACAACGCTGCAACTTGAATATATTAGCATTAATTTTATTCCAGCACGTGCGTTCCGTGAGTGTTGTTTTTGAAGTGGATAAAATGGATAGAAACAGTCGAAGTTCCAAAATATTGGGGATGATAGGTAAGGATACTAGATCTGAAATATTCCACAATTCTTGTTATCTGTTGATCCGTTAAAAGGCTACCCATATTTCACCCAATTCATTCAATTTGTACGTTGATTCGAGTAAACAAACAAAAATTTATTTACAGGTGGAAACAGAACCGTTAGTACTCCAGTGACGAACTCTGAAGTGAGAAGTGGTTTAATATTATTGCTATAATATTTCGCATATTTGGGAGAATTCCGTGTGTAAATGAGTATGAGAAATGTAGAAACGGACAAAGTAGTAGTGGAAAGGAAATACTCAGTTGTAATATCACAGGAGAGTGAGAATAGAGTGAAAATAATGCGACAGATTTTTCGAAAACTTGTTGCCAGGCAATTTACACGTGAGCTTTACGTATTCGAATGGCTATTGCTCAATGGCAACAAGTTTAAGAAAGAAATCTGGAGAATGATTTTCTCCTTCATCGAACTCTCTTGTGGTATTCTGTAGTTAATTTTTTGATGTTGAGATCATAAACACATTTCTTAGCAAAATGATATGATGTACTAAACCGGTTTTCATTCATTTCTCATGCGAATTGATGACACACGTAAAAATAAAAATATAGGTTGTCAGACAATGGAAACAAAATAACTCTAATAATTCCCGCGGCAATCTTTTAGGTCGTATATTCCCATCATAATAATTTTCTGAATGGGCAAAACGTGCATGGAAGTTTAGTGTTTCCGAAAAATAAGAAATGAAATTGTAAGAATGACAAAGGAAAAATCAAAGGAGACAGGACAATGCCATATTGTGATGAATTTGTAAATCAAGAAATTGAACAATGTGATGAAGCAGAAATATCCTCCCAAAAAAATTGGGTGGAGAATATTATCCCTAGTGGATCCTTGAAATTATTTTGCAGAAATTCAGTACTAAATGAAGTAACGGAGTCATCAACAAAAACATCGAAGGCAAAATTTCTGTTTTTACTGTGAAACGAAAGTTTTAAATTTTGCCAGACATATTGAAAGAAATCATTCAGCAGAACACGAGGTACAGAAAATTCTTTCGAAACCTACTAACTGTGCTGAAAGAAAACAATTATTCACCTCACTCCGTAAACAAGGAAACTACCTAATCAATGCCACGGAAAGCTTCAAACCAATGAGAAACTCGCTTTCACCCAACACGATATACCTTGTTCTGAGTGTCTAGGATTCTATTCATCAAAGCAACTCGCCCGTCACAGAAAAAAATGTTCTAAAATTACCAAAAAGGGAAATGCACAGAGCGATGTGCAAACTGAATTGATTGCTGGTATAAGGTTGGATGAGCAACTCAAAAACAAAGTATTTCCCCGAATGAGAGCAGGTAAGGTTTCGCTTGTGGCAAAAAAAGACATACTGATTTGTGCTTTCGGTTCTCGGTACATGAAATTGCACTGGGAAAAACACTTCATCAATGTGACGTCACGAAAAATGAGAGAGCTGGCTAAAATTCTCATTGAAATAAAGCAACTGGAACCCACTATAAATAATATGTATAAAGCATTGAAACCTCAATATTTCGATTTATTTGTTATTGCCACGAAGCAAGTAGCTGGTTACGATGAAAATAAGGAGTCATTCGAGGCCCCAACATTCGCTATGAATATATGTACATCTATTAGGCAATGTTGTGATATTGCGCTGAATTTTGCCTTGAAGAAAAAACATCACTATGTTTCCATTCAGACTGCTGAGACTGAAGCTGAATTGAAAACAATGATTCATTGATTTGTTGAAAATATGAACAGGATGTTCATAAAATCAGATGTGGAATCATCTGCGACTGAAAGATAAACTTTAGTCACTATCTTTTCAATTCAAACTGGCGATTGGAAATCTCAAACCAAGCTGGTAATGATCCAAATTTGGGTAATTGAAACAAAATAACAGTTGTACCGTTAGCAAGCGATCTGAAAAAATTGAGGGGCATATCTTATTGGCATGGCTAATAAGGCAGTTGAAAAACTTTCGGATAGTGAACACGATAAAATATCAGAAACTGTTTTCTGCAGAGTTATTTTGCTCAATAGAAAACGACCAGGAGAACTTCAAAGAATGTTCCTAGCAACTTACGTGAAATCTGAAGGTACTCAGAAGAACTATGAGGAATTTTCAGATGTTATATCTCCAACAGAGAAAATTCTTCTGAATAAATTGAAGAGGGTCTTTATTCGAGGAAAGCGTGGTCGTGGAGTTCCTGTCTTATTCAGCATTGATGTTCGAAATCATATTCAGGTTTTGATTCGATTGAGAAAGAATTTTGTCAGTGATAACAATCCTTACTTATTCGCACTACCCAGCTCGACAACCTCAATTTATTGTTATAAGGTCTTGCAAAAATATGCACGAACTTGTGGAGCTGAAAACCCTAATGCCATAACTTGTACGAGACGCAGGAAACATCTAGCCACTTTAACTCAACTATTCGATATGAATGAAAATGAAATTGAGCAATTAGCTACTTTTATGGGTCACACCATGGGTGTGCACAGAAATTCCTACCGGCTACCTGATGATATTCATCAGACAGCAAAAATTTCAAAGTTGTTGATTTTTATGGAAGATGGGAGAGGAAAATACTTCAAGGGCAAGAAGCTTGATGGAAAAGAATTAAATCTCGAGAAAAATTTACTGGAGAAAGAGGCCGAAGTTACTGAAAACGAGAATATGGATGAAAAATTGGCTGAATTACTTGACGCACATGACGAAGCAGAATATTTCCAAAATACCTCCAGTACAAGTAAAGAAATTGGAATGCCAAACCAGGATTCAGCTCAAAAACCTAAAAAGCATAGAGTCCTCATAAAATGGACGGAAGAACAGAAAACAGTTGTTCAAGAGTTCTTCAAAAACCATATTAAAAAACAGAAACCTCCCAAACGACATGAATGTGAAAGAATTAATCGAACAAAATGGAAGATTATTGCATAATCAAAACTGGCTCAAAATCAGAGTATTCGTACAAAATAGATATCAGAATCGTAAATGATTTCAATTTCATTAAAACATTATTCTGCTGTAAGCGTCCCTTCATCTTTCCTTGTTACCTTAAATTTATTTATTTATTTATATATATATATTTTTTATTGTGATAAGATCGTTCAAGTTTTTAATTTTTTATAATTTTTTGTTCCCAAATATATTTCGGTTGGAATCTCGATGAAGATCAATTTTTATTCCTTTATAAAATACATATTTCAAAAATTTAAATAAACTGTGGAAAGTACAAGTATTTTTTATTTCTGATAATAGGGGTAAGGGCTCATTGTCATCTTTATTTTTATGTTCATGAATAATAAAACTGGTATAAGTATCTATAATGGACCATTAATTTTTCTTCAACAAATCTTAACCTAGGTACTGAAAGTCTAAAGTTCACCCAGTGGTGTCCAGTAGTCTGTTCCTTCCTGTGATATTTTTACACTCAAGCCACACACCACTTTGCTTTTATTACTGAACACTATCAGCAACTCGAAGGAAACTGGGTCGCCTCCAGGTTGGTGTGTTTTTATTTCGTTGATGACTTCTGGTATCCCATGATAATGAGATTCGAGAAATGGAAAGTGCAACAACTATGTGTAATGTAAACTTAGAAAAGTAAGTTAATAAATTGTTTAATTGCTGCAACTATTTACTGTTTACATACGTATGATGAACGTGTGATTCGTGTGTTTACTATTTATATATAATACAGAGACAATAGTGAAATAATATGCTCAGCATCAAAAAGAGTATCGAAAGAGGAAAAAAAATGCGTAAGAAAGTTCGTTCCTGACGGAGGTCCCCCTACCGCAAATGATTTTTTGTGGCAGCTACTTCAGCACTTCCCTGTAATGAGATCAAAACCAGGAGCCTTTTTTCGATCTCTATTTCCTTGGCAACTTCTTTGATAGTAACTCATGGGATTTCTTTTTCTTTTTATTGTTTATATGTTCCCGTGTTATGATTTTTTATTGACTATCGTTTTGTATAAAATACTTTTCAATGTATATAGCGGAAGTATCGGCTTTTTGTTTTTTATCTCTAGCAAACATGTTATCGCTTTTTCTAATGGAAGGTATTTGTATGATGAGTATTCTTAACTAACTAGTCGCTTTCCGTATGGAATAGTCAGTCGTTCCATCTGTTTAACTATTTTATTTCTATTCTGGGTTGAGTTTTGAAGATTGAAATCGTTTTATCAGCTGGGTCTCTTGATTGTTACCATTTAGCTTTTCTTTTGTCCTCAACGCCGCCATCATAAATTGATGAATCATTATGAAAAATAATGATCTCCAACCACAAAAACTCCACATATCAATTTTGAATGGAATCGGACCATAATCATAGAACTTGTCATCCTCTTGGAGCCGCCATTTCGAATCAATGAATTTTGACAAAATAATCCTAATCTACGACCTGAAAAATTCCCACATACCAATTTTGAATGTAATCGGGGTATAATCACAAAACTCATCGCCATCTTGTTGCTGCTATCTTGAATTCATGAATGTTGACAAAAATATCATATGATCTTCAATCCAAAAAACCCAGTCCCACCAATTTTGAACATAACCGGACCATCATAACAAAACTTCTCTGGCACCTTGAATTTTGGAATTTTGACAAAAAATTCTTGATCTCTGACCTCGAAAGCCACTATATACTCATATAAAATGGGATCGAACCATAACCACAAAACTCGTCTGCCATTTTGTTTTTCTCTCTAACAAAAATTTCATAATTCATAATGTCACCGGAATTATGTATATCTGCCAAATTTCGAATGAATCGGACCAAAATGGATCAAAATCCACTAGCAATATTTAATCCGAACGTACCGGGAAAAGATCAAGCAAGTTGAATAAAAGCTTGTAAAAATATTCTGATATTTCGAAGATCCACACTTCTTCAGTTGAAAGCATTGAAATAAATTAAAGGATTGGAATTAATATGGCAACATTGTTGGACGCAGCACTGATAGAGAACTGAAAATAAATATACTCTTCGGACGCAGTATCCACTGTGAGATAAAAATAAATATACAATGGAGTCAACATTGATAGGAATGTGAAAGGGGTTGCGAAAGATAGGGGAATGAAAGCAAAATGAATATTTTGGATATTATTGAAATACAAACTTAAAATAGCGTACCCCACTCGAAATTTTGCGCTCTTTAATATACTTCAATCAGATTTAGCCTATCTCGCTTCTTTCTAGGGGACGCAATATGCAAGGATTATGAAAGGACGCAATATTGATACGGGGATGTATATATATATATATATATATATATATATATATATATATATATATATATATATATATATATATATATATATATAGAATAGAATAGAATAGAAGTTTATTGATCAGACACCAATTTACATTGGATTGACAAGTCAAATTACACACTTAAATTATACTTAGTGCTAAGATAAAATCTATTTATTAATGTCCTCATAAAAAATATAAGTATATAAAACTATCCAGCAGAATCAAAACAATCTGTAGGATGCTGACAACACATCGTGAATTCTTTTATATCATAAAATGCATTTTGGAGTAGAAAAGACTTCAGTTTTGATTTGAATCTGAACAAATTCGATTGGTTTTTCAGTTCATTGGGCAATAAATTGAAGAAATTTGCGCCTGCATATTTTGGGGATTTTTTTGTAGTTTGTGTAGGTGGCGAGTTCCAATCTAAATTCGTTTTTTTTGCGAGTTTGGTAGCTATGAACATTTGAATTTTTTGTGAGACTGTTTGTATGAATATAGGTGTGAGTTAAAAGTTTATATAGATAAATACAAGTGAAAGTTAGGAGTTTTTTTTCCTTAAAGATATTTCTGCAGGATTGTTGATAATCCAAGTGGAAGATCAGGCGAATTATCCTTTTCTGGGCGAGGAAGACTCGAGCACTATTGGTCGCCAAGCCGTAAGCTACAATGTTATAGCTGATAGTTGAATAAACCAATGCATAGTAAACAGAAATTATTTCATCTCCAAGACAACTCGTCAGATTTTTTATCGCGAAATAGTGTTTATTCAATTTGGAGCAGATCGTATTGATACATTCTTCCCATCTGAGGTTGCTGTCAATAATTGTACCTAGAAATTTACAGTTTTCTTGGAACAGTATTGTGTGGTTATTGATATTTAATTTTTCGGTAACAAGTGTTCCCGACTGAGGTCTCTGGAATTGTACAGCGGTAGTTTTGGAGTAGTTTACGATTAAACGGTTCTTTTTACACCAGTAGTCGAATTGGCGGAGAACGTTATTAGTTTTTATAAGTAGCTCATTCATATCTGGGCTAGATACTATTATAGATGTATCGTCTGCGAACATATAGACCTCTCCGTCGCTTATGTAATCAGGAAGGTCATTGATGAATAATAAGAATATGAGAGGGCCGAGAACACTCCCCTGTGGAATACCCGAGTCAATTAAGAATTCATCAGAAGTTTCCTCATTTATTTTCACTATAAGCTTACGTCCTTCTAAGAACGAATGAATCCAATGTGATATGTTTCCGCGAATCCCGAGTGCATTTATTTTTGTTATAATGAACTCAAAGTTTAGCGTGTCGAATGCACGTGACAAATCAAAGAAGAGTCCAATAATGAAATCTTTTTTCTCTAGTTTTTCGTGAATTGTTTGAATAAAATCGGTTGTCGCCGTTTCAGTGGAATGCCCTTTTCTGAACCCATGTTGTTTTTTATTTATTATGTCGAACCTAGCTAGGAAGCTACTTATTCTTTTTGATATTCCTTTTTCCAGAACTTTGATAAAATGCTCAAGAGCGCAATGGGTCTGTAATTTATGAGCGATAGTCTGTCTCCTTTTTTGTGGATTGGTGATACTAGTGATATTTTCAGTCGACTTGGGAATTGCCCTAGTTCAACTGATTCATTCAAAATGAATGTTAAGTATGGTGCTATGTCTGAAGCACATTTTTTCAGGAGATGAACTGGAACTTCGTCATTTCCGGTAGCTTTCTTGTTTTTCAATTCTAGTATTATTTCTTCTATCTCCGCAACGGTGAAAGGTTCGAAGAAGAATGAATTATTAAGTTCGAACGGGACGTTGTGCAACTCATAGACAAATTTTGCTGAAATGGTTCTCGAGTTGTTCATCTATAATTGATACAAAAAGTGTCCAAATATATTAGCTATTTCTCTTTATTAGACAATTTTTTCCCTTCGTGGTTAAGTTCAATATTTTCCGGTAATTTTTTCTTGTTTAGGCGTGAATTTACTATATCCCAAATAGCTTTAGTTTTATTGTTAGAGTTTTCTATAACATTTTTATAATAACCTCGTTTCGCCTCCTTTACGTGTTGATTGTATGATTTTTTTAAGTGTTTGTATTCATTTTGTAGATCGATATTATTGGGATATTTTTTCCGTAAAATATTCAAATTTTGTAAATGATCTGATTCGGATTTGAGTTGGTAGGTATACCAAGGGGCAGGCGTTCGGGATGATTTCGCCTTTATAAAGGTTTTTGGAAAAGAAGCTTCGAATGCAAATGAAAAATGTTCCCAAAATAGTTCGAAAGATTCGTTTATATTTGGGGTCTCCAAGCATCTTATTTCAAGTTTGGTTAGGTAATGTTTGAATTGACTGATATTCAGGTCAGTAAATTTTCTCCTATAAGTGACAACATTTTTTTTCGTATTTTCAATAACTGGATGGGCGAGTTTGATAATTTGGGCTGAATGATCTGAAATACATGGATCAACTATTTGAAATTTTATGTCATTTTTTGAATTAGTAATTATATAATCGATTGTTGAAGCACTTATTTTTCCCTTTATATTTGCGATACGGGTAGGCTGTGTTATAAGTGATTCAAGGTTATGTGACTCTAGAATATCACACAATATGTTTTTGTATGTGCTTGGTTGTAGATAATTTATGTTGAGATCTCCGCAAATAACTATTTGTTTATAAGTATTGCTCAGCATATCAAGAATCCTGCAGAAATTGATGAAAAATGAATCCATATTTCCGTTTGTGGATCGATAAATGACCATAATGCAGACTTCATTGTTTACCGAGAGTGCGCTGCATTCAATATCTAATTCGAGGAAAAAACTTTTGACTTGTTTTATTTCTTTGCACAATTTTAGGTGTTCTGGCCTAGTGAATATAACAACACCTCCATGACATTTAATACTTCTGCAGAAGCTTGTGGCTACTTGGTAGCCACATACTTTTATATTATTAATATTTTCATTTGTTTGCCAATGTTCAGAAATTAGAAGGAAATCTGGCTTATGCTCTCCTAAAAATGCATCTATGATATTTAACTTATTATTTATGCATTGTACGTTGAGATGAATAATTTTCAAAAAGTGATTGTTATCTGGAAAAACCTGTTTAGATTCTCCTATGTTTGGTTCTGCTGCGAGGCTTCTTGTTGGAAATTTGTATTTTTCTGGAATTTGTATCTGTTCACCATTGTACCATCGGGCCATATTTCGGGGTTGTATACTTCTCGAACATAGCCAATGTTACAAGCATGGAGCATGTTTTTTCATTTTTGTGGAGGGGTTCGCAATTGAAGGGTATATGCGGAACAGTTTCTTTAAGAACTTCCGATAGATTTTTTGGTGTGGTTTCAGGGGACAGTCTGTACACATGAAGGTACCCTAGTTTAGGAACTGATTTCACTGTGGTGACGTTTTTATTCGATCCTACAACAGGTTTTCTGTGGGGTCGCCGTATCGATGAATAATCGTTTATCGGTTTATTTTGTTTTTCATCTAGTGCTTTTTTTGTAGCATGATTTACTTCGTCTAGTCCAAATACATGTCGATTTTTATCTGAGCCGTTTTTTGGGTCTGTGTTGTTTTTTATATATATAATAATAATAATAAATTTAAACACTCACATAATAATATAAGCAATACAATAAGTTATAATCGAAGTAGTATAAGATAAAAATAATGAAAACTCCACTACAACGTCCTATTGAATATCACACGACAGGCATTAATGAAATGGAGAATGGGTAACAAAATAAATAAAATATAAAAATAAAAAATAAAAAATACACACATATATACTGTAATAACTGAATAATTTATAAAAGAACACAATACAAAATTTAAAATTGAAGCAAGAAACAGTAGATATATTCAACATTGACTTTTAGAATATTTGAATTTGGATCAATTTCATCTGGAGATTGGTTGCACGGGAGATGCGATATGGAAACAAAATACTTACCTATCCTTATACCTTATGAAATGTAACTTTATTTAATTATATTTTCGTTTCTATCAAACCATGAACGTATGCCCTAGGGCAGGTCAGCACAAATTTTTTTAGACTTTTTTTAAATGTTTTATTTGACATGTTTTCAAGTTCATCGGGGATGCTGTTGTAGAGTTTGGGCGCTAAGAACTCATTTGATCTTTGTCCTATAGATTTTGTCATGAAGGGAATTAAGTGTAATTTTTTTCTACGTGTGTCATATTCATGATTGCTTTTTTTGAATTTCTTACTTATGTGATAATTGATCATACATTTATAACTGAATTCCTGCCTGAGGTCAAACACTCCTGACTCAGTGTAAGTCAGTTCTGTTGAGTAGTCCCATTTTTTATGTAACATGAGTTTCAAGAATCTTCGTTGTAGTATTTCTAAAGGTGTTATGTGTTTTCTGAGTGCTGTACCCCAAGCCAAGATGCCGTATTTCAGATGACTATCTACAAGTGCAAAATACACAATTTTTAGTTCTCTCTGAGGTAATGTGCGACAAAGGTGTCTGAATTTATATAGAATAAATTGTAGTTTTTTTATCACGTATTTGATATGGACATCCCACCTCAAATGGTCATCAATGAGTACACCCAAGTACTTAACACTTTTTGATGGTAGTATATGAGAAATCGATCCTTCTTCATATATTTCTATATAGTTAAAATCAGGTGTCTTGGATTCGTAGCATGTGAATGGTATATACTGGGTTTTCCCAAATTTATTGTTAACAACTTCTGATCAAACCAATGTTTGATACGAGAAATATCGGTTTGTACTGTCATTTTTAACTCCCCCCAGGTAGCTGCTTTGTAAACGATGGCCGTATCGTCTGCGAAGCCTATGATTTCTCCAGAGCTCTCAATTTTGAACAAATTATTGATATATATCGAAAATAAGATCGGTCCCAGAACGGTCCCTTGTGGTACCCCAAACTCCACGGGAAGCTTATCACTGTACTCAGCCCGGACTCTTACACATTGGATTCTGTTCGAAATATAGCTTTCGAAGAGTGTGAGGGGTTTACCTCTTATTCCGATATCCTCTAGAGATTCCATAAGTAGTGGGTGACTAACAGTGTCAAATGCTTTAGCTAGATCTATAAACATACATAGGCAAGGCATACTTTTATCTAGGGCAGAAAATACATTATTTGTTAGGGAAACTATCGCATCTTGTGTGGAAACATTTTCCCTGAAACCGAATTGCTTGTCGGATAATATTTTATACTTATTGGGATATGATACTAATCTATTTCTTAGGACCTTCTCGAATATTTTTGCAAAGTTTGTTATCAGTGATATTGGCCTGTAGTTACTGGCAAAGGCATTTTCACCTTTCTTGTATATTGGAATAACAATTGTGTCCTTGAAAGCCAAAGGCCAGTATCCTAAGGCCATACATTTATTTATAATGTATGTCAATGGTTCAATAAGATATTCTGAAATAGATTTTAAGGTTTCTGATTTCAATCCATCATAACCAGGGGATTTATTGTTTTTCAATTCACGCAAAATTTCTCCAATTTCATGATGGTCCGTGTCAAGCATAACAAATGAGTTCAAGTTTCGTGGTCTTTGAAAGAGAATATTTTTGTTGATTTTTATGTTTTTGGCTAAGTTCTTTCCCATGTTTATGAAAGTTTCATTAAACTCATTTGCAATGCCTTTTGTGTCGGTTATGTTTTCTCCGGCTTCATTTATTAAACTGGTTATTTCCCTGTTTACTTTTTGGTTTTTTGTGATGTCTTGAACGACTGTCCACATTTTTTTCGAATTATTCCGATTGTTCTCAATAATATTTCCGTAATAAACCTGTTTTGCCTTCTTTATTAATGATGTTAGTTTATTTTTATAATTATTATACCTTTGCCTCAATTCCAGGTTATTCTGTTGTTTTTGGAGTTTTTGAAAGTTTTTTTTAATTTTGATGGTTTCGGTACACTCTCTGACAATATTCATAGTCATATCCACGAATTTCTTTGTTGCTGATTCAATGCTTATTTCGGTGTAAACGGGTTCCCAACATAGGTTTTGAATATTATTTTTTAATTTATCATAGTTGATATTTGTTTTATATATGGCATTATTTATAGTATTTTTTTTACCCTCTGAGATAATATGAAAATTGGAAAAATTAAAATTTTTTAAATATACTCAAATAATCATTTGCTGAATCATCCACTTCCAGAATATCAATATTCAAGTCCCCTATGAATAGGTTGTGATTATTTATTTTGAAATCAAGTGACTCGAAGTATATCTGTAAATAGCGGTTAAATTCAGTTATGTCTGTAGATGGTGATCTATATACAGCACTTATTATAATATTTTCACTTTGATGTTCAGTGTTTATTTCAATTTCTAAGAATTTTATTTTGTTCATAATTTTCATTTCATACCTGTACTTTAAGTGTGATTTTATATAGACCACTACCCCATCATTTTGGTTTAACTCGCCATAATTGTAAATCAAATCATAATCAGGAATTTTGAATAAGTTTGGGTCAGGAAGTTTCCAGGTTTCTGTTAATACTAAACAGTCTATGTCTACCTCAAGACCCTCGATGAGGATTTTGAATTCATCTAGATTCTTGTTTAGACTACGTATATTATTATGCAATATTTTGAAGTTTCGCATATTGTCATTTACTTTCAGTATAGTTCCTGCTTCAGTGTAGTTATTTAAGGAGTATGTTTCTACCGTACTTACTCGAAAGTCTCTGATATATTGATCCATATCCAGACTAAGTAACAACTAATTACATATAAAACATAAAACAATCATAAAAAATATTTTTTTGGCTTGGTTTCAGGAGAGAAAAAGGTGTTTTATATTTTGTGGCGGGTGACTGACTCACTTCTTGCTTTGTTGCCGAGTTTCAATCTTTGATTTTTCTTCTTTATCCTTTTCAGCTTTTTGATGGACAGTTGATTCCTTCTGATCTCTTTTTATGGTACCAGTTGCTGTAGAAATAGGTGAAGAGATTGATGCAGTCCTCTGATTTCTGGATTCTATGATTGTTGGTTTTTGGGCAAGCTTCGGTAAATCATCAATCTTGTTTTGGAGTGAAGGAGTTGGAGTTCCTGGAGCACTATGTATATGTGTTTTTTCCTCTGTTTCCACAGCTTCTTCAGTTTTGCTCAGGTCTTCTACACTATATATTTGATTGTTGACATGTAGTTTGTTTCCTCTCATGAAACAGTTGTTGTTGTTATTTGTTTTGCTATGTTTTGATGGTTCCCTCAGTATTTTGCTATCTTGTCGTTGTTTGGGTGTCAAATCATTCGCAATAGATATGAAGTCCCTTTTTTTTTTTTTGCGTTCTTCAATATCGCTGCCTTCTTCAAAAATGAAATGAATTCTATTTTTATTGGACAAAATTCTGTTTTTCCCAGTGTGTAGAAGTTATTCAAATCAGTCTCACGCACATCTACTCCAACGAGTCTTTTAAGTTCTCTATTGATGAAATCTACTGTTGTGTTTCGAGCCGAATGTTTGAGACCGAAAATAACTATACTATTTTCCTTGGATTTCCTCTCAAGATTTTCGATTTTTTCTTGAGTTATCTTATTTTCTTTCTCTAATTTATTCAACCTTCTATTTATTTCTTCCACTCTCAGGGCTATTCTAACTTCCACCGCTTCAATAACTAACTTCAATTTTTGCTTTGTTTGTCTGATATATATATATAGAAGAAGGGTAGTCTCGTGACTGGACTAGTTGAAAATAACTATGAATTTGAAATAAACTCAGTAGAAAGGATATTCCTTGAGGTTGCAGTCAAATTTAATGGCCAGTGAAAGAAGAAAAACTCTTTCTTGTTTTGTCAAGCTTTGGAAAATGGTTATTTTCATTATCAAGACAGCTGTGAAAAAAGGAAAACACAATTGTGAAATGTGATTTTAAACAAATTTAAGAACATACTAAGGTTAAGTGAAGACAGCGATCTAATCACCATTGTGTGATTGAGTATCTTTTCAAAATCATGAACTACTATAAAAAAACATTTAACAATTGTGAGAGCACATATTGTTTAGGAACATAATTTAAACAATTTAAAATTTGACAGGACAATTACCACATGGTTGAAGCATGACTGAAAATGGAAATGGTGGATGACAGGAAGTGCAAGACAGAAAGTGTCAAGTGCCATATGTCAAAGTCAAACTGTCATGGGAGAAACATGTGTTTTGTCCACAAAACAAAAAGAATAGTACCAATCTATATGACAAAAATTGATAAATGAGAGAAAAAATCAAGAAATAATAAGAAGTTTTTTCTTTCAAAATTTCAGTCAGAATCAAGTTTTAACAAGTAATTGTAAATAACACTCAGGTTGGAAATATCGGATCGTTTATTCATGCTATTAGGTTGATTTTTTATGTATACCATTTCAAGGAAATTATTTTTGTGGTAGTTATTCTCTACTGCTAAAATAGAAGGGTTGTCGAAATTACTGAAATGATTAGAGTTAATATTATGTTCAGCTAATGCACAACTGTTATTTTTTATTTCACAATCACTCTTATGAGATGCTATGCGGCCTGTTAAATTCCTACTCGTCTGACCGATATAAATTTTATCACAGTTTTGGCAAGGAATACTATAAATGACATTTGATTTTTCATAGATCGTTAAAGGGGCTTCAGTTCTAGTGTAAAGACTAGCAATAGTTTTGATATTTTTGTTGGCAATGCGTAGTTTATCTAATTCAAACACGTTAGTCAGTTTAGAAGTCAGTTCTCTTACATACAGTAATGTTTTATATATAAATGATTCTACTGGTTGAGGTTGAACAAATGAGTTTATTATTGGAGAATTTAATGTTACAGGTTCAAAATTTATATTTGCATTTCCAGGTTTAATAATAGTAACCCTAGGTTGACGATCAGTACTGAATAGTGATTTATCAATAAATTCAATCGGATATTAATTTTCTTTTAAAATGGTTTTTAATTCATTTAAACATTCCTTTTGAAAAGTTGGATGTGAATGGTAGTTTATTTCAAATTCATAGTTATTATATATATATATATATATATATATATATACTCATAAATTCGTAAATTCAAGATGACGGCACCAATATGGCGGCAAATTTTGTGATTGTACCCCGATTCCATTCAAAATTGGTGTGTGGGGGTTTTTGGGGTCGGACATCATGATGTTTTTGTGATAATTCATAAATTCAACATGGCGGCTCGGAGATGCTGACGTATTTTGTTATTATGGCCCGATTCTATTCAAAATTGGTTTGTAGGTTTTTTTGGGGTCGAAGATCATGACTTTTTGTCAGAATTCAATAAGGTGACGGATTTCATGAATGACTGATCAGAAAAATGTTTTAAGACAAGCTTTCATACAAATGCCCTAAAAAAGAAAAACTAATTTCTTCAATTGTTTGTCATAGGTTATTCTGTGAGTAGCAGATTCCTTCAGAAATTTTTCGATAAGTTCTTGATAAGCCAGAAAACAGAATATATTCTTGCGTGGCAAAATTTTGAAACTGCTACTCACAGAATAACGTAGGTCAAACAATTAAATAAATAATTGTTCCCTTTTTAGTGCACGCGTAAAAAAGCTTGTCTCAAAAAATTATTTTTTTCGATTTTATTTCATTAACGCCATATAATTTGTAGAAACAAAAATAGCAATCATAGGTACCCAAATCTTATACATTTTCTCCTGGCCGTAGGACCGTCGTCAAATGTTCACAGAAGGAATATGAGGAGCACACGTTTCCTCTTGTTCCTTCATTTCCATCCCAGAATGAGAAAAATAATTGCTTTCCACCAAATTTATGATTGTTTTCCGAAATTTCGAATAACATACTCATCAAATGTATTAGGGTAGTTTTCATCCACTTCGTTAACATCGACATTTCACTATATTAATTCATAACCCCGAATAAGAAAAAAAAAACAAATACCCTGACAACTATAAACTCAATGGAGTAACTTGAAATGAGGGTTCATATAGGTCTCGCCAGATTTTTTTTTGTTGACTCACGTAGTCGATTTAGTTCGTCATATTCAACAATGAAATTATTTCAATGTTCAGCAAGATCCAGTATTTCATTTGGAATTGAATTATTTTTCCTTCAGCCCTAAGGGAAAAATAGTTTCATTTTATTTCTTGTACGAACATTTTCTTCTGGCCGTCGGACCGTCGTCAAATGTTCACCTCGTACTGCAGAAGGAATATGAGGAGCACACGTTTCATCTTGTTCCTTTATTTCTACCCGAAAATAAGAAAAATAATTGCTTTCCACCAAATTTGTGATTGTTTTCCGAAATTTTCAAATATCATACTCAGCAAATGTACTACGGTAGTTTTTATCCACTTCGTTAACATCGACATTTCAGTGAATTTATTCATAACTACGAATAAGGAAAACAAATTAAATACCCTGACAACTATAAACTCAATAGAGTAACTTGAAATGTGGGTTGATACAGGTCTCGCTAGATTTTTTTTGTTGACTCACGTAGTCGATGTAGTTCGTCATATTCAACAATGGAATTGTCATTTCAATGTTCAGCACGATCCAGTATTTCATTTGGAATTAGATTATTTCCCATTCAGATCTGATGGAAAATAGTTTCATTTTATGTCTTGTACTTTTTTTTATGTTCTGGTTCCCACGGAAAGGGATATCCTGTAATGTTCAGAGAAAACCGTGGGAACCTAGGGAAAGAAGGTAGGAGTTGGTGTTCTTCTTAAATTTCTGAAGGTTGCATGCCTCCCTAGGCAATGAGTTCCAAAGCCTCGCTGTTCGTTGGATGAACGAGTCTTTGGAAAGTGATGTTCTGCAGGTCTCCAAAGTGACCACGAAGGGGTGTGATGACTGAACTTGACGGGTTAATCTGGAAGAGACTGCCAAAGCAGGAAAGATTGTTGATATTTCAGAAGAGCATCGCCCATGAAAATATCTATAAAATAGAGACAAATCGCCAACTTTTCTACGGTGTTCCAGACAAGTGAGCGAGTTTGTAAGCGAGGCATCACCGACGAGATGAATTGCCCTTTTTTGGACAGAATCCAATAGCCTTAGGATATGTTTAGGTGCCGCACTCGAAATATGGGAACAGTATTCCAGGACAGGTCGGATCTGTGCCTTATACATCATAAGCAGCTGACTGGGGGTGAAATAGCTCTTGGCACGATAGAAAAAACCAAGTTTTTGGGATGCACTTTTGGCAATGGACCTCACGTGATTTTCCCAGGAAAGGTTATTGCTGATAGTAATACCAAGCATCGATATGGATGGCTTCAGTGGTATGGTAACTCCTGACAAAGTTATGTTAGGCATGGTGAGATCGGCTTTTCTAGAGAAAAGACATGCTTGTGTTTTGTTTGCATTGAATTCTACCATGTTATCAGATCCCCATTCGAGAATTGTTGCTAAGTCCATATTTATATTATTAGCATTTCTTCCTCGTTCATTTCTGGATTCACGGGCTGATATAGGGGCCCTGGAAGAGAAAGCGGTATGGAGGGTACTATCATCGGCAAAGCTGTGTACTGGACATGAAGTTGCTTTCAACAGGTCGTTAATGTGAAGTAGGAATAGTGTTGGTGCGATAATAGATCCCTGCGGAACACCAGCATTTATGAGTAGAGTGTCAGATGAAACTTTATCGACCACTACATGGAGAGACCTGTTGGAGAGAAAACTAGCAAGCAGAGAACACAGCTGAGGGGGCAAGCCATAAGACGGAAGCTTGGCGAGGAGTCCCTGGTGCCAAACTCGATCGAACGCTTCGGAGATATCTAATGCCACAGCTAAAGTTTCTCCATACTTTTCAATAGATAGCTGCCATATATGTGAGACGTAAGCGAGCAGGTCACCAGTTGATCTCTGATGGCGGAAGCCATATTGCCTATCGTTGACAATTCCTGAGTCTTCCAGATATTTCATGAGCTCGATGTTGATGGCTTTTTCCAGGACCTTTGAAATAATAGATAGCAGTGCGATAGGTCTGTAGTTGCTAGGTAGGGCCTTTTTGCCTTTTTCAGGGACTGGCTGTACTCTTGCAATTTTCCAATTGGACGGAAACACCCCCAAATTGTAAGAGTGGTTGAACAACTTGCTAAGAACAGGTGTTAGTTCGGGGGCACATTTCTGGAGAACAATCGGCGGGATTCCGTCAGATCCACAGGCTTTGTTGGTGTTGAGACCCAGCAAAATCTTTCTGATAGTACGTTGGCGGAAGGTGATTTCGCGCATGTGACTGTCAATAGGTGTAATGTTCGGGGGTTGTTTTCCCGATGAATCCAGAGTGGAATTTCCAGCAAATAGGTGCGCAAAGATATTGGCTTTTTCCTGGGTAGTCGTTGCTAGTGTTCCATCTTCTTTGGTTAGAGGAGGAAATGAGCTGGAAGTGAAGTTTCTTTCCACAGCTTTGGCGAAGGACCAAAATGAACGGGATCCGTTAGGACATTCAGCAAGTTTTGATCTTATTTTGGCATTGTGGGCATCTTTTGAGCATTCTATTGTCTCTTTGCATATGCCTCTAGCCTCGACATATGCTGCTCTGGTCTCAGGGCCCGGATTTTTTAGCCATCGATGGTATGCTGCCTGTTTGGAAGCCACAGCTCTAGAGCAGTTTCTGTTAAACCAGGTCTTATTGGATGATGTTCTTCTTTCGGTATTCGGTATGTAAGTTTGCATCCCCAACATGATGATTTCAGAAATTGTCTCAGCACATCGTGTTGGATCTACTGAAGAGAAACAAACTCTCTTCCATGGAAACTCTGAGAAAAACATACGAAGACCTTCCCAGTCGGCCGAATTGTAATGCCACATGAGACGGGGTGGTATTGTGCAGCTCGATGGTTAATGGAAAGAGCATGTTGTGGAGATGAGGGTGTGATCAGAGTTTCCAAGTGGGGCACAAACTTCTATTCTATACGGGTCAGGATTGGTGTTGAGGAAAAGATCTAGTGTATTGGCAGACTGGTTGTTGACATCATGGATGCGGGTTGGTAGCTCGACCAGTTGTTCTAGACCATGAGTGATGGCGTAGGCCTCGGCTTGACGACCTGCATCATCTGTTTTGTTAGAGAATTTGAGCCAGGCAGCGTTATGTACATTAAAGTCTCCCATGATTATGGTTTCGGCTGTTGGATGGTTCTCCTGAATGTAGTCCAGTTTGAGTGATAAAAACTCAAAGAGGTCGTTATATGAAGGTTCATTAGGTCATAGGTAAAGGCAGCAGAGGAACTTAGTCAGTTTGGTATCAGATAGCTTGAACCACATCACATCAAAGTCATTCGGTTCCAAACTCTCTTCACGCTGGCATGAAAGGTTAGCCTTAGCGTAAAGGCAGACTCCACCTTTGAACCTGAATCGAGAATGGAGTTCGTAACCAGGACAAAGCATATGGACCTTGTTGGTGGACGAGTTTACTTGTGTTTCTGTTAGAGCCAGAATATCCGGTTTTTTCGTCTGTAGGTGATGGTGGACGTCATTGATGTTTTCGTTGAGTCCGCGGATGTTGCAAAAATTAATTTTTAATGTTGAGTCCCCTCGAGTACCTCTCGCCCGGAAATCCGAATGGAGAGGTATTTTACTTCCGGAGTGTTTTACTCTGGGAGACTTCATCATTATTAGTATTAGGATGCACCTGAAAATAAAGGAGGAATTGGGGAAAAGGAAAGAGGGAGACCGGAAAGTATCGACCGAACACTGAAACATGGAATAATCCATTTCACAGCACACAAAGTCGATATGGTGGTATTTCACCGGGCGATGAGACCATCTTCCACCTACGGTTATCCTTTTCGTCGCCTCTTACGACAGGCAGGATTTACCATGGGGCTATTCTAAAGCCGACCCCATACAGCAGAAGATAATTCAGGGCAGTAGCTAACAAAACTTCATCGCAAATGTGCGATTGCTTGATCAAGCTTTGATAAAACACATTCATCCATCAGGAGAAAGCACGGTGGTGTAAAATAAGAGGTATAGCGTTTTCTTACGTCAGGTATGTGTGGTTTTATTTCATTCCATCGGGAGAGTCGAAGTAGTGCAAGAGATGTAATTAACCCGTACGTCTGGGTTCTGCACTCCTGCGGAATTTCCATTACTCCTTAATTTCTAGATGAAAGTGCTATAAATAGAACATAAATAGTAATAATAATACGTGACTGAGGCATAAGCCAACGTGGTCTAAATGTTTTTCACCACCTACATGGTTCACTACACTGAGAGAACAATGTCATTGCTGGAAATATTATCATAGGTGATTCCAGATAAATCAGGCATAGCATAATAGCATTGCACAAATATCAACTTGGGGCTTGACCTTGAATCAACAATATTTATCAAGGAAAAATGTTCTCTCTCTCTCTCTCTCTCTCTCTCTCTCTCTCTCTCTCTTAAGTAACTTTACCGAATGAAATATTTTCGTTTCGTTAATGAAATATCACATTCTCTCTAGTAAATATATCAATGTTGATTCTTGGGTGTATAAGAATGCAATGATTCGGACGATTGCTAATTAATTTTATAGGAGATGAATGACCACAAGACAAAACCGCAACATAAAATATAAGAAATCGTTACAAAATTGATGTTGCATCAAATTGATCATTTGAATTTCCATCTGTAATACAAGAATCAATGGGCATCAGTATTTATTCAGAAAACAATGGAGTTCCAATTCCTCAAAACGAGTGGATTTCAATAATTGCGCGTAAATTCTCCATTCGAAATATGAATGTCGGGAAAAGCGGACAAAAGCTTCTGTTTTGGAATATATCAACTTCTGCTCCACTTCCTAAGGGTAGAAATTCAATTATTGGGCCATTAGCCATAGAATTTTCTCAGTCGGGAATCAATTCTCACATCACAAATATTTGACTGTTGTTTTAACGAACTTAAAGGTACAATACCATGAGAATTCTACATTTCTGCTTCAGGCATGTCCATTGTGGACCAAATCGATTGGACCGTGCTTGATGAACCCATTCAAGAAATACCAGTTTACCCGAAGTAAAAAATGAAATCTCCGATTCTTATTTCATTTTGCATCACCCTCTGTCATATTGCATATTTTTTTTTATGGAGAACTATGCCAATTGACGCTGTGAAAAGGAGCTTCTTATCTTCATTCTACTATTTTGTATGATTTTGGACTCCAAAAACAACTTTCCGTGTCTGGACATCCGACAAGGGTCTCCACTAGTTTTTCCAGCTTTCCTTCCTTCCTTTTTGATCTATCACAATCCATCTGTTTTGTTTTTTCTCGTGTGCCTGATCTTTACTATATGGAATATGAGTGCGTCAGAAACTGGAATTTGGAGCTTGGCACTTTCTGTTGCATTCCTTGGATGGTATTTCTGTGGGCCCACGTTTCGATTCATCATCAGACCATCACAAATGATATAATTTCAATTACTAAATACCGAGAAGGGGTTATAGAAGCTTGGGAAATATTTGTTTGTAACAAGCCCAAATCGATTTCAACACAATTTAATGATTTGAGGTGAGCGACGAATATTGGTCCCAAATCCCTATCATGAAGTACTCCAAAATTACAGATATCTTCTTTGGTCAGCTTGAATCTACATCAAAATGCATTTACTGTGGTCATCGTTCAATTTTTTACCAAATGTATATTGCGTTCCTTGGATTCCACACGAAATAATAACATCCTGCTATGGAAGTATTCAATTCAAAATATTGAATTGTTTTTGACAAGATTTTATTTTGTTGCAGGTTTGTCGGCACAATATCCTTTGAAGATGAGGAAACGATTAAAACGCATGCAAGTAAGGTAGGGTACATACTATAACAATTTTTTCTCCTGAAATACTTTTAATCACAACGAAACCTATTTTTCAATTTTTTAAAAACCTTGTGAAGAACTCCATATATTATAGGAATGCCTCTTTTCGGAATCGTTTTGAGCGTAAGTCTGTCTTTTTTTCTCGAAAACTGACACAAGCACTTGGTATGGTAAGGTGATGAAACTTCATATATATATATATATATATATATATATATGAAAAGCATCAAATTATAGATAGTGACACCTATAATCAGTGCGGTGAAGCTCAGACCTGTTGTGGAATTTCAAGGCATGAAATTTCGTGCACATTAATAGGTCACCAACAGATGTCAGGATGGGCCAATCCACGACACCAATAGTCGTACTCCTAGTGCGTTCAGAGTAACGCAAAACAAATAACGTTATTTGTTTTGCGTTACTCTGAAGCACTAGGAGTACCACTATTGGTGTCGTGGATTGGCCTATGCTGACATCTGTTGGTGACCTATTAATGTGCACGAAATTTCGTGCCATTAAAATTCCATGACTACAGGTCTGAGCTTCACCGCACAGATTATAGGTGTCACTATCTATAATTTGATGCTTTTCACATTTTCGTACTTGCCGGTAGGTATTAGCACTCTGAGATATTTGATACGAATTTGAAAGAGACCACAAGCCGTCCTGATGATTGGGAAACCATGAAACAGCTGTTGGCGGATGGTGGGCTCTCTTGGATTCGTAACAACTTTGTCTTTCTCTCTCTCTCTCTCTCGCTATATATATATATATATATATTTATATATATATATATATATATATATGAACCAAACTTTCAATATACACATATATATATATATATATATATATATATATTTATATATATATATATATATATATATGTATATTGAAAGTTTGGTTCATCTAATTTGGTAATTTCGATGTTTCGGCTCCCATTTTGGAGCCAGTTTCAATAAAAGTGGAGAAAATTTATAAATATAATCAATCTGCCTACTCCTAGGTTTTAGTCACTTAGTTGGGGTTCAGGATGGGGTGTTAATCTACCTACTCCCCAGGTTTTCAGACTAGCTCCCTCTAAGGTCTCAATCTACCTACTCCTTCGAGGAAACTGAGGATCAGAGGGTGGATGTGTAGTATTTATTCTAGGAGAATTCGGTGGAGCGGAACTACTTGCAGCGAGCTTGGTTTGGCAGTAAGGCGGGAAAGCAGATGTTTCCAAGTATTGGGTAGTCTGGGTCCATCATCGTGTTTGTTGAGGCAGTACGGGCGCTTTTTTATCTCAAGGGCTTCACGAATGACTCTCGCTTGCAGTGTGCTCTCAGTGGCAATGGTCCTGGTGTGGTCGAAATTCATTATGTGGCCTGTTTCTTCATAGTATCGGACAGCAAGTTGATGTTCGTTAACTCGTTTGGTGACTCGCCTGTTAGTTTGTCCTATGTATGTCTTAGGGCATCCGGAGTATGGTATTTCATATATTCTTTTGGACTCATTAGCTATGTTATCTTTAGGAGACCTTAGAAAATCAGAGATTTGTTTATTTGCAGTGAAAATATTTTTAATGTCCCGGTTCTCTGAGATTCTGCTAATTTTGTCTGTGACACCTTTGATATAGGGAAGGAAAGTTTTTTGTGATTGGTTATCTGTTGAGTTTTAGGAGTTGGGAGAACGGATTTGATAATGGTAGATTGATCTGCAAATTTGTGTGTTATTATAACCGTTTTGAAGAAAAGCGGTTTGTTCAACTCTTGAGGTCTGTTGAGATTATCGGTGAGTTGAATTGATCTGTGAATGAGAGAGTTTTTTTTAACTGGATGGTAATGAGAGCTGACGTGTAGCTACCGTTTAGAGTGTTGTTTTTTTGTATACTGGGTGAGTGAAGGAGTCGTTAGTTTTTGTGATAAGGGCGTCAAGGAAAGGAAGTGAGTTATCGGTTTCGGTTCTCATTATGAATTTAATGTTGGAGTGAATGTTATTAAGATGTAGGGTTTGGGGGCCATGGGGCCATATGACGAATATGTTGTCAACGTTACCGAACCAACAAGTGGGTTTGTGGTCAGTCTCGACTTCCTCCATGTATAGATTTGCAAGAACTTGAGAAAGGGGAGATTCCATTGGTGCTCTTACTTGTTTTTAATATTTACCCTGGAAAAGGAAGTGAGTACTGTTCATACAATGGTCGATGAGGGTAAGGGTATATTATGTTTGGATTTGAGGATGTCTAGTGTGTCTGCCAGAGGAATGTTCTTAAAGAGGAATACTATATCAAAGCTCACGAGGATATCAGTGTTTTGGATTCTATGTGTTTTGAGGAGTTCTAGGAAGTGGTATGAGTTGCGTACATATGATAAAGCTTCTTCGGCTAGAGGCTGAAGAGTGCTTGTCAGATGTTTTGCAAGTGTGTGGGTTGATGATCCAAAAGCGCTGACAATTGAACGGAGGGGAATAGTTGGCTTATGTAGTTTTGGAAGACCATAAATACAAGGGGTGCGTGAGGATTTTTCTTCAAGGATGGTGAATTTTTTTTGTTTCTGCCGATAGTTTGGAGTTTTTGATGAGTGTTTTGGTATTCTTTTCGAAATAGGTTGTGCGGTCATGTTTGGTGGTCTGATACTCGGGATAGTTCGATAGTGATCTCATCTTCTCGACATAGTCTGAACTGTTGAGAATCACTGTGGCATTGCTAGATATACCAAAGTTAGGTCTAAATCTCTTCTGGAGTTAATCTGAGTGACATAACCTGCGCGTCAGGGACGATGGATATTTAGACTCATCGTCGATATATCTAACGATCAAGAAAATTTCAGAATTCTACTCCAATAATTACGGAAAATACAGGGGTGTTTCCATGAGAAGTGAGACAAATTCGGATTTTCCAGAACAAAATTTTTTTTAGCTGAAATATGGATTGTATTGAAGTTGATGTCCTGATCACGAATCCGTAATAATTTTGAGCCTTACTTGCCCCTTATATAATTTTTCGCAAAAATCGGTATATTCATGTCACTCACGTTAACCCCACTCAAGAGGACTCATCCTCGGTATATCTAACGATCGTGAAAATTTCAGAATTCAACTCCAATAATTACGCAAATACGGGGGTGTTTCAATGAGAAGTGAGACAAATTCGGATTTTTCGGAACTGAAAATTTCTTAGCGAAACTATGGATTGTTACTAGAGTTAATGTCCTGATCACGAATCCGTACGAATTTTGAGCCTTCCTTGCCCATTAATATTATTTTTCGCAAAAATCGGTATATCCGTCGTTCCTGGCGCGCAGTGTATGTCACTCAGGTTAACCCCAGAAGAGATTCAGACTC
Source organism: Gonioctena quinquepunctata (assembly GCA_018342105.1). Lineage (NCBI taxonomy): Eukaryota > Metazoa > Arthropoda > Insecta > Coleoptera > Chrysomelidae > Gonioctena > Gonioctena quinquepunctata. Next base: position 334,172 of record JAFIRS010000922.1, on the reverse strand, counting down.
ACCCTTGGTATATCTAACGATCTTGAGAATTTCAGAATTCTACTCCAATAATTACGGAAGATACGGGAGTGTTTCCATGGGAAGTGAGACACACTGTATGAAGGACCATGAACAAAAGAGCGTATTCTTCATTAAGTAGTTTTATTATTCATTTTTTAAATTCTTCGCAAATATTCCACTGCTGAGAAATTCATTATCAACTGAAAGGATAAGTTGAAAATGAAAATGGTATGCAGATAACCAGACAATCGAAACGAGAATTGGTATTGAGTTGTGTATATTAGGTGTGAATGAATTCGGTTCCATTGTTCCGTGATATAATATAATGAATTGCATTAAAAAAACAATTTCGAGTATATAACTGTCCAGCCGTAAAACAGTGAAATCAACAATGAGTTGGCAAATTCAACCGTGCCTAATAGATGGTACCGAGAATACTATTTTCAGTATCAAACAATATAAATCATTCATTTCACAAGATTGATTCCATATTTTAAATTTAAATTGAGTTCCTAAATCCCCGCTACTCTATTTTCATGAATTTACCATACTGTGATATTTGTCCTCGTATTTTATTCACATGAAATCACTTTGAGCAAAGTAATGTGGAACTGTTAGAAATACATCATTATTGTGGTGTGTCTCCAGAAATTGTTATTCAATAAAATATATTATTTGAAAGTAAGTTGAAAGCGTTGATACATGATATCACCGAATATATCAATATCTTAGGTTCGCGAGGGTATCGAGCATCCTGCTGTAACATGGGCAGCTTTGATATTTCTAGGATTATTATGAGAGTAGTAAATGAAATAATAATTGTCAATAATAATGACGTTTTCAAAAGATGCCGAAACAGATACAAAATAGCAAATTTAAGGTTAGATGAAGAAATTGAATTCGACAGTCATCATAGTCGTTAAAGGAATTAATTGAGAACAAAAATAATTAGTTAAATGATAAAGAACAATGCTGGAATTATCTCTTAAGACATCCACCCTAACGTTATGTTAGAAATCATAAATAAATGAAAAATTTATTGTTTTTATGAACCTGATCCGCCGTCCAATTCTCTTCCTGTATAAAAGCAAAGCTACGGTTATAATCGAACTCAATTCCAATTCAGTAGTAGAGTCACATTCAGTTCGTAAAATGTAGAAGTTTGATCATTTATTCTGATCATTTCATCAGTGCGGTTCAGTCGATTCACGCAGTTTTGAGATGTAGTTTCAAATGTTTGTTCAAATAATTTGGTGCTTACATTTCTCAGTGGATTGAGCTTGCTTCAGTATTTACATGGTGCAGTATAGAAAAATATTCCGTTGATGCAAGATGTCACAAAAACTTTTATATAGGCAAACCATAAAAGAAATGATAATTTGAACTACAAATATGGATTCTGACCTACGAGCACACACACACATATTTCGGTTTCAATCCTCCATGTACAATCATATCAATAGACTGTACAAAAAAACACCACCACCACATAGACAGTGGCGTAACTATACCATCTGGGGCCCGTGGCAAATTCTCTTGATGGGGGGGTAACGTCTGGGGCCCGTGGCAAATTCTTTTGATGAGGGGGGGGTAACGTGTACATCTCTAAAAATGAATCAACATCTTTTTGTTTAGGTTGGTTGAAATGCTTAACGATTAACTTGAAATTGTATTATGGTCTACAATGTAAAAAAATATTTTTGAGCTCGCGGCCTCTTGGGCCGGGACCCTCTTGGGTCGGGGGCCCGTGGCATTTTGCCAGCCCTGCCACCCTATTGTTACGCCACTGCACATAGAATAACATTTTTTTGTGGATGCTATTCTTATACTGTATACTAAATATAAAACCAACTGTCGGTGCCATTGAAATCTGTTAAGCTTTCTGTTTCTAAATCAAAATTGAAGAAACAACTGCTGAACATGTCTTAGATCTGCAAATACACATTTAAAATGAAACCACCCCTGTAAAATACGCATTTTTCAATCAATCTGAAAAAAAATTTTTTTTATAATTTCAAGCATCGAAAACTGTATTTTGACACAAATTTTCATAACTTAAATTTCATTTCCAAGGCACTCTCTTTTTTTTGTCAAAAACGGAAAAAGTTTATTAGCCAATTTTTTTTTCAAATTTGACTACACCACTGGATTTGTAGTCGCTATAAATGAAAACCATCAAAATTTCATAAAAAAATATTCGTTAACAACGAAGTTACAACAACTTTAATTTTGGAAACAAAGTATTTGATTATAATTTTTATTTAGATTATAGACATATTAAAAATAGAAACGGAGTATATCACCAGTGAACTTGTACAGTGAAAATCCGAAGTCAATAGCTCATTCCGTTCTGAAGTTATAACTCCTGAAAGTATGATAATGTGAGCGACTTGAGGTTGAAGCGATATTGTAATGAAAATCTGACTACGCCACTGGATTTGTGCCGAAATTACACCTCAACAAATGAGAAATAGTGTAAAAAATATTCGGAAGAGATACGGTAAATGTGTCGAACTAAATGGAGGTTTGGTAGAAGCCACAAAAATTCAAATATTTAATTTTACAGTAATGTTTATTTAAGTTTTAGTTTTTGCTTAATGACGTTTTATTGTTGAATAAATACTTTAAAACTTGTTTCGGTTCATTTCGTTTTCATCGGCTATGGAAGAATGTACTACTGTATAACTTGAAAAGGAATATAAAATTTTCGTTTTTTAATATAATTTACAAATCCAGTGGCCTAGTCAAATTTTGATGATTACTAAATCGCTTCCACCAAAAATCGTCACATTACCATACTTATAACTGTAGAACGGAATGAGCTATTGACTGTACTGTACAAGTTCACGGGTGTTCTACTTTGTATCGATGGTGTTGCCAGATTTTAAATATGTCTATAATCTAAATAAAAATTATAATCAAATAACTTTGTTTCCAAAATTGAAGTTGTTGTAACTTAACTTAACTTAACTTAACCAATATTTTTTTATGAAATTTTGATGGTGTAGTCAAACTTGAAAACAAAAATTGCCTAATAAGCTTTTGCCGTTTTCGCCAAAGAAAAACACCATAGTGTGCCTTGGAAATAAAAGTTATGAAAATTTGTGTCGAGATACGATTTTCGATGCATTATATTAAAAAAAAATTCTTGAGATTGATTGAAAGATGCGTATTCTACAGAGGTGGTTCCATTTTAAATGGGTCACACTATGAAGATTTAAACTTATAAAAATAATCTCTCCCATGTTATTTCCCAAGGGAATATTTCCTAAGGGAATATAAATTATTATTATGATAGTTAAAGATGATTTTCATTTGTTTTAATTTTTTCTCATTTTTCTCATTTTTTTTTCTTCGTAAGAATTAGAAAGGACTGAAGTAGATCTTTTTCAAATTGTTTTCAGCTCCTTTTTTGTTTCGCATAAGTTCAATTAATATATCTCATGATAATATTATTACTCAACTATGAATGTAAAATAAAATATGTGATATTATTATTATAAATACACGTTGAAATTCTAAATGAGGAGAAAATACCATTGTTCTCCATTCAATCCAAATTCCTAGCTACAATACACCCGAATACAATTATTCAATTTGGAAGGTAGGGACATTCTGACTATTCATTAGAAAATGATCTGATATCTTGGGTTACCCAATATAATATACTTCACATGTTCGATATTCATTAATTTCAAGAAATCGAACATGTTTACACCTGATTATATGTTGATTGGGAATAATCCATTTTCTATGAAACTGTGTTACCTAAAAATATTTTTTCTTGCTCATGACGCTCTAAAATTTAATAAAAAAGTAATACTCGAAGATTTTTTTATTGAAAAAGAATCCTTTTCCTATCCTCAGCTCGATTGGAAAACGTGAGTTAACCAGGTTTGTGAATCTCATCAAAATCTGAAAAATATTAACTTTTCAATACTAGTGTGAGTTCATTATCATTGTTCGGATAAAAATGAAGAATGACATTTTCTGATTTTTTTGGGGATGCCGGTATTATTTTTGATATATTTTGGAAAACAAGAACAAGTTTGTTGAACACACATCGAAAATATTATATCCGCGTGAAATGTGTTTTTTTTTCGATATTTCATGTCAGCCAGTGGCGAGCATTATCAATAAAACTGGCATCAAATCTTCGGAAGAATTGAAGAACACGGTTGTATGTCTATTTGCATTTCCATTCGAATACACTCCATATTCTTGCATCATCTTTTCTCATTCGAATTCTGTTTCCAATCCGTCTTGAAGAGAATACGAAAAAATGGCATCTCCCACCTTTCTTTATAATAACAGTTTCTGAAAACTCCAGATTTCATTACTGTTCTTATGATCATCTTCTGTATTCGTATTTCGTATTGATGAGTGCAATGTTACTGGACCCCTTTCTTTGTGAAAAATCAACCATATCGAGCACCATTCTACCCTCAGTCCTCTGAGATTAATTTAATGAAGCAAATGAATAAAATCGAGAACAGAAATTATTGTTCGCGACGGAATCAGTCTTTACTTTGCAGGCAATTTCGATAATGAGCACCAGAAGCGGAAAACCGACTTGCTTCCCAACTAGCTCAAATATTGAACGAACCTAAATCGTACGTTAACGTGGCGTTATTAATTGTATCAAGTTTAAATAATAAGTTATATAGAAGGCAAACATAAGCTCTTTCGAACAAACAAGTACAACTAGGGCAAATATTTACCATGGCTGTTGTGATCAACTAAAAACACATGTTCGGTGATGATCGCGATAGTGACAAAATGCACGATATGGAACAATTCTTTTCCATTTTGTTATTTCTTTCATGACTTGAATCGGTTATTTTCAATTCATTCACCCATAGTTTTCAGTCCGGAATGGAATGATGGAATGAGTGAAAGGCCGCACTCACAGTGAGTCGAACAATTTTTTTGCAAATCTGTCATCATTTTTGTCGTGTGTTTTAATATCATATTTTCGAGTTCAAAGACGCCATATTTCGTTACTATCATGCACGTACTATCTGTTTTCAAATCCCACGTGATTTGGAGTTAAGAATACTGTTTAGGTTGGCGGCCATTTTGATTTGTATTGACTACTGCGGAAAATTGAGAACGGCGTCAGGCGGGTTGCGTTCTCAATTACCTCTAATGCTGCTGGTTGATTGTGTGAAAATGTTTTAATGTTACAAATTGTTTTAGATAGTCGATGTCAAAAGTGAAAAGCTCACATCGGGCCAAGCTGCTACCAAATACTCAGTACCAAAAACAACATTATTCAACAACTAAAACAAAATGAATCCAAGACACCAAAAAAAGGTCGGTACACTGTATTAATAAAGAACAAGAAGACCAGCTAGAATAATACGTACTCGATTGCTGCAAGTCTTTTTATGGCATAACACCAAATTCATTACGTAGAATGGCTTTTCGATTTGCTGAAGCCAACAAACTGAAACACAATTTGAAGCAAGAAACCCAGCTGGCAGGCAAAGACTGGTACTATGGCTTCATGTTGCGACATACTTCCATCAGCTTACGGATTCCAGAAGCTACTTCACTCGCTATAATAACAGCTTTTAACGTTACCGAAGTGAATCTGTTTTTTTATCAACTAAAAACGATCCAAACAAAACATAATATACAATACACAATAAAGTACAATAAAGTATTCACCTGAAGACGATTGCAGATACAAGCATTCGAAACGTCAAGAAAACCTTTTAAATACATTAAGACGATGGACGTCCGAAACGATAGTAATCAAACAATATACCTGGTCATCGTATTTTTTATTTTGATGAAACCAGCATTAGCACAGTTCAAAAAAATAACAAGGTTTAACACAGATAGCAAAAGCGACAAGTGGAGAATGCGAATTGTTAAACTGTTGCCGAAGTTTAAGTGCTTCAAGAAGCGAAATGGTAGTGTTTTAGGTGATAAAGTAGCAGCAATCCTAATTCTTGGTGAAACTGGACAAAATATTCATGCAGCAGAACGCATTTTTAATGATCGCCCCGTTTCGAGGACTTATTCGAGGGGCTTCTTCGTAAGTTTGAAACAACGGGTAGTATTAATGATGCGAAATGATCTGGCAGACCACAAATTTCTGGTGAGAAAAAAATCGATATACTGGCAGAAGTAATAGTTAATCTTACTTCTTCAACAACTCACGTTGCATCTACCTGTGAAGTCAGTCGAAGTACAGTACACAGGGTGTTGAAAAAAAAACAAATTTCATCCATACAAATTAAAAATGGTTCATCAACTCTCAGACGACGACCCAGACCGAAGTCTAGAATTTTGTGAAAATATGGAAACTAAAATTAACCAACAGCCAGACTATGTCAAAACAATTTGTTTTAGTGATGAAAGTACTTTCTTTCTAAATGGAAATGTAAATACACAGAATGTGAGGTATTGGAGTGACGCAAATCCTCACCTGTTTCGTGAAACACATACCCAATGTCCCCAGAAGGTGAATGTTCGGGCAGGTATCCTGGGAAACCACATCGTTTGGCCTCTTTTTTTAAATACTTATTTAACTGGTGAGGTTTATCTGGAGCTGTTGCAAAACGCAATAGAACCGTTAATCCTTGAAATTTTGGAAGATAATCCAGATGAATTCGGCAATTTGGAAATAAGATTCCAACAGGATGGTGCTCCTCCATACTTTTACGGTGCAGTAAGACGGTATTTGGATGGGGAGTATCGTGGTAGATGGATTGGGCGACGAGGTTCAACGGAATGGCCAGCTCGATCACCGGACCTCACACCTTTGGATTTTTTTCTGTGGGGGTACCTTAAATCGAAGGTTTACGCCACTGAACCTGACAATATTGACATTTTAAAACAACGTTTTGTTGCAGAATGTGAGGCTGTTTCCGCAGACACATTTGCAAAAGTGCGAGAAAAGTTTAAAAATAGGATATTCCACTGTCAGAGAGTAAATGGAGGTCACTCCAAGCAATTTCTTCAAGTGGATACTGATTCTTAAATCTGTAATTAATATCATACTGAATGGAATTTGCATTTTAATGTTTACTAATGAGCCATTAAAACTGCCATAAACACAAACAAAATAAGTATCATTGAATAGGTTTTGTCGATACCTTTTAAAAGGTGTCGCTTGCCGTAAGGTTCCATTTAAAATTATTGGTCACAATGGCCTTGTGACGTCATCTTTGACGATTTCGTCATCTTTCATCACTAGTAGGGAAGTTTACAACCTTTAATATTCAGTTTCCAAATTTCACTTGTTTATGTATAATCGTTCCAAAAATAAGAGGGATGGAGGGGACTTTTGAGAAGCTCTGTATGTACCTTCCATGTTTATCTTCAAAAGAAAGAAAATGAACAAACTGTTAGTTGAAGGCTGTAACAGTGACATGATTGCCACGGTTTCTGATTCCGGTTGGATATCAAAAGAGCTTCGAAAATACGATATTTGATCAAATCCCACACCACTTATACTCGAAAATGCGATGTTCATGAAACTGCAGTTGAGCGGAGTTTGAATGAGTCCGTTAACACTGTCAGCCAGAGACAATACGGAATGCCACTTCTATTCCTGGAAATAACAACTATTTGAGCGTTACCATCAATACTCCTCCTCCATCCACTCCTGTGCCTTTTGCCGAAATTATCAATGAGCCTGTCATTCCTAAAACAGCAACCACTTCTGAGCGACAGAATAAAAAGCACAACAATAAAAATTCAACAAAAGAAGAAGTTTCAACTAAAAAACCAGAAAAGAACATTGAAACCATACAAAAGAAGCGACGAGTCAAGGGTAAAGGAGTCATGAATTTGCAGAAGGCTTTACAAAGAAATAAAAACGAAGAGGAGTTTTACTGTAAAATGTGCAACGAAAAGTATGAATCCCCACCGACAGAAGATTGGATCATGTGAGCCATTTGTAAACTCTTACGCCAGTCAAAATAGACCGCTAATTCATAATAATTACAAACATTTCTTTAGCACTGCCGGATGTTGAGGCATCCAGTAAAGACTTAATATAAAAATTTGCACACTCATCCGGTGACCGGAAATTACTCAAATTCGCATAAAACGTTAGTTTGGAATATCTCCTTGTACAAAATCGCAAATATTGTGCAAATTGCAGCCCAACCTAACTTATTTTCTACATCTCTTGTAAAATTTGCACACGCAATTTTCAACTGGAAATACGAATAATCCTTGAGTACGTTGTAATTAGCGCTAATTATGGTTACAAAATTGCAAACATTGTGCAAATTTGTGGTAAAATCATGGTTCCGTCACCCCTCAAATGCTTTAAATTTGCAAACTTTTCATGTGTATGGAACATCCAAAAATTATGGATGACGCTCAATTGGCGTCTTGAAATTATGCCACCAAAGTTTACAAAGCACGAAAACATTGTTTGCAATTTCGTGACCCCTAAAACTTTGCCCCTGACACTGTTTTTGGCGTTATCCATAGTTTTTTGATGTTCCGTACACATGACAGGTTTGCAAATTCAAAGCATTTTAGGGGTGACGGAACCATAATTTTACCACAAATGTGCACAATTTTTGTAACCAGAATTAGCGCTAATTACAACGTAATCAAAGATTATTCGTATTTCCAATTAAAAACTGCGTGTGAAAATTTTTCAAGGGATGTAGAAAAGATGTTAGGGAATATACCTGCAATTTGCACAATATCTGCAATTGTGTCCAAGGAGATATTGCTAATTAACGTTTTATGCGAATCTGAGTAATTTCCGGTCACCGGAGGAATGTGTAAATTTTTAAATTTAGTCTTTACTGGATGCCTCAATATACGGCAGTGCCAAAGGAATGTTTGTAATTAATTTGAATTGACGGTCTATTTTGACTGGCCTATCTGGGGGGCACATGAAAAATGTACTACCGTTCCTAATTACCCCATATCGTTCCCATTTCCCTCGCGGGATGATCTCAATTACCCCATAGGGTATAGGGTAAAAAGAAACGGCAATGTTTTTTGTTTTCATTCATATTTCTGATAATACGTAATTTTCAAGAAGTTTCTGTCACTAATAAGTGGATAGTTAAGCAAAGTATATGCTGCAATAAAAGTTGATTATGTTTGTAACTTTTTTCCATTATTTTCGAGCGTTGGAAGTTGAGTGTTCCCAATTACCCCACTTTCCCCTATAAGTGAAAGTTTCCTTTGAACCATCATACTACTCTTTCAGATAAAAAGCCTGAGAAAACTAAAATTCGCGGTAATCATGTCTTTTCATGGAAAAAGATTTCCAGAAAACAACTCCGAGGGCTATGAACAGAATGAGATTGATCACGATTGAATGAATCTTCCCTTCCAAACCAAACCACTTCCAAATTCGAATAACCTGGAAAATATCCCTGAGTTCAGGAGAAGATGCATCGAAGGGAATGAAATAACTGAATACCTTTACAATCGAATTGTAAAGTAGATGAAAGGGTTGGTGGTCAGTATTCACAATTATTCGCCTACTTCTGAAATCTTCATTTAAGTTTGTTGCCTAGTACAATGATTGTATACTCAAAAAACTCAATAATGGAAAACTGAGAGTCTCTGATGGGAATCATTCATAAACGATACGTGGAAAATAGAGAGAACCTTATTTATAGTTAGGTGGACAAAGACAATATTTTTATAAACCTTCGAAAAAAAAATTTTTTTTATAAACCTTCGAATTTTTTTATAAACCTTCGAAAAAAGAGAGATTTCAACGAACAAAAAGCCCACCGACTTTTTTTACAAAGCTGATATTTGGACGGGAGAATTTTTGATTGAAAATAAGGGTGCTTTTTCGATATTAAGTCAAAATAAGGTGAAAAAATAAATATATTAAATCAAAAAAATTACAGTGTGTTTGGAACATAAAAAAGGAGGTTTTCACCAAATTTCGTGAAAAAAAAACTTGTTGTAGAAGATAAAAATAAAAAACCAAAAACTTGGTTATTTGAATTTTTTACATAAATTTTGAGGTTATGTGAAAAAAGTGTGGATTCAAAAGTTGTAGATCTTTTTATTACCTCAAACTTTGCGATTCAAGTTTTTTCCATGGGACTTGTAGTTTTGCCGGAAATCGAGATAAACCGTTTTTTACCCTTAAAAACTCACCCCCTTCCACTTCTCGACCTCAGATCGCCCGTAAATTATTTTTCCTTTCATTTTTGTTATATTCTCTTCCTTTGCCAATGGGTTTCATCCAACTATTTTTTTTTCCACTTCTTACCATTTTCAAAGGTTTCAGCACTGGTCTAATACACAAATTTTGCCATAAAAATCTGATATGGCTCAGTTTTTCGTTCAGACAATCGGTTAACGTTTGCAAGAGAGAGCATTGCTCCTGCTAGAAACCCACTTTCCTGAAGGCAAAGATGTTTCTGTAAGAAATATAACAGAATTATATGGGATATGGGATATGGGTCAATAAGATCTTTCCAGCCCTACTCCAGAGAGGGCAAGAGAACATCCTACCACACATAGTCCATCCTAGTCGAAGTAGCTCAGAACTGGAATACATACGAGAAATTTGGAGAAGAGCCAGAGTCACCTTGACAACGATAGCAGAGAAGAAAAATTCAACACATCCTGAATCCCTAGGATCAATCAGCCCCACGTTTGCCCCAAAAACGACGGAAGAAGCTGTGGATAATCATATCAGGATAGAAATCTTGACTAGGTGCCACCTCACCCCGATCAGCATGGTCATCAAGCATTCAAATCCACAGAGCCCGCACTACTACAACTGACAAATAAAAAAATAATTGTTTAAAAAAACTGAAAAACACGCTTTTATAGAAAACCAGAATACAAAAATAGAAAATAAGGAAAAAATTTATTTTATTTAAAAAAAAGCGTGGTGTGCATGGTATCGCCCTGGTGTGTAATGTACTATATAATTATTAATACCATGCACCCCACCCTTTTTTTTTAAATAAAATAATTTTTTTTCTCATTTTAAATTTTTTTATTCTGGTTTTCTATAAAATCGTGTTTTTTAGTTTTCTCAAACTATTATATTTTTCCTACGTTTTAGTGTGGTTCATTTATAAAAGCGTGTTTTTCTATTTTTTTAAACTGTTATTTTTATTATTTTTTTGCAAATTGAAAAATGGAATAATCATATCAAATTAGGTTTTCATGCCCCAAAAAACCCCTTTAAAGCCGCCATCTTAATTTCTCAATTTTTACAAAAGAATCATAATATTCGACTCCAAAAACCCCCACATACCAAATTTTGAATAGAATCAGAACCATAATCACAAAACTCGGCCGCCATTTTGAATCCGTCATCTTGAATTTACCAATTTTCACAAAAGAATCATTATATTCGACCCCAAAAACCCCCACATACCAATTTTGAATAGAATCAGATCATAATCACAAAACTCGGCCGCCATTTTGAAGCCGCCATCTTGAATTTTTCAATTTTCACAAAAGAATCATAATATTCGACCCAAAAACCCCCACATACCAATTTTGAATAGAATGACCATAATCACAAAACTCGGCCGCCATTTTGAAACCGCCATCTTGAATTTTTCAATTTTTACAAAAGAATCATAATATTGGACCCAAAAAACCCACACATAGCAATTTTGAATAGACTCTGACCAAAATCACGAAACTCGGCCGCCATTTTGAAGCCGCCATCTTGAATTTTTCAATTTCTACACAAGAAATCATAATATCCGACCCCATAAACCCCCACATACCAATTTCAAATAGAATCAGACCATAATCACAAAACTCGGCAACCATTTTAAAGCCGCCATCCTGAATTTTCCACTTTTTACAAAAAAATCATAATATTCGACTCCAAAAATCCCCACATATCAATTTTGAATAGAATCAGATCATAATCAGAAAACCCGTCCACCATTTTGAATCCGCCATCTTGAATTTTTCAATTTTGACAGAAGAATCATAATCTCCGACCACAAAAACCGTCGGATACCAATTTTGAAGCAAATCGGACCATAATCACAAAACTCGTACGCCATATTGGAGCCGTCATTTTGTTTTTTCTTCACACAGAAATTTCTTAATGCATTGTCACCGGAATTATGTACACATACCAAATTTCAAATCATTGGGACGTCTAGACGTGGGTCAAAATCGCGCCCAAAGGAGTCGGTTACAAACAAACAAACAAACATACAAGTGAAGCTAATATAAAGCGTGTAAAAACAAGATGCACTGACAAGTAAGAAAACTGTGCTGTGCGTCTTTTTGGAAGAATAAGGCGCTTTTGACAATATTCCACATGGAGCTGTCAAAAGATCATTGGAAAGGGTAGATGGCACGACATCTGGGTGAATGTCCCCATTGATTTCCACGAGGATAGCAGAAATGGAAACATGGCATGATACCTTCTTGATCAGAACAAGCAGAAGATGACCACAAAGATATGTTGCATCCTCAGTCACATGTAGTCTAACGCTAGATGAACTCCTCTACTTTCTGACTGACATCAGCGTATCCCGCCAAAAATACGCATATTTCCAAGAGGCAAGTTTGGGAACATCATCTGCGATATAGTTTGAAGAGGGCTTTACCACTGAAAGAGCTGATGCCAATGAGTGGGAATCAATGTCAACCCCGCCAAGACAACCTCAGAAGCCTTCACAAGGAGAAGAATCTGAAAACCATCGAAAAAGATAGGCAAATCATTGAGTGCAGGACAGGAGTTGAATATCTGGGACTTATTCTAGATAATAAAGTACTTGGAACAAGTACGAAGAAGTTATCAATAAAGCCAATGATATCCTGATGGTATGCACACTCTTTGCAGGAAAAAACTGATCTACAAGGGATGTGATAAGAGAATATACTTCTGGGAACTCAACAACCAGAAAAGTTTTTTCGAATGCATAACATAACTAATTTGAATTGATTTATAGACTCCACTTTATTGAATTCCAAATTTTAGATGCGGGTTAATAAAATAAAACATATGAAGTTTTTGAAACAGAAAAAGGAAATTCGATTCATTATACAAAAAGCTATAAAAACTCAAAACAATTATCAAAATTCTAAAAAAGTTTCAGAACATCAGTTTTTCAGTAGATTCGTTAACCCATCCAAAATAAATTCCACGGCACAGGAAGAAAGTTTACATAACCCACCCTTGAAATGTAATCTTCAGGCAAAATTACATTCTCCTATTACCGATATCTGTGATACATAACCTGTTTCATAATAAATTTTACCGGCTGAAATGTAAAATTTGAAGATAAAAAAAATTATATTCTGAAGAATAAAAATAAAAAAGTTCATTTTTCGTATTATAATTTTTTAGATTGAAATGTATCAAATATTCAACCGCTTACGAGTCGAATTTAAAGAAATCATTCCTCGATGGGTGTCTACATCATAAAATGAATATTCTCAGCAAATTATGTATATATATATATATATATATATCTCAAGAGTCCCTTTTCCCCCTCTTATTTTAGGAACGATTATACATAAACAAGTGAAATTTGGAAACTGAATATTAAAGGTTGTAAACTTCCCTACTAGTGATGATGAAATCGTCAAAGATGACGTCACAAGGCCATTGTGACCAATAAATTTGAATGGAACCCTACGGCTAGCGACACCTCTTTCAAAAGGTATCGAAAAAACCTATTCAATGATACTAATTTTGTTTGTATTTATGGCAGTTTTGATGGCTCATTAGTAAACATTAAAATTTAAATTCCATTCAGTATGATGTTAATTACAGATTTGAGAATCAGTAAATACTCAACGAAATTGCTCGAAGTGACCTCCATTTACTTCCTGACAGTGAAATATCCTATTTTTGAACTCTTCTCGTACTTTTGCAAATGAGTCTGCAGAAACAGCCTCACATTCTGCAACAATACGTTGTTTTAAAATGTCAATATTATCAGGTTCAGTGGCGTAAACCTTCGATTCGAGGTACCCCCACAGAAAAAAATCCAGAGGTGTGAGGTCCGGTGATCGAGCTGGCCATTCCGTTGAACCTCGTCGTCCAATGCATCTACCACGATACTCCTCATCCAAATACCGTCTTACTGCACCGTTATAGTGTGGAGGAGCACCATCCTGTTGGAATGTTATTTCCAAATTGCCGAATTCATCTGGATTATCTTCCAAAATTTCAAGGATTAACTGTTTTTTGCGTTTTGCAACAGCTCCAGATAAACCTCACCAGTTAAATCAGTATTTAAAAAGAGAGACCCAACGATGTGGTTTTTCAGGATACCTGCCCAAACATTCTCCTTCTGGGAAAATTGGGTATGTGTTTCACGAAACAGGTGAGGATTTGGGTCACTCCAATACCTCACATTCTGTGTATTTACATTTCCATTCAGATAGAAAGTACTTTCGTCACTGAAACAAAATGTTTTGACATAGTCTGGCTGTTGGTTGATTTTAGTTTCCATATTTTCACAAAATTCTAATCTTCGGTCTGGGTCGTCGTCTCAGAGTTGATGAACCATTTTTAATTTGAATGGATGAAATTTGTTTTGCTTCAACACCCTGTGTACTGTACTTCGACTGACTTCACAGGTAGATGCAACGTGAGGTGTTGAAGAAGTAGGATTAACTATTACTTCTGCCAGTATATAATTTTTTTTCTCATCAGAAATTTATGGTCTGCCAGATCGTTTCGCATCATTAATACTACCTGTTTTTTCAAACTTACCTAGGAGCTTCCTTGAATAAGTCCTCGAAACGGGGCGATCGGGAAACCTCTCATTAACAATGCGTTCTGCTGCATGAATATTTTATCCAGTTTCACCAAGAATTAGGATCGCTGCTACTTTATCACCTAAAGCACGTACCATTTCGCTTCTTGAAGCACTTAAACGTTCGGCTCACAACAGTTTAACAAATTATTAAAATGTACAAAAGTATTGAAAGTACCAGAAGCTGCTAAAACAGTTAAACGTTCGATCAACAATACACAAATTATTAAATGTACAAAAACTTGGACAATTACAAAACCGTCGAGTTAGGGAGACAAACAAAAACGTCAGCTCCTTTGACAACTATCCAGAGGCGGAGCTTGAATTTTGAATTTTAGTATTAACTGATTTAATTCATCACAGCTTTGCGTTTTTGAAAAGCGAAGTACCAAAACTGCGATAAACACAAACAAAATTAGTATAATTGAATAGGTTTTTTCGATACCTTTTAAAAGAGGTGTCGCTTGCCGTAGGGTTCCATTCAAAATTATTGGTCACAATGGCCTTGTGACGTCAACTTTGAGGATTTCTATCATCACAACGTTTAATATTCAGTTTCCAAATTTCACTTGTTCATGTATAATCGTTCCAAAAATAAGAGGGGGGAGGGGACTTTTGGGAAGCACTATATATATATATATATATATATATATATATATATATATATATATATATATATATTTATATATACATACAAAACTAGGGATATTGGGGTGAGCAGCAATGAAAAAGTGAACTCTTTGGGGTTTATCCAAGCTTTTGGAAATGTTTATCCATCATCAGAGAAACAACAATAGATGAAAAAACCAATAGTAATACATATTACGCAATTATATTTAAGTCAACGACACCTGACAGGAAATTATTACAGTGGTGCCAACTGTTGGATCAGTACCAACCTGACGTTACCAGGTGGAGGTAATGTTGAAAAGAACTATTATTTGATTGATTTGTTTTAAAATATGAACAGGATGTTCATGAAATCAGGTGTGGAATCATCTGCGACTGGAAGATAAACTTTAGTCACTATCTTATTTGATATTGCCTTGTTGTCAATTTGGATTGATATCTAAAGACAATAAAGAAGAGTAGATCTCACTTAAATGGTTAGTATCTGTTTTTTTATTGATGCAATTGTTTTCTTGGGAAATGAAAGCCATTTCTATGAATGTCCTCTTTGATGTATATGACTCTATTGCTAGCACATTCACTGAATCATCTGGTGGTCAAATTTATTCCCATGTTTTTCCATGCATGCTTCAATTTCATCTTCATAAAAAAAAACAGTCGATTTATTGTGTATTAGACCGATCCCTCAAATATATTTAGCAGCGAAGCAAGCGCTCTTTCGCCAAAAAGTAATGAATAACAAACAGGTGGTGGGGTTATTGATAACCCCGGAGAAAATTATTGTTGCTGCCTCTTCACAGATACTCATTACCACCCTCTTCATTTGTTATCGTGAAGCTTCTGGAAATTGTTTTCCGAAAGGCTTCAAAGGAAACGCTATTCATACAGTGTGAACTAATCGATATCTGCTGGATTTTCTCCACCCTTTTCAATGCAAATAGGTATACATTCAGGACATTACTGTAATTCTTTTATTATATGTCTGACTTTTGAAAGAATTGAATTGAAAGTTATTTCCAGAATAAAATATATACCTCATGAATATTAGGAATGTCAATTCAGTATATACAGGGTGTAACATAAGTACGTTGAAATATTCGAGTGACGTATTCCTGGGACAATTTTAAGAAAAAAAGTCCATATAAACTTGTGTCCGGAAATGCTTCGTTTCGGAGATACAGGGTGTCAAAATTGAATTTTTTTGTTCGCTTTTTAAAAATAACGCCTGCAAAAAATAAGTTATTTGCACGAAATTAGGTACCCGGGGTTTTTTTGACTTGTGAAATCATAATTTCGTATTAATTTTCATGTAACATCTAGAGGGCGCTGCGTACGCTGTCATTATTTATTTCAAATTGCCCTAACATTTCTGACAGTAAACTTTTGGTACTTTTCATGAAGTAAAAAAGGTACTCTTCCTCAACAACGCTGGAGGTGATCGTTTTCGAGATATTTACAATTTTCTATATCGATGCATGTTACTTAGCTCCTAGGGCGCTAAGTGAAGTTGCTGAGAACATTACAAAAACTAAGTATGTGGTAGGTCTCTTCAAAATGAACAACTTTTTTCCTATGAAATATTTATCGAAAAATGATTTGTTTTCGAGATACAGATTGTTGAAATTTTTCAAAACATGGTTGGTTTTTGTCATGAGTTTTTTGCAATTTTAGTTATGTTTATCGAACTTTATACGCAGTATACCCGGACAGACTTCTTCTAAACTGAGCATTATCAAACTGCGTAATCAGTATAGCCAAATTTGATTTCAATAATTTTTGTCACTCTCCGCTTGCAAATTAAGTTAATTAAATCGAGTAGGCTATGAACGTTCGTTTATGAAAATAGAAGTTCGCTGTCACATTTTCAACTATTCATTGACAAATTCACAGTTCGGAGTTTATGAAGTGATTTTTTGGTACCATGTCCGACTTTACGAATGCTGAAATGGCTGATATGGTTTTTGCATACGGCTTGGCTGACGGAAATTCAACCAAGGCCAGACGCATCTACCAGGAAAGGTATCTCCAACGCGTCACTCCTTGTGCAGCGACATTTGCGAATCTTTCACGGCGACTTTCCGAATCTGGAAGCTTTGAAAAAAATTCTGCAGTAGGACGGCCACGGACTACAGGAACTGTGGAATTGAAGGAGGTGGTTCTCGAAGAAATTAGTGAACATCCAGAGACAAGTACAAGAAAAATTAGTCTAACTTTAAATAGGAGTCTCATGACCGTTTACAGAATTTCAAAGGAACAGCAATTATATCCTTATCATATTCAGCGTGTCCAGGCACTTACGCTACGTGATTTTCAACCACGTATCGAATTTGCTCAATGGCTTCAAAGAAAAGTCGATCAACATCCCCAATTTTTATCGTAAATCTTCTTCACAAATGAGGCTAATTTTTCAAGAAATGGTATCATGAACTTCCATAACAACCACATCTGGGCGGAAGATAACCCACATGCGATAACGCAAACTCATTTCCTAGACAGATTCTCTTTTAATGTATGGGAAGGCATAGTTGGGGATCATTTAATTGGGCCCTATTTTCTCCCTTACGTTTGAATGGAGATGCTTACCAACATTTTTTGAAACACGAGCTTCCCCATATTATGGAAAATATTCCCATTGGTCTCCAAAATCACTCTTCGTTTATGCACGATGGAGCCCCTGCTCATTTTAGTCTGATAGCAAGAAATTTCTCAGACGTAGCATATCCCCAGCGATGGATAGGAAGAATCGGCACTCAGCATTGGCCCCCGAGGTCACCGGACCTCAATCTCGTCGATTTTTTCTTTTGAGGACACCTAAAATCACTAGTTCAAACTAGCCCCATTGAAAACGAGAAAATGTTAAGGGATCGCATCATAGCTTGCTGCGAAACGATAAGAAACACTCCCGACATTTTTCAACGGGTGCGGAATTCTTTGATGAGGACAGCAGAACCTTGTATTACTTTTGGGGGTCGTCACTTTGAACAGTTGTTGTATCAGTTGTTTCGTTCAATTTTAATTTGTTTAATTGCCTAATAAATAACATAGTACTTCTCCGAATTGTTTTTTTAAAACTCCGAAATGTAGCACTTTCTAATTGAATAATTAAACCTGACAATTTTTTTAAATTTGGATTGATTGTGCAGTTTCATAATGCTCAGTTTGAAAGGAGTCTATGTTTAAAGTTTGATTAAAATAACTGCAGTTGCAAATAACTTATGACAAAAACCAACCATGTTTTGAAAAATTTCAACAATCTGTATCTCGAAAACAAATCATTTTTCGAAAAACATTTCAAAGAAAAAAAGTAGTTTATTTTGACGAGACCAACCACATACTTAGTTTTTGTAATGTTCTCAGCAACTTCACTTAGGAGCTAATTAACATGCATCGATATAGAAAATTGTAAAAATCTCGAAAACGATCACCTCCAGCGTTGTTGGGAAAGTGTACCTTTTTTACTTGGAAAAGGTGTGGAAATAAGGTTTTTTCATGAAAAGTACCAAAAGTTTACTGTCAAAAACGTTGGGGCAATTTGAAATGAATAATGGCAGCGTACGCAGCGCCCTCTAGATGTTACATGAAAATTAATACGAAATTATGATTTCCGACGTCAAAAAAACCTCGGGTACCAAATTTCGTGCAAATAACTTATTTTTGTAAAAGTTATTTTTAAAAAGCGAATTTAATTTCAACACGATTTCAATTTCCGAAACAAAGCATTTCCGGACACAAGTTTATATGGATTTTTTTTTTAAATTGTCTCAGAAATACGTCACTTGAATATTTTAACGTACATATGTTACACCCTGTATAAAAAATGTCACAGCCATAAAACGTGGAAAGAAAAAAAGTTTTATTCTATACCTATTATTATTTATCTCATTCGAGTTGTTGCATTGTTGAACTTTGCCCATTCAGTTTTAACTATACATGTCCCCAAATTCCATTGTAACAGCAATATTGTGAAGTATTTTACTATCACTGTGATAATATTGATATGGATTCATAGAATTCGTTCATCAACAATATAACGGTTTCGATTTCAATCGGAGAAAATATTCCAATGAATTCGACAATGATGAATATTGTGACATATCTGGATAGCCAAACGTTTTGAGCCAATATTGCACCCATTTTGATATACACATAAATCTTCTCCAATATAAATTCAAGTTTCCTCAATTTAAAGACGGCGGAACTTGATAATAAAAGAATTCAGTAAAAGCTACAAATATTATTTAAATGAGAAAAAAATGCATACAGAACTACAACATGAAACTTGGCAAATGATTTATACAGATACGAATATCGAAAGGACAACAGATAAATTCATAAAAATATTCTTAGAAATAACCGAAAAATGCACACCAAAAATTAAAATCAATAGAAAACATATCAAAAGAAAGGACTGGATCACTGACGGATTGATCAAGTCAATGGAAACCAAAAACAAACTCCATAAGGCAATGCAAAATGAACCTAATGATGAAAAGGGCAAAAATAACGTTTTATAAGAATGAAATAGATAAACACAAGAATGATGCAAAAAAAACTATGGAACTCACTGAAATCAATCGAAACCCAAAAATAAAGTAACCGAGATCAAACATATAAAAGATCCAGATGGCAACATCATATCAAATGATCAAATTAAAGCGGAACATTTTATTCATTATTTCACGAAAATAGGGCACAATTTAGCTAACGCGAAAAATGAAGAAAAACATGTTAAATTCGTCGAAAAAAGAGAATGCAACTCAATTTTTCTTGAAGAATGTAGCGAAAGAGAAGTCAGAGAAGTGATTCTAAAACTGAAAACAAAGAAAGCTACCGGACTAGATAATATTAAATTTGAAACTCTAATAAAGTTCATTGATTATATAACGAGACCATTAACATTTATCATAAACAAGTCGATCGAACTAGGAATTTTTCCAGATGCCCTTAAACACTCTGTATTAAAACCGTTATATAAAACGGGAGACAAAAAGTAGCTAACTAATTACAGACCTATCTCCTTAATAAGCCATCTAGCAAAAATTTTCGAAAAAATTCTCAAAACAAGAATAGATAATTATATCGAAAAATACAATATACTCTCAGATAACCAGTATGGATTCCGCCAAACCAAATCAACACAGGATGCGATGATCCACTTAACAAAAGATATCTACGAAGCGATGGACAAAGGAAAAACTTCACTATGTGTCTTTGTTGATTTGGTGAAGGCCTTCGACACGGTGTGTCACCATAAATTATTGAAAGTATTGGAAAATATAGTTTTCAGAGATGGGTCATTGAAACTTCTCACCAGTTATCTATCTAATAGGAAACAAAGGGTAAAAATCAATAACTCATATAGCTCAGACCATATTATTGAGTATGGAGTGCCCCAAGGAACGGTCCTTGGACCGATCCTATTCGATATTTATATAAATGATCCCTTCAATATTGATGTGGAAGCGAATATCATCAGCTTTGCAGACGACACAGCATTTTTATAACGAGGCATTGACTGGAACAACCTGAAAACTAGAGTTCAAAGAGATTTGGTAATCCTATTACATTGGTTTGACAATAAATCACTGACGATTAATTTTTCCAAAACCCACTTCATTCCATTCGCAATATATAATAATAACTTACCAACATATAATAAAATTCTGATTAACATCAACGAAAACATCATTGAAATTGGAATGAAAGAGAGTATGAAATACCTAGGTCTCATCATAGATCAAAATCTCAGATGGCATAAACACGCTGAATATGTTACCAAAAAACTAAGATCATTAATAACTAAATTTAAATTATACAAAAAATTGTTCAACATACCACAAATGAAAATAATGTACACCAGTCTAGCCCAAACACATATTAACTATGGTATACTTCTTTGGGGAGGAATAACAAACAATTACATTAAAAACCTGATGAAAATAATGTTTGCAAAAGATTGCAGGTTCCCAACAAAACAACTTTTCAAAGAATCGAAACTGCTCACGATCCATCAGTTATACTTTTTGAACCTTGCAAGTTACCATCATAAACACAAATATGAGCTCCCCCAAATTGACCATCCATACAACACTAGACTAAAAAATCAAACTACAAAAATACCAAAGGTTAGAACGACAAAAAACCAAAGATTTCTCTTTTACCTAAACCCTATAATTTACAGGAAAATCCCAAATGAAATAAAAAACATCAATAGTTCTGGCATTTTCAAAAAAAAATTGATATGGCTCTTGAATTCAGCTTCTAACAAGGTTCTTCAAATATTTCAGAGAGAATCATAAATCGAACCCTATATAACACAAAAAATATATATATTCTATAAACCGAGTCATGTATTCCATATGAGACATAAAGTTACGAAATAATTTCAATTTATCGTAGCTCTGCACCAAAATAGCTCTTAGACAAAGATGAAAACCAAAACAATAAGTGGCAGAAACATTTTATTTTATTCAAAATGTAATAAACATACTGAATGTATTTGTCAATGAATTCAAAATACCTACTGTTTTACAATTTAACATTATCCTATTATATTATATATATTTTATAGTTTAGGCATATATATTATAAGTAGTATACCCATGCACAAGGTTTTACCTTTCATGGGTTTTCTACTCTATTTGCAATAATTTGAATGTATTGCACGATTCAATGTTTTATTGTATTTTGAGCAAATAAATTATTATTATTATTTGAAACTTTTGTAATAATTCCAATACTTATTTTAATGAAAAAAATAAATTTAAGAGAAAAAATATTTTTCGTTTGACGCAAGAGGTTGCAAATTTTAACTCTTCTCAAGAACAATATTTTAGTTATTTTTTCGAATTTGCAGAACTTTTGGAATTTTGATCGAAAAATTGGGATTAAGAAAAAAAAAATTCGATAAAATAAACATTTTCGTTTTCTTTGAATGGTTGCAAATTTATCGGAGGATCTAAATTACTATTTATCAAAACAAAGTTTGCAGAACTTTTGCAATTTTTTTCGCGCTAATTATGCCATCAAATCCTGATTTTCAACATCTTCCGTTCATAAAAAAGGGTTGCAAAATCCAAAATCATCAAAATCATTTGAACGTACTTTTCACTCTACTGAAGTTCAAAAGTTTTTTTAATTGGGAAAAGCATGTCTATCTCTACTGGCCTATACTTCGAGACCATTGAGACCTTTTTCACAGTGAATGAAGTCTGTCTGTATGTGTCTGTAATCTCCCACGATAATTGGATCGAGCTGAAATTTGGTATGAAGATACAGTTCCTGTCCCGAATGCGACCACTAGTTTTTGACTGTCATCTGTCAAATGGAAGTGTCACTATTGAAAAAATACAGAAACCATATCGCACGAAACTTGACTTGCAATAGGTCATTTGAGAGCCCTTGAAAACCTGTATCCAGAACAATCACATTTATTTCTCCAACTGACATCTGTCAAATGTCAATGTTCAAAACGGCCGCTCACCGGGGCTTTGACTAGGACGACCTTCGTTTGGTGGAGGACTGCTCAATTGACTTGGTCAATTGACCGGTTGATTGACTGTTGAATTGATCGATCAAATTGACTTCGTACAGTACTAAAAATGTTTCATTTCAAAATAACCCCATTCTCTCGAGGCCCGTGCCGGTCAAGTTCTGGGGTATCAGACAGCCGATTTTTTCAATTCCAAAATATAAGCGAACATTTTTTCTCATTGTCATAGAAGAAACTAGTTTTTTATTCATTACAGAAAGCAGATACCGGAAAACAAACAAACAGTGGAAATATAATAGAAGGCAGGAAAAATAGCTCCTGATCGAAGGCGGCTCTCCGCCATGAAACACATCAAAATGAGGAACAGAAAAAAAAATTGGCATAATTTCCATATAAATCATAATTTTCACTACGGTTTGTTAGAATAACTTTCAGGTTTTTATTTTCAATTATCCCTAGTGGAGCCTAGAAAATAAAATGCATTCATTAATTTACGCTTTTCATCAAATTTTCTCGAACAATTTGGAAGGAGGTAATTTCCAGAGACTTTCGGATAATCAGTCATTTCATAAAGAGATCCGGGTGAGGGAACTGAGGGTTCTAGAGATAAAGGAAAGAATTGAACTATTGTTCGGTGGATAAAGGATGTTTTTGAGTTAAAGTATCAGATGAGTCTTACAATTGTTGTTCATATCCACTAGAAGAATTTGAAGGATGGTAGCGATGAATTGTGTTTCAGAATTGGAAGCCAGGTTTGCAAATTGAAATTGAATCAAAACCAAACTAAATTGAATGATTCTGTGATAAGTAAACAGTACGTAAAGTGCTCAAAACAACAACAAAAGATGTTTAGCATCGTCATACGGTCAGAGATGGATATGTATCGTTGTAGTATTATCCTTTCCTATGAATGAAAAACAAGTGGAATCCTGTATCGAGCGCGTCATTATGGATTTTAATCAGAATCATTTAGGGTGCGTTTATGTTGGAGCTTGCGTCGTCCCATAGAACGCAAGTGTTCTACATAGAGAGGAGCATTGGTTCAAACGAAAGTTCAAAGAGGCCGCCTACATCGAAGCCAATAACGCCTTTAGTCTACCAAGCGTTGAGATCAAGAACGTATGGAAACCCCTGATTGCTCTTTCTGGCGGGCTGCAGAGGCGCGAAACTTCACGCACCACCACACCGCGCGAAATTACACGCACCGCTGCACATGGCGGAATTGCACGCATCATTGCGCCGACAGTCATATAAATTGGTAAGTAGCACCTAAACTTGTCAGTATTCACCTGAAGACGATTGCAGATACAAGCATTCGAAACGTCGTGAAAACTTTTTGAATACATTAAGACGATGGACGTCCGAAACGATAGTAATCAAGTCACCACATCGTCTACAACCTTCAAACAAATGATAAATGTTAGACACCTTTACAGATTTCTCGTTGATATTATATTATACGGTCATTTTTCGTGTCATTGTTCGTGTCATTATTCGTGTCGTTTTTCGTTTCATTTTTCCTGTCATTTTTCGTGTCCCTTTGCGTGTCCTTTTTCGTGTCATTTTTCGTGTCATATTTCGTGTCATTTTTCGTTTCCTTCTTCGTGTCATTTTTCGTGTAATTTTTCGTGTAATTTTTCGTGTCATTTTTCGTGTCATGTTTCGTATCATTTTTCGTTTCTTTTCGTGTCATTTTTTTTGTCATTTTTCGTGTCATTTTTCGTGCCATTTTTGGTGTTATTTTTCATGTCATTGTTCGTGTCATTTTTCGTGTCATTGTTCGTGTTATTTTTCGTGTAATTTTTTGTGTCATTTTTCGTGTCATTTTTCGTGTCATTTTTCGTGACCTTTTTCGTGTCATTTTTCGGCTATCCTCTGAACATCAGTATGAATATGTATTAAATACATTAAAATAAATTACGTGTGAATTGTTTATTTAATAGATGATAAATATTGATAAATATTGGATAGTTTGTACATAACAATTTCAGATCAGAATATTTTCTTGTTTCATACTTTTAAAAGCGTGATTTTTCAGTGGTCGGGTTTTAGTTTTTGAACTTATTTTTATTTCATACTTTTCAGAGTGTAATTTTTCAGTAGTCGGGTTTTAGTTTTGAACTTATTTTTATTACATACTTTTTAGAGGGTGATTTTTCAGTAGTCGGGTTTGAACTAACTTTTTATTAAAATAACTTTGGGGTTATAATTTCGTGATAAAGTATTTGCAGAGCTGCTTAACATTTTTCTCTGTCAAGGTTTCACTGTTTTACATGTACCTAGGTAATATACCGCGTGGAGGTACCCTCAGCTTATGTCATTATTATAACACACGTTTTGTTTTTTTTTTGGTAATCTTAACATGTGTACCATAGCCCATAATGCATTTTTTATTTATGTATTTTGGGTAGGTGTGGAGAGAAAATATGTTTGGCTCACATCTGAGGCGAGATTTTAGAATGTATTCCCAATTATCGGGTGCATGCAAGCAAAGCCGCGAGCAACAGCTAACCATATATATTTTTTTGGAATGTGCTCATCAAGCCCTTTCATTTGATACCCAACACGGCATCATTTTTTAAGTTTATGACTATGTCCTCTGGAGGGCGCCATATTCAATTCAATGTGACGTCACATAGCCTATAACCAGTGGACGATCAAGACGCTTCCAACGATACCCCATTTGTCAAATCATAATAAGTAGTTTCTTCTCGAAATAAAGAAAATAAAAGCGGCCACTGGAGAAATTATGAGTGACCCTAAAGAAATTGCTAGCACTTTCAAGAAATTCTTCATAGAAATCGGCCCTAACTTAGCAGCACAAATCGACCCCAATACTGTTGACCCTGAAATCCGAAACGAAACTGCTGATAAAAACACTACTCTCCAGTCAATGTTTCTGGAGCAAGTTGATTTTAATACAGTGCGTAACTTAATCTACGATCTGAAAGATCACAAAGCACCTGGTCCAGACAAGATCACGAATGAAATAATGAAAATGAGCTGTGAAATCATAGTGGAACCGCTATCTCTTATATTCAATCCAAAGCGGAAAAATACCAACTCACTTCAAATGCGCAATAGTGAAACCTATTCATAAAAACGGCGACAAACTCAATGTTAATAGCCAAGGTCTATGAAAAAATAGTGAAATCGCGAATTATGGCTTACCTTGACAAAAATGAAATCTTATCACCACTTCAATTTGGATTCAGAGAGAATACCTCGACCCAGGATGCTATCGCCCTACTGACTTCTAAAATATATCAGGCTCTGGATTCCAGCCGTCCGTGTGTGGGGATATTTGTGGATCTTGCTAAGGCTTTTGACACGTAAGTCACCAGCGTCTCCTAGATAAATTCGATCGCCTTGGCATCCGTGGAATGATCCTAAGCCTCCTAGAAAATTACCTGGAAAACAGAAAACAATTTGTAGAAATAAATAAAACTCGTAGTGAAGAGAGAACTGTACTATATGGAGTACCCCAGGGCACCGTCCTAGGACCAATCCTTTTCCTTATTTACATCAACAACTTACTGAAATTACACTCTAACGGTACAGTTCTATCTTTTGCTGACGACACCGCACTTTTTTACGACGCAGACTCCTGGGAAGAGGTTGAAGAAAAAGTCGAAAACGACCTCATTAGAATTTTCGGGTGGTTCAAAATGAATTTACTGACAGCCAATATTAATAAAACGAAGATATTTCCCTTTATATCGTACGAGTCAAATTTACCGAATTTTACCATCAATATAGGCCAGGAAAGTATTGCTCTGGCTAACACTATCAAGTACCTTGGAATTCACATCGACTGCTTCCTAAAATGGAACATTCATATCACTGAACTCTCGAAGAAAATTCGAGCACTCATTTTCAAATTCTACCAGTTAAGAAACTTTCTCCCGGTCCCAGAACGTAAAATAATATACTTCGCTCTCGTTGAATCCCTACTCCAATACGGAATCATAGGGTGGGAAGGAGTTCGACAATATCACCTTCTACCTTTAGAACTCCTTCAAAAAAGGATTCTGAAACTAATAATTAGAGTCCCACCAACACACTCATCTGACCAACTATTTAAATCCACGAACATCTTGGACATCAGACAGCTGTATGCAGAAAATACGCTAATGCTTTTTAGCCAGAGAAAACGAAGCATCCAAATTGTTCACCACACGCATAACACGAGGAGAGCGCAAAAAATGCACTTACCGCGAGCAAGAAAATCAATCGGCCAAAGATACTTCGCGTATACTGGACCACGGCTACTGAACATATACCTGAACCGTTGAAAAACCGTATGTTCTCTCTTTCTTTTAAGAGACATGTAAAGCAATAGTTACTCTCTGTCGAAAGACAAACAATTCATGCCATAGTTAACCCTGATACCTTATGAAAAACACTGTACAAATTAAATATTAGCGTATTCAATAAAGAAAAAAAAATGGAATCTGTAAAAATAAGGTACACCCCTCAACCACCATCAATAGTTCGTGCTTTGCCCTCTCATTAATCATTGTATTATCTGTAGATCACACACTTTGTAAGAAAGAAACAAAATGAAACTTCTCATAGACAAGTTCTACGGAACTTTTTTGAGTATCTCTAATGTTTTTTCCCAAATTGTTAAGACTAACTCGGACAATAAGACATTGAATTCAAAGCCATTATTTTGATTACATACTTCTTGCAGAATTTCACAAGACTCCATGCGTCAAGTCGTCTTCAATAAGTTCTTGTATGATTTTAACTTTATATGGATGTAATTTGGCTTTTCTTAGAATTTTCTGCACAGCACCACGACCGATCTCATTGTTGTCAGATAATGTTGTCATTGAACAATGAGGATTTTCTTCAATTCCAAGTAATACATTAAATTGAGTGTCTTCGGCAACGAAGGCCTGCCACTCTTAGGCTCATCCCTAACATTGCCAATTTCATTAAATTTATGTAATATTTTGCTTACTGTCGATTTGCTTATTGGTTAGGATATCTTTCATTAAAAATATCGCATAATTCTGTCATACTTCTTTTACGATCGCCGTAACCTGAGATCATCAAAACTTCTCTGCGATGTTTTTCTGACAGCACCGTCGTAATTTCAGATAATTTTTTTTGGGGCAATATTTCTCAGAAAGGTATTATTGAAGACTTATAAATCGATATGCTACACAACAAATCAATGTAATACTGACATATGCAATGGTTACTAAGTACTTATGGTATGGTTGCTGAGGGCTTTCAGATGTTTTCATTGCCTACTCATGTTTGGCAATATACTCGTACTAACTACTGAGTAATTCTCAGGTTTTCATTGCAAAATAAATAATAAAAAAAATGTTAAGAAATATGAACACTGGTTTCCTTAATACGCAGTATACTGTAACTTGAAGTGTTACATATGACGTATGTGGTATGGTTGAACTCAGAAAAATATATGCTTTCCAATTTTGATATAAAAATATACCCTGTCGAATTGAAAAAAATATCGATGATGACGTCATTTTTTGTAAGGTGGTGGGGGAAAAATATTTTTTTTAAAGGTGGAAAACTAAAATACAAAATCTACCTGTCCGGGCTCCACCTCCGAAAATGATTAACTCGTAAGATAATGGGGCGTTTCCACACTTTATGAACGCACTGTATATACCGGGTGATTCTCTAAGGTGGCTCACCCCTAAAAGTTTTTTATTATTGAAGATAGAAAAACGAAATTGGAGGGTTGTGAAATATAGTTCAATTTACATTTTTTGACATATTTACTTGTTTTGCCGTAGTTCCGGTTTGACCGGAAATGACCCCAACTTTCTATTTTTAAATGGTACATCCTATATATTTTTACTTATTTCGGTCGAGAATGACATTCTCAATCCAACAACACCTCACTTGTCAATATTTGACGAATAAAGTCATTTTTATTCCAATTTTAATTTTTTGATCTAGAATGCCATGGATTGTGTAAATCGCATCATTCTTGATCAAGTAACATGGGAAAAATACGACTTTGAGGCTTATCAATTATTTAAAAGTCGCAAATATGAATTTTTCCAGTTAACTTAATTTTTTCAAATGGCTCGTCGACTTTTTGTGGAAGATCATTTTCTTACGACTAATTTGATACCAAACACTTTCACTTTATTTTCACTATTTTTCTGAATAATTGCAAGAAGCGATCATACCTAATAACAAATGATACGTATTCGGTATACTTATGCACTAAGTCCTGTTATTCTAGTTATCCGTGACAAACAATTGAAGCTGTTGCTAGGACTTCCTGAACAAATAGGCTAATGAATATGCTGTCACTTTAAAAAAATTATTTGTTGCGTAGTTTATAATTTGATATGAAAATTATACTAGAAACGAAAAAAAATTGACGTGTTGCTAATTTACGGAGAAGCAAAAAAGAATGCAACTGATGCAGCTCGAATTTATGCTCAGAGATTCCCTAATCGTCGCCATCCCACTCGGCATTATTTTACAAAACTGGAAAGGAAAATGCGAAATGACCCAGAAGAAAATGCAAATAACTTCATCGTCAGTGAAGGAAAAGAAATGAACGTGTCGGCCTATGTTGAAGTCAACTCGCCAAATTGTTTCTGAGTTATTCGTCCGTTTGGAGAATTCTTCACAAATATAATTATCGATCATTCAAGTACCAACTACACCAACATCTCCACGATAACGACCACAACCGAAGATCAACTTATTGAAACTGGTTATTGACTAAATACAGAGAAGATGTACGTTTTCCATTTATAATTATTCATTCAGATGAAACTCGATTCACCAGCTTGGGTCTGTTCAATCGGAATAATAAAAGGTACTGGCCTCAAACAAATTTACATCTGATTCAAGAAGGAAATTTTCAAGAGCGATTTGGCTTCAATTGCTAGATGGGTATTATCGGAGGAAAACTTTTGGGACCAATAATTTTCTACGGACAACTTACTGCGGAAAGATATATACAGTTCCTTAGAAATCAAATTGATAATTTCATTGAAGATTTGCCACTGGGTAACCAAGTTGATATCTATTTTCAACAAGATGGAGCGACACCTCACAATTCTCAAGCCGTAGGAGAACATCTGAATGACACCTTTCCAGAAAAGTGAATTGGCACTTATGGACCTATAAAATGGCCTCCGGAGTACATTCTTGAGTTGTCATATTTTTTAATATTGTATTATTTCTTTTTCATATTCTAGATCACCAGATCTTACTCCGCTAGATTTTCTTCTCAACAACAATTGAAAATTGAAAATCAGTTGTATAACACAGCATCAGTTACTCGTGAAGAAGTGGAGTATAAAGTAAGGGTGGCATTCCAGAACATCACTGCGGAACAGCTAATCAGTGTGGTGCGCGCAACAATTGAAAAAGTTGAACTTTGTCGTGATCAAGGAAGAGGTCATTTTGAAAACTCAGAACCATAATGGACTAATTTCCGACTTTTAAATAATTCTTAAAACGACTGTGAAGTCATAAGCCTCGAAGTCGTATTTTTTCTATGTTACTTGATCAAGAATGGAGCGATTTACACGATTCATGGCATTTTAGATCGAAAAATAAAAATTGGAATAAAAATGACTTTATTCGCCAAATATTGACAAGTGAAGTATTGTTGGATCAAGAGTGTCATTCTGGATCGAATTAAGTAAAAATATATAGGATGTCCCATTTGAAAATCGAAAGTTGTGGTCATTTCCGGTCAAACTAGAAGTACAGCAAAGCAAGTTAATATGTCAAAATATGTAAATTGAACTATAATACACAACCCTCAAATTTCGTTTTTCTATCTTCAATGATAAAAAAAGTTATAGGGGTGAGCCACCTTGGAGAATCACCCGGTATATTATATAACCTCATCAAATATATTATACGAATCCATATTGGTGTATTTTTCAAACTAGACATTTCCATTTGTGCACGTTTTGTATATTACCACCCACGTTAAAGTAATTTATAAGAGTCGTAATGGCATAAATAACGTCAAAATACGATTTCAGCAGACGAAATTTGGTGATGAATATTTTTATTGCAACAAACTAGGTTTTTATGGCAGCCAGCAGTAGCGAACAGATGATTGTAAAATTTATTGACCAATGCCAACTAATAAATTGAAGGATGTTTATTCTGGATGCTCCCGTCAAAGTTAAAACTTACGACCAAACTTGTATAAATCTGAACCCCAAACCGTAAAGTAATTCCTGGAGTAGCTGTTTATGGTATTTTTTACAAGGTAATAAATTAGAAAAGATCACTCTTTATCGAGTGCGATGTTTAAATGGGTCTCTTTGTGCCTGTTTGGGTTGGAGCATCGTACATTCCGATAAACAAGCTCTGAAGAAGTTGATTGTTTTACTCATTGGATAAAAAGACATGGATTACTTATCACAGGTATCACCTGCAAGTAAAGTATGAAAATATTATTCGAATGATGTGAAAGCATTGTTGTGAATCATTGAATAAAGCATATATTTTCAGTGAGCATTTCAGTGACGAACAAAGTTCCATCAAAAGATGATAATTCAAACAACCTTCAGTTCGAATGAGAGTGAATATGAGTTAGATCATCTGACGAAACACGAGCTAACGATCGAAAATTCACTTTAGAATCAAATCAGAAAAACTTACACCCTGCCTTTGATGTCATGATGAAGAATTCATCTGAAGGAAACGCTTGCTCCTCTTAGTTTTTCCGTGATTATGATTTTTCAAAACTCAAGAAAATAAAAAAATTCAACCAGAAATATAAAAGTGTGACTGTTAAAATTATACCGGCTGTTTCTAGTAATTATTAATTGAGATGATCTGATTTTTTCAATCTGAAAAATACCTTTTTTATAAATATAAATTTTCTCGCCTCAACAATATTGGGTGTTTTCTCAATCAATATTAGTTAAGTATGATGTTGAAAGTGGCTCTCAAAAAGGTGGGTAACTTTTACGTGAATCATTGCATTGCACATTTTCAACAAAAGGTGGCATGGTAACAAAGTGTTTCTGAAAGTATCAACCCATGGAGTTTGATTCAATTATTCTCTGCAAAATAGTAATATCTTTGTTCCCTTCGTGATTGTGTCGAATTGTTATGGATCTTTGGGGAATATGGACAGCATCTTTATCTACTCAAGAAGCTCTGGAAATAATCAGAAACAAGTACAAGCCTGTAGAAAGAGCACCAATTAGATCACCACTATCACCTTACCATGAAAGAAATAGAAACAAAAGAACTCACAACATCGAGCTTGAAACCAAAACTTTGGCTAAGATATGTTGAGGACATTCTTGCGATTTGGCCACATGGACATAAGGAACTATCGACATTATTCAACCACCCTAGTGAAATTCATGCTCATATAAAATTCATTATGGGAGCGAAAGAAAAAAACAAACTGACATTTCTAGACGTTATGATCATAAAGAAATTCGACGGCACCCTGGGTCACACCATGAATCGCAATCGATACATGAACGCGAATTCTCATCACCATCCACAATCCACTTAGTGGCGAAGACACCAATATTTCGATCAACAAGATTGGCTGACAACGACCACATGAAAGAGGAGTTCGGGAACCACCGATTGACCAAACATTGTTACCATACATATAGGGTACAACGGACAGGATTAGCAGAATTCTTCACCGACACAAAATCCTCACAATGTTTACAACAGACCGTACAATAAGATTCACCCTCAGAAATTCCAAGGATCGTATACCAGAGTGCCAAGGAGTCTATGAAGTACCATGAGGAAATTGTGAAAGACGTACATAGGCCAAACGAACAGAAGAATCAACATCCGCAAGGAAGAACACAATAGTTCTATACGAAATAGACTACATCGTCACTATGTCAACATGTACTAACAAGAAGACACATGTATATATTTTGTTATAAAATGAGAATTGTAAAAATAATAGTTTATTATTTTGTCCCGCGTTGGGATGTCAATTGTAATATAATATGTGAATTGTGAAAACAATTGTTGTTAATTTTTGTCCCGCTTTGGGCTATAAATTGATATGATATGTGATAGATAATTATTTTCGCCCTGTATAATATATTGTAATGTAATAATAATTGCTTGCTAACGTCACTATTTTCTCGTCACGTTGCTGCCAATTGTTATTACCCTTTCTTACCACGACTAAACTCAGTTGGTACGCCTTTCGTCTCAGATAGCCGGTCCTGGCAATAGAGCCACTGCCTTGTCTTGATGTTTATTTCAATTCAGTGTTTATAAGTAAGATTGCAGATCATATCATTGTGGAAAATAAACCAGAAAGTATCGAAAACAATTATTTCCTTCATTCAGGAAAACTTATATTAACCTGGCCTACGATAGATAACTTATACTATAATCAATTGACAAATTTTAATCGAGAATAATGAAGAACAGTGATGTATACAGTATACATTACCTCACTTTTTCATTGAGGTTGGAAGAATTCTTTTATAGTTCAATATCCAAAATAAAATAGAGTTCTTCAGATAGACGAGTTATGTTGTAAAGTGATTCAGTTTGTGATGTGCACTAAAAAGTTTATACCTGGAGCTGGAACTGTCGCTGTTACAATATATGCCAATAATATGAAATCCTTTTTCAATGTACTGCTCTCAGGGACTCTCCATTACGAAAGGAACCATACAAATCCCAGAAATCAGCTTGGAAACAGGTTTATGTGGAGTACATAAAAGGTAATCTTGTTTTCTCCTATTTATTTGTGTCGAAATTATCTTGAAATGGAATTGGTTAGTTTATTTTAGACAAACTACCTTGTATCAGTGAAATTATTGAATTTTCTTTCTCCTAAAGTTTTATACGTGGCGTTCTTTTCAAAAAAATTTTAATCTCTTCTGGCTTTGTTTTTTCATCTCCTGGATACCATTTCTGTTTTGTCCATTTTATTTGAATTTTCAAACTCGCGCACTTTCTTGTCACATTATCACTCTTTTGGGGTTATTTGAAAAAACTTATGAACTGAAATATTTTACCTTTCTTATAAACTATATACAATATTTGATGATAATTGTCTTTGACATTTCACAGTTCTTATTTTTCCACAATTTCAAATCTTACATCTGACCATACTGTTCCCTGATTGGCTATTGTCATCAAGAAGTTTGTTGTTCAAGCTTATAATTTTGTTGATCACATTTAATTCAGAATGATTTTGTGAATCTAGACTTTTTTGTTGCATTTTGAACAATTATAGGTTGTAATCATTTTGACAATGTATGAAAATGATTGCATTATAGTATTTGCATATTTTTACCTATCAATATTATACAGAGGCTTCATAAAGGAAATAAAATCTCAAAAATATGTAAAAATTAATTTTTGGGTTTTTAATGAAATTATTTCTTTTATTCTTTCGAAATATATTACTGGTCCTTCATAACATAACAATTTATATATATATATATATATATAGAAGAAATTCAATGGACATAGCCCTCAGAGAGAAGTAATAACCGTAGACACGTGTTTCGGGCTCTCGGTCCTCATCAGTACGGTGAAGAAGTGCAAGGATGAACAACACTTGGTAGAAAACGACAAATCAACGGAGTCAACAAACAGAAGCCAGCCGCACATTTGCGGTTTCGGTTAGCGGACCCTGCATTCCAGGGCAACAACCAACGTCACCACGGAGGCAGCTATAGCCACCTGCGTGACATCCGAGTCCAGGATTATAGATATGAATGGAAAGAATATCGAGAGCCCGAAACACTTCTCATGGAAACACCCCCGTATCTTCCGTAATTATTGGAGTTGAATTCTGAAATGTTCACGATTGTTAGATATACCAAAAATGGGTCTTTCTTTTCTGGGTTCAACCTGAGTGACACACTGCGCGCCAGGGGCGATGAATATACCGATTTTTGCGAAAAATAAGATAGGCTCAAAATTCTCACGAAATCGTGGACAGGACATTAACTTTAGTGGTAATTCATATTTTCACAGATAAATTTTCAGTTCTGAAAAATCCGAATTTGTCTTACTTCTCATGGAAACACCTCCGTATCTTCCGTAATTTTGGAGTAGAATTCTAAAATTTTCACGATCTTTAGATATACCTAAATTGAGTCTGAATCTCTCCTGGGGTTAACCTGAGTGACATACACTGCGCGCCAGGGGCCATGGATATATCGATTTTTGGAAAAAATAATAATAGGGGCCAAGATTGGCTCAAAATTATTACAGATTCGTGATCAGGACATCAAATTTAGTAACAATACATATTTTTGCTGAAAAATTCGAATTTGTCTCACTTCCCATGGAAACACTCCCGTATCTTCCGTGATTATTGGAGTAGAATTCTGACATGGTCACGATCGTCGGATATTCCGAAATCGAGTCTAAATCTCTTCTGGGGTTGACCTGAGTGACATACACTGCACGCCAGGGGCGATGAATATTCAGACTCATCGTCGATTTATCAAACGATCGAGAAAATTTCAGAATTCAACTCCAATAATTACGAAAGATACCGGGGTGTTTCCATGAGAAGTGAGACAAATTCGGATTTTTCAGAACTGAACATTTTTCAACGAAAATATGAATTGTTACCAAAGTTGATGTTCTGAATCCGTAAGAATTTTGAGCCTATCTTGCCCCCTTATATTATTTTCCGCAAAAATCGGTATATAAATCGCCCCTGGCACGCAGTGTAGGTATGTCCCACAGATTTACTTTAAAAAAGATTTAGACTCATTCTCGGTATATCTAACGATCGTGAAAAGTTCAGAATTCTACTCTGATAATTACGGAACATACGGGGGTGTTTCCATAAGAAGTGAGACAAATTCGAATTTTTCAGAACTGAAAATTTTTCAGCAAAATTATGGATTGTTGCTAGAATTGATGTTCTGGTCACGAATCCGTAAGAATGTTCAGCCTATCTTGCCCCCTAATATTATTTTCCGCAAAAATCGGTTAAACCATCGCCCCTGGCACTCAGGTTAACCCCAGAAGACACTCATGTTTGGTATATCTAACGATCGTGAGAATTTCAGAATTATTCTCCAATAATTACGGAAGATACGGAGATGAGAAGTGAGACACACTGCATATATACCGGGAGACCACGGGTGAGGTACGCCCCCCAATTTTTCTATAGTTTTGAAGATACAGGTTTCAAATTTGGTACGTCGATATATTACTCAAATACGCATATTTTGACCCCATTACCAAAAATACACCACTTCCGGTTTAACCGGAAATGACCCCAACTTTTTTTTTTCAAATGACACCCTGTACAATTGTTTTCATTACCCGAAAGAACACGCAATTTGTGATAACATTGTTCTTCGGAATTGAAAATCGGTTGAAAAATGGCGAAGATACAGTTGATTGTTCAACCGAACAAAGTTGGCCATGAATGTTCATGGCAACTTACCTCGAACCTTCCTCTCGTAAATGCTGACACCGTTCGTAGTTGTGATGATTTGAGTTTGATGTTCATGGCCAACTTTGTTCGATTGAACAATCAACTGTATCTTCGCCATTTTTCAACCGATTTTCAATTTTGAAGAACACTGTTATCACAAATTGCGTGTTCTTCCGGATGATGAAAAAAATTGTACAGGGTGACATTTGAAAAAAAAAGTTTGGGGTCACTTCCGGTTAAACCGGAAGTGGTGAATTTTTGGTAATGGCGTCAAAATATGCGTATTTGAGTAATATATCGACGTACCACATTTGAAACCTGTATCTTTGAAACGATAGAAAAATTGGGGGGGCGTACCTCACCTCGTGGTCACCCGTATATATATATATATATATATATATATATATATATATATATATATATATATATATATATATATATATATATATATATATATATATATATAATTCAGCTCAAGGCTGTCTTCCTCTGGAGAGAGTAATCATAATTATCCACTTCCGCAATGAAACTCAATTTAGCTACCCCATATACTGTTTACTAGCTCCACAATGTTTACTGTGAAATTATATTGTCGCATGTAAATAAAACTGACTAGCTAAATTCGAATGTTACGCTCGCTAATCACCTTCTAGGTTGATGCGATTTATTTAAATAAAAAAAATAAAAATGAAAATGGGGTGTATTCACAATGTGTTTTGGAGATTCGTGAATATAGGTCAGAGTTGCGTCGTGTCAAGAGAGAGTAGAGAAACATAATTCATGAGTGGCGCGGTAACCAAACTAACGTAGTTCCACTATTTATCCAACAGTCAAACTGCACTAGGAAACGGGAGTTTATGTGTTTTTAGAAAAGTCACTTTTTGTTTTCCACTTGCATTTTTGATATCGGTCGACAGCGAATGCCTTTTGTATGGAGTGCCCATCTTTTGAAATTGAATTCAAATACTTTATTTGATTAGCAAATGGGAGTTCAATGGCCACATTGGAGAATATTTCCAATTGTCGGTAAGATCGATTTCATGCTTTATTGGGGGGTAGTGTTGGCATTCCTATTGAAATATACAGTGCTTCTCAAAAGTCCCCTCCACCCCTCTTATTTTTGGAACGATTATACATAAACAAGTGATATTTGGAAACTGAATATTGAAGGTTGTAAACTTCCCTACTAGTGATGATAGATGACGAAATCGTCAAAGATGACGTCACAAGGCGATTGTGACCAATAATTTTAATTGGAACCCTACGGCAAAAGGTATCGAAAAAACCTATTCAATGATACTAATTTTGTTTATGTTTATGGCAGTTTTGACAACTCGCTTTTAAAAAACGCAAAGCTGTGATGAATTAAATCAGTTGATACTGAAATTCAAAATTCAAGCTTCGCCTCTGGATAGTTGTCAAAGAAGCTGACGTTTCTGTTAGTCTCCCTAATTCGACGTTTTTGTAATTGTCCAAGTTTTTGTACATTTAATAATTTGTGTATTTTTGATCGAACGTTTAACTGTTTCAGCAGCTTCTGGTACTTTTAATATTTTTGTACATTTTAATAATTTGTTAAACTGTTGTGAGCCGAACGTTCAAGTTCTCCAAGAAGCGAAATGGTACGTGCTTTAGGTGATAAAGTAGCAGCGATCCTAATTCTTGGTGAAACTGGCCAAAATATTCATGCAGCAGATCGCATTTTTAATGAGAGATTTCCCGATCGCCCCGTTTCGAGGACTTATTTGAGGGAGCTTCTTCGTAAGTTTGAAACAACGGGTAGTATTAATGATGCGAAACGATCTGGCAGACCACAAATTTCTGATGAGAAACGAATTGATATACTGGCAGAAGTAATGGTTAATCCTACTTCTTCAACAACTCACGTTGCATCTACCTGTGAAGTCAGTCGAAGTACAGTACACAGGGTGTTGAAAAAAAAACAAATTTCATCCATACAAATTAAAAATGGTTCATCAACTCTCAGACGACGACCCAGACCGAAGGCTAGAATTTTGTGAAAATATGGAAATTAAAATTAACCAACAGCCAGACTGTGTCAAAACAATTTGTTTTAGTGACGAAAGTACTTTCTTTCTAAATGGAAATGTAAATACACAGAATGTGAGGTATTGGAGTGACGCAAATCCTCACCTGTTTCGTGAAACACATATCCAATTTCCCCAGAGGGTGAATGTTTGGGCAGGTATCCTGGGAAACCACATCGTTGGGCCTCTCTTTTCAAATACTAATTTAACTGGTGAGGTTTATCTGGAGCTGTTGCAAAACGCAATAGAACCGTTGATCCTTGAAATTTTGGAAGATAATCCAGATGAATTCGGCAATTTGGAAATAACATTCCAACAGGATGGTGCTCCTCTACACTATTACGGTGCAGTAAGACGGTATTTGGATGAGGAGTAGATTGATTGGACGACGAGGTTCAACGGAATGGCCAGCTCGATCACCGGACCTTTGGATTTTTTTTCTGTGGGGGTACCTTAAATCGAAGGTTCACGCCACTGAACCTGACAATATTGACGTTTTAAAACAACGTATTGTTGCAGATTGTGAGGCTGTTTCCGCAGACACATTTGCAAAAGTACGAGAAGAGTTTGAAAATAGGATATTTCACTGTCAGGATGTAAATGGAGGTCAGTTCGAGCAATTTCTTAGAGTAGATTCTGATTCTTAAATCTGTAATTAATATCACACTGAATGGAATTCAAATTTTAATGCTTACCAATGAGCCATTAAAATTGCCATAAACACAAACAAAATTAGTATCATTGAATAGGTTTTTTCGATACCTTTTAAAAGAGGTGTCGCTTGCCGTAGGGTTCCATTCAAAATTATTGGTCACAATGGCCTTGTGACGTCATTTTCGACGATTTCGTCATCTA
The DNA here is from genome assembly GCA_018342105.1 of Gonioctena quinquepunctata. Classification (NCBI taxonomy): domain Eukaryota; kingdom Metazoa; phylum Arthropoda; class Insecta; order Coleoptera; family Chrysomelidae; genus Gonioctena; species Gonioctena quinquepunctata. The sequence continues at coordinate 295,025 of JAFIRS010000922.1, read as the reverse complement.
TCATCACTATTAGGGAAGTTTACGACCTTCAATATTCAGTTTCCAAATTTCACTTGTTTATGTATCATCGTTCCAAAAATAAGAGGAGGGGAGGGGACTTTTGAGAAGCACTGTATGTTCTGGGATATCCCATAGTGTTCTAGAAAAAAGGTATCTGTATCTATTTTCCTGAATTCAACTGAAATCTACGTTTCATATAGCGTATTCTCTACATAGAAAAAAGGAAATATTAGCGTTGAGTATTTCGATTGATTTGATATGAACGGTGTTCTGTCTACATTGAGGAAAATAATTCATTGGATTATTTCAGAATTGAAGGTATATGAATACGCATCCCAACTTGCTTCGTTTTCGACACCCAGCGAGTGTTGTTTTTACAATTGCTCAAAAGCACTGACTTCCATTTGAATTGAGTCGTTTGTTTGTGATAGTGAGGGGCTCATTTGGAAGTTATTGTATTCAAATTGATAATTCCAGTGGCGTTCCGGAGGGCATGTCCGTGAATGATTTTCATATGTTCAGTCAGAACACAAAAAAATATTATTTTCGATTGACTCAATATCGAATTCATACAAAAACAGTGGTGTCCAATGTTCTTGGCCGTAAACATAATATAGAATCGAAAAACCAGTTGCGTACAATGTTTTTTCCATAAATATCAAATCCCAGGAGAATGCCACTGAAATTAATGGTTTCAATATAATTATATTTGAATAAGACTCTTATCATAACAAACATACGTTTCAAATTAAGAAAAGTATTCGAGCAAAAAAGAGTTTGACGCCCTGCAACTTGAAAACGACTTTCAGTACCAAAATAAGCCCAGAAATAAGCTCCTTCATATGGACACCCTGTATAACACTTGGTCCGAATATCATTTATCATTTTTGTTCTGAATTCAATGAACTGATATATATTACACTTACATAAAAAGTTCATTTCAGTTGTGACAATTCAATTGATAAAGTCTATGACTTTTGAGCCAACCAAAAACTTTGAATTATCTGTTATGAAAAATATTTGGTTTCATACGAGTATGAAGAATATATTGATTGCCCTTTTTACACTGACGCTTATTTTGAACGAAAGAAGGAACAAGAATATAAGCTAAAAGCATCCTTATTAAGGATGAAAATCTTTTATATTTTCGTCAATGTCAAATGATAATTTGAAAATGTGGATCATATTGAGATAAAATATGTGACGCCGTTACGCAGGTAAATGTAATCGTATTATTACATTTTCAATAATACCATTTTTTCAAGTAGAATTACCTGCTCAGAAAGAGTGGTGTTATACTTGTGCAGTGCGGACAGAGTGAATTTATATCTCCACTTTGGTTAGTAATGTTGCATTTTCAAAATAACTTACACTGTTATTTATTATTATTATTTTTTTAAACATTTATGAAATACATTCAAAAAACTTACTCAAAAAAAATTGGAGAGATTCATACTCACCACCAAACTCATGACCATCAGCAATTTGCAACCAAAATGTAAATACAGGAAAGAAAGGAATGTGATTTCTCAATAACGTAATGATAATTATTTGATATTATATTATACAAATATTGATAAATTGTGGGAGGTACTAAAAGAAAAAAAAAAAAAAAGGAGCTGGCTTTGATGGCATTTTCATGTAATTTTTCGAAAACTTCCAAAGAGTTGCCCTCAATACATTAGTCTCACTAATAAATCTATCGTTTCGTGATGGTATATTTCCATCTTTTCTAAAAATGACCATAGTAATCCCATTGCACAAAGGCGATAATCTAGACTATCCCTCAAATTTTAGACCAATATCCCTCATACCGACCGTTGCAAAAATAATTGAAAAACTCGTCAAAAAAAACTCCTTCCTTAGCACACACATCATTCACGCAAATCAATTTGGATTTCAAAATAGAAAGAACACACATGATTTGATTTTTTCCTTCCTGCGTGAGCTTTACTCGGATATAAATGACGGAAATATTGCCGCGGCAGTGTTCTGTGACCTTATGAAAGCTTTCGACTGCGTGGATCACGGAACACTTCTACGGAAGGTTCGCCATTATGAGTGTAGAGGAGTAACTTTGGATCGATTTGAGTCATACCTTACATGGCATAGTCAAAAAGTAAAGACTAATGAAATTACAAGGACCGCCGAGATGGATTCGGGAGTGCCAATTCTGTTTTTATTATACGTTAATGATCCATCTACCCTTAACATTTTTGGTGAACTCACATTATTTGCAGACGATACTACTATTTTGTGGAGGGTGAGACCGTTGAAGATCTAAGCGAAAAATATCTCGAGATTTGAAAATTGTCAAGTCCTGGTATCATTCAAACCTTTTATTATTCAATATCACAAAAACGAATATAGTCTCCTTTGGATGTACTCTTCTAGATGTAACCTTAGAAAATGATATCATTGAGAATGAGGATTGTGTCAGATTTCTGGGTTTGAATATAGATAAAACATTGAAGTTTGATATGCACATAAAACAATTGAGAAAAATGAATTCTGCCGGATGCTATGCAGTTAGAGTAATTGCTAGAGAGCTTGGAGTATCTACTGCTAAAACTGCATATTATGCTTTGATGGAATCTCATTTGAGGTATGGTATACTCTTCTGGAGAGCGTGTCGCTTGAATTCACTTGACTCAGTCCTCAAAATACAAAAAACAGCAATTAGAAATATTTGTAAAATTGGACTACGTGATTCATGCAGGCAACATTCCATAGATAAGAAGATACTGACCGTCGTTGCTCTTTTCATCTTGGAAACCGTTTGTCTTGGAAGGAAACATATTCTGGAATTTGAAATAATTTCTTCTCATTATTCCACACGACAAAGCTCTAGAAATAATTTGAAATTACCCCTACCTTCGTCTTCTCTAATCAAAGATCCATTATTTATAACGGAGTCAAAATGTATAATCATTTGCCAATCGACCGTATTATATTTTACAAGAATTTGTTGACGATAATCTGACAATAGAATAATTGTTTTGATTGTTTGACTCATTTATTTCATAAACGTGCATTCCTGTGTATTCTCGTTCAATATGTTATATGATATTTTATTTATACATGTATTTGAAGTTTTGTCAACAAGATTTGATCTTTGGACAATAAAGTATATTCATTATTATTATTATATAGGCTTCCATGAATAACCTGCATAAATCAAAATAGCCTTCAATATAATGATTCCAAATTGCCATTAACCATTCAGTTTGAACATATATGAGGATTTAATGAATCAATGAATCGAGAGCAACATAAATTATATGGAACGGTAGTCAACACATTTGATGAATACATGCATTCAAAGAAAATATAATGGTTCGGGAATCATGCAACTTGTGAAAGCTCCAACGAAAATATATCAACGCCCTTTGGGAATTCTTTTGCCATAGAATCTTACAACAAATCTGTTCCAGCCCTGAAACGCTGAAAACTGACAGAAATGACTTCACCGAGCACATAACTGAAAATTTATACACATTCGCATCCAAATTGTACCCAATGTTTTATGTGGATCCTGCCACAACCCACCCCACGCATGATTTAAATTTTGCTTGTAACAGTAATTTTAAGTGGAAATTACTCTTCAGTCCTAGCCGTGCAATACTCGAAAATAATTATTTCGTTGGAGGAAATCTCTGAGGCAGTTCTATGTGAACATAAGATTTACGAATTACTGGGGATTATCTAATGTTTCTAGAGTTGACGTTGCAGGAACGGACTCAAATGGAAATAAAACTCGATGGGAGCGCTTTTCGTAGCTGTTTTGATGATGACTGGTCGTGAGAGCAGACCAGTTGATAACATGGACATCGCGTTCGGAAAATAACTGACTGTGTGAACTTACCTCAAGGTAGTACTCAGTAGATGTGTACGAAGGGTAGCCCTGCAGCCCATTTCCACTGCGAACGTTGTAGATCTATTGTGGTTTTCTTGATATTTGGATGACTTGTGCGAGCTTTGTCCTTTCTAGCATGTTAAGGATCCCGGGCAGTGGCTCATTAAGGTAGTTTCTGCCTCTGGGTAATCCGCTCTCTTCTGTGAAAATATTGTCCTAACTATACCTTCGCATTCGCATAGTTTATGGACGGCGGTTTCATCTTCTGTCTGACAAAACCTGCAAGAGGTTTCTTCTGCCAGATCTATATTTCGCATATGCTTATTGAGTTTACAGTGTCATATGAGCATGCCCACTATTGCCTCTACGGACCTTCTGTCCTTGCTCAGTAGGTCTGCCGTGAGCGAAGGTGGTGATTTTCTGAGAAACATTTCTGCCTGCCTCTGTCCTGGAGATTGTTCCCACCAGCTGTGGATCTGTTTTTCCACCCACTTGCTGATTGTTTTCGTAACCGTTGCGTTTGCTATGCTGCAGAAGGGTTCCGGGCCGTAGAACACCATTGACGAGCCTTGTCTGGCCACTTCGTCAGATTTTTCGTTCCCTTGGTGAACTCTGTGTCCGGGAACCCATGCCCGGGTCATGTTCTTACGGTTTGCTAGTTCAATCAGGGCACAGGTACAGTGCTACACTGGTTTGGAGTTAACTTGTGTAGCATACAATGCTTCAAGTGTTGCCTGGCTGTTGGAGAATATGACAATGGAATGGCCGATCCTATCCTGGTTGTTAATTTCTCCTATGCAGTGGTATATTGCCGCTTGTAATACTGTGGTGTCTATGACAGGCTCACTGGGATCATTATTCTTGGGTTTTGCTCGTATATTCCTGCTTCGACTCCTTCTTCGGTCTTTGAGCCGTCTGTGTATAAGATTTTCACTGCGCTGATGGGTGCTACTCCCTCCCAGTGTTCTCTCTCTGGTATATTTACTTCGTATTTTCTATTGAAGTTGTGTAGTGGTAGGTTCAGGATGACCTCCATCGCGGACGTTTTCATGGCCCCTGTGGCACTGAGATATACTTGTCTTTGTGAGCCTGTTAATAGCCTCATGATTCCTGACTGAAAAGTCTTTGGCCACCACGCCACTAACCCATATGATATCATGGGCCTGATAACCCTTGTGTATAGCCATCTTGGGATTGAGTCACCTGCCTAGTGCTATCAAATAATTTTTATGGAATGATAGCTAAATGATCCCATGAATATTCGATTCCGAAAGGGGATGAGAACAGTATTCTTCTGTATCAGATATTGACATTATGAATATTTATGCGAAATATTATTTCCTGGTGTAAAAAAGTTTTAATTTTTTTATAGAAAAATTGCCAGCAGAGAGAGTTTGCCTGTTTTCCACATTCATTCAATCAGCTCCATACAGTTTGAACAAAATTCACTTCCTCTCATTCCGTATATCGAGCGTAAACAAGAGTTCTGAGCTTTATGATTTTGGTGGTCGAACTTGTTGGTAAAATTGAGCCCATAAACAGTGTGAGCATAAATACAATTTTATTGAACTACAGGTTCGCAAAAAACCGATCCCAACTATCTGCCTCAAGGTGTTTTCGACATATTCAGATCAATTGACTTAGGAATGAAAAGATAGATAGAGAATCCCCTATGCCCCTTAGCTGAAATATTATGGTTTGGTTGGTCGGTTGGTTGGTTGGTTGAAAGCTGACGAGCCAGAGACAGGCTTGGCACTTAGCTTCCCTTGACACTGCGACCAGCTGGAGTCTATTGTATCACTCTGTCGTCAGTGGTTCCTCATTCAAAGAGGTTTGTGCCTTTAATTAGGTTCAGAAGCCTGTTGATAAGGTTCTTCGGATTCATGCCTGTTTCCGGGCTGATCTCTCCGAAGGTTCTGTGTCGCCTACTACTTAGGGCGTCACAGTCGAAGATAATATGAGAGGCTGTTTCCTCCTCTTCATCACATAGCCTACACTCCACGGTTTCCCTGCGTACTCCCATGGTGTTTAGGTGTTTTCTTAGGCCGCAGTGTCCAGTTTGGACTTTATCTGTATAGAGTTGAGTGCTTTGATAGCACTTTGACAGTCAGATAGAATGTAGATGTGTTTTTTCCAATAACCACTTTCTAGATTCTTCTGAATGCATACCATGATAGCATGTGTTTCAGCTTGGAATATCGTGGAGCATTTGCCAAGTGGTATTATGTAATCCCTTCTTGGCCTCACCCCATGTATTCCTGCTCCCGTTCCTTCAACTGTCTTTGAACCGTCTGTATACCAGACTATGTCCGCAGTTAATTGTGATTCTATACTCGGGGACCATCCAGATTCATCAATTCGTGTTTCGAATGGTTTTTCGAATGAGTATAGGGGTTGCATGTAGTCTGAAATCATTTCGAGTTCTTCGATGTTGATTACATGAGTGATTCTGGTATGTCCAGTTGTTCGGATTCTCCAGTTTTTTGTTTGTTTCAGTCTGTATGCACTCATCCTGGCCTCTCCAATGACATGTAAGTCAAGGGGTTCGAGGCTTAGGATGATTTCCATTGCAGCTGTTGGAGTGCTATTCATTGCACCCGTGATACAGAGACAGGCAAGCCTCTGGATTTTCCCAAGATTAGTTTTTGCCTGTCTTTGATTTGTTTTTGGCCACCATAAGAGTGAGCCATAAGTTATCCTTGGTCTTATTACCGCTGTGTAGAGCCAGTGCATGGCTTTCGTTTTAAGTCCCCAGGTTTTTCCAAAAGCTCTCCTGCACATCATTAAGGTTATCTTGCTTTCATTGGTTACATGTTGAAGATGCGGGTTCCAGGTTAGTTTCTTGTCAAGAATCAGCCCTAGATATTTCACCTGCTCTACTACTTGTAATGTTTCACCGAAAAGTCTGGGAGGTATGAGATCTCCCATGTTTCTACTCCGGGTGAAGGGAATTAGTGATATTATGGTTTAGATGATTGTGTCGTCTCTTTCTTTGAGAGATATCTAATCAATAGACTATTATCCCTGGAATCCATTCCGCATGCAAACTCCATAATACCGGCTACTAATAAATAATAAAAACAAATAATGTTTATTCATCATGAATTAATTGATACACAATGAACGCATCTGGATATCATATTTACATGAATAAACATTTGTGCGCTATGAGGGAAAGCCCTAATTTGATATTCAACTAAAAAGTTAGAATTAGTCAATTTTTACACATTACGGATATTTTTCATTCAAGGCTAAAGAGGTTTGTTCTCAACAGCTATTCCTCTGGCTATTTGGTGCGACAGGCGCTGAATTACAAGAAGTTCACCTTACCAAATGGAAATGAAAGGATGTTCCATATAGTTGATAAGAATATAGTTTCAAACCATTTTTTTACATCCAAATGCTTAGATTAATGATATTATTTATTTGTTTCCTATGTATTTTTTCCAGCCATTTTTTTATTTTATTCTTTTGAGTAAACGCGAAATTTTTCAGTTCTTTCGGATATGTACTCGTGGTAAAAGGAAGGTGAAGCTTCTTTCCCAATAGTTTTCATACATTTCGTTTCCTGTACACTAGTTTGTTCCCGTCTTGGTTCATAACTGTGATATTTTTTAATAGGTTTTTTTCTCAGATTATAGAAGAGAAGTGAAAAACCGAACAATGGTCTTTGTCGAATATTTTACACTGCTCATAAAGAATATCAGTGGAATAGTTTCTTGGTTTGCCATAAATAATGTTTATAGCCCATTTTTTATTGTTTCAATGATTTTTAGATGTTGATTGTATACTCCTCCCCACCCTATGATTCCGTACCATGATATTGATTGAACCAATGAGAAATGTTTAATATCTGGGTAGATCTTGAGTTCCCTGAGTTTTGGCAGAATTCCCTTCATTTTCTTTGCTATGCTGTAGTTCCCAGCGGAGTTGTATATCAAAAGTGACCCCAAAATATTTTATGCTGTCTGTTTCGGTAATATTCAGGTTATTGTCAATTGTTAAAGGGCCGAAATCAGGCAGGTTATTTCGGTATGAGATGAAGGGCATGTGGAAGGTCTTATTGAAGTTCACGGTGAGGAGGTTATTGTCGAACCAGTACTTTATTTTCTTGAATTCCTCCTCTGATGCATTTTTTAACGATACCCATTTTTTTTCAGTGAAAAATATAGCAGTATCATCAGCGAAGCTGATTCTGCTTCCATTTCCTATCCGCCGTTCTAGAAGGTGATTAATATGAAGGAGGAAAAAAATTGGCCCTAAGACGGTACCCTGAGGAACACCGAATTCAATTTGCTTGCCTCCACTCGTGAATTCAGTTATCTGAACATACTGGGTCCTATTTGATAAATAGCTCCTGATCAAATTATGGATATACCCTCTCAGTCCATAGCAATTTACCTTTTCTAGCAGCTTTCGATGACTCAGTGTGTTGAAGGCCTAGCTACGTCTACAGAAACACAGAGATGAGGAGTTTGTTCATATAATGCCTTATAGATGTTCCTGGTTAATTTAGCTATGGTATCATTCGTTGTTTTACCATTTTGGAACCCATATTGATATTAAGAGAGGTCATTGAACCTACTAAGGAAACTATGGATTCTTATTTTAATGAGCTTTTGAAAAATGTTAGCTATGTTGCTGATGAGAGATATCGGTATGCAGCTTACCATTTCTTGTTTGTCTCCACTTTTATATTTCGGACTAATTATACTTCAAGAAAGAATTTTGGGACCCTTTTTGTTTGTCCCGTACACTGATTTCTGGGGAGTACCTGAGTTCTGCAGGATTCATAAGTATATTGACAATACGGAGCTCCACTTCTCTTTCTTATCAGATGATGAAGAGATGGCCTGTTATAAAACTAATTCTGAATGATAATAATCTGAAATTCAATGAATCGTACAACTGAATTTCTGATTTTTTTGTGGAAACGGATTTGAATTGCATAAATGAACTAAATGGTGAAATTTTTATATTTGCTCAGGATTGTTAGAATCCAGGAAATCTCTTGAAAGCCATTTTGATCTACTCATGGAAAAATATTATGGAAATGAAAGAGTGCTTGCCTGATCAAAGACGTGTTTGTTTGCAGAGATTCACTCTGATTCGTGGTCATCTAACTTTTTCGACATATTTACCCGTCACAATCTCATTGTATATGGAAGTGTTATGAATGCAACCTCTATTGACAAGTTCAGAAACAATATAAAGCCACATTATCATCAATGTTATTCTTACTATGATTTCTTTCGATTCACTCAGGGATATTGTGTATAATGTGGGCATATCTGATCATACTCAGATAGTGGACTATGTGGGTGAAGACTGAGATGGAAAGAACCAAACAAGAATGTACCTGAAAAATAAAAATAAAAGTGTTTTCTTTTTCAAAAATTCTGGAAATAATGAATAAATGAATTAATTAGTGTCGTGCTGATCTCTCGGAAATACCCACATCACCTATTTTCAGAGCCTGACCACCCTGTCCCTTGAAAACAGTTTGATTATTAATTTGGGGAGTTTGGCGGTGAAATTCATTGAAAGATTGATTTCAAACCATCCAGCTATTTCCGAAAGTACTGGGATAGGGTATGAACGTAAAAAGTAAATAGCCTACTCAGGCGTATTACTGAGAGTCTGGTAATTTTCTACATAATTGTATCAGTGGAGTCTTCTTTTTTCAGAAATATCACATTTCAGTTCCCACTTATGCTTCAGAAAACCTTCTTGTCATTCACATTCACAGAGTTTCTACTCGGGTCATCATTGAACTGGGTGTGTTCTTCAGGAACTTATGTGTATATCAACAACCAAAATTAAAATAAATTGTCTAGCGTTTCTCGAAAAGAACTGTCAATTTTAGGGATATTGACAAAGTTTATTCCTATAGAGGAGTTTGAATAAATCCATAGGACTCTTCATTTGGAAAATACATCACTGAAAAAATATACATATTAAGTTGATGAAAACAGAAAGGCATTGTTGGCATTGCATCATTTCCCGGGGCCTCCAAATCTCTTCCTAAATAAATGCCAACATCTTCTTATATGAAATACCATTCGAATTTCCACTAGAATCCACTCCTGTACTGCTCCCCAACTTCAAGACCAGTAACCGTGGAATAGTAGAAATGAAGCAATTAGAAAGCATTGTTGCCTTCGATTCTTTGTTGTTTCATGTAGAATCAACATACTCCTTTGACTTATTTGCTGCGTCTGATAATGAAATGTAGCTCTAGGGGCTAGTTTACTCGGTTGTACGCCCGATTAATCCTACAAAATTAGATACGTTACAGCACACAAAGATGATTGCCTTCATTCTGCCTACTACGCTGAAATTTTCTACATAGTTTAGTTGATAGCGCTTGCCACATTCCGCGGATCAATTTCGTTTCCATGTTTATTCAGAGGATCATCCATGAAGTACACTTGATGGGAAAATTTGTGGAATTAGTTTCCAGCTATTTGACGTCCCGATCAGGCCTGCTCGTTTTTATCGGTACAGCGACCGTCAAACCAGCAAAACGATATTATCGGGATTTTTGGTGGAAATTTATGACGGAAAATTCTGACGAATTACTAAAATATTCCGCGAACTACAAGTTTGGCTATATCAATCTATCAATTCGGTATTCATGAAAATGAAATGAATATTTCCGTTCTTTGTTGTCACGTTTGGTTTTCGCCCTGCGATATTGAAGCAAGAGCAATAAATTTTTTTCTCCATGGGTATTTCAGTCTTAAGAATATTCATTCAGATTAAGGGCTGAATTCCTCAACATAGGTTTTTCAATAAAAGCGTTGGGTGAAGTTATCACATCTCTCAAATTAAAATAAAAGAGATACATAGAAGAGTAATGCCACTTATATCATTGTTGATGTAGATAATATCAAGATATCCAGGACTAGTTCTATGTCAGCCCAAACCACCACTGACTAACTCATAACTTCCCCACAATATCCCTCTTTCCACCAAAGAGGTGGTGTAATCTTTCATTCAGCAGTTCAATAAGACTGATTATGCTGAATTGGCAATATCGATGGTCCTTCATTCAATGAGGACTAAAAAAGGCATCTGTCCTACAAAAGGTGGGGTAGAAACGATTTTGATATACAGGGTGTCCGGAGATGAAACCGACAAAACTTATGGGGTTATAGGGACTGCCGTATTGATTGCAAAATGACACATACAAATGTCCAAAACCACTTCGTTACCGACATACAGAGTGATTTGTAAATGTAGACAAAAAATTCAATTCGTCATATTAAATCTAGGCATCAGCCGATTTGGTTTAAATTTGGTACATGATTCAAACTGAAAGGCCTTAACAAGTAGCCTTTTGAACGAAACCAATATCAGAACCGGAACATTCTTTTTTTTCCATGTTAAGTTCTTGTAAGAATAACTCGCCCTGTATAATAATTATCAAAAATCTGAGCTCAGATTCGAAATCTACGGAAAAAATCCTACAGGAATTTGTTAAAAAAGTTTCTGGCACCAATTCAGTTATTCCGTAATAAATTTATATTTTAAATTTTTTCACTCGATAAATTAATTGTCGGATAAAGTAACATAACAAATGGGTTAATATGATAAATATTTACGAAACCAAGACATAAATATTGTTATTCTCTTCAATTAGTTCGTAGTAAAATTTTATATAATACTCTCATAACCCAAGAAAACTGAAGAATAAATAGGTATCAGGACCGGAATGAGTCTTTTTTATGTTAAGTTCTTGTGAGAATAACCGACCTAGTATAACAATTATCAATAATCTGCATGATCGCAGATTCCGAATCTACTGAAAAAATCCATAGGAACTTGTTAAAAAAGGACAGGACTGAATTTTTTGGAAATTATATTTACTTACTAATAAATTTGAATTTATGAAAATACAACACAACGCACAATATTTTTTTGTAATAAGCATAACAAAAAAGAATTCTTAAAAAACGTTTACTAATATTACAATAAGTTTTCCAAGTGAAGCCTTCCAGCATCAATACATTTTTGAGAGCGTGCCCTAGATGATTCGCTGACTTTCGAATTATTTGAGGGTTATTTCTAACACTATTACATGCAGCACTAATTTTCTCTAATAAATGTTCTCTATTTCTAATTCCTTCATTATACACTTCTGATTTTAAATGACCCCATAAATAGTAGTCTAGGGGTGTTATATCAGGGGATCGCAGTGGCCAATTTACTGGACCTCCACGGCCGACCCATCTGTTGGGGTAAGTGGCATCAAGATGGTTTCTAACTGGAATTGAAAAGCGAGGTCCAGCACCATCATGCTGAAACCACATACCACGGGTATTTAGACCTTGCAATAGATCCGGTGAAGTATTGGTAAAAAATTTAGGTAAACATTACCAGTTAACCGTCCGTCAGGTACGTGAGGTCCAATCAAATGATCATTTGGGTTTCCACACCATACATTGACATGAAATCTGTATTGGCAGTTTTTCTGAACAATGGCATGTGAGTTTTCGTCTGCCCAAATATGCAAATTTCCAGTAATAATAATTCCATCCCTGGTGAATTGGCTCTCCTCGGTAAATAAATTTCTGTTAATGGTTCTTCTATGTGCTAAGCACCATCTAGAAAACGATATGCATGGTACATGATCACCCTCTTCAAGCTTTTGCAATTTTTGTTTCTGGTATGTATGCAAACCATTTTCTTTTAATGTTTTCGATGCACGCATACGAGGTAGCGCCAATTGCCTACTTATTCTTCTTACGCTACTAGAAGGATTATCATTTATAGCGTCCAGTATTTGCTCTTCGTGATGAACATTATTTCTTCGAGCATCTTCTCGTCCTATATTTGATGGAAATGCAAATGTTGAATGATGTGGTACGCGAGGATTAGGATAGCGACGTCTGTATTCCCTTCTCGCAGACTGGTCATTTCCTTCGCAAAGCCCATACACAAATGAAATTTCTAAGTATTCCTCAATAGTGAAATGGAACGGCATCATAAACACACTCTGAGTACTATAGTTTACACTTAAAAACACTAGAATAATGAACAAAACACCAACAAAACTAACGCTAAACGCTAAACAATAGTTTTTCATAATGAAATTCGGAATTTGACAGTTGATACAAGCCTACTGTATTTAGACAAACATTGTAAGCTACTGATACAAATTTATTCTCGTTTTTTTTGGGTTATGAGAGTATTTTATGAAATTGCACTACGAACTAATTAAAGATAATACCAATATTTATGTCTTGGTTTCGTAAATATTTATTATATGAACCCATTTTTGATGGTACTTTAACCGACAATTAATTTCTTGTGTGAAAAAATTGAAAATAATAATTTATTACGAAATAACTGAAATGGTGCCAGAAACTCTCTCAACAAGTTCGTGTAGGATTTTTCCGTAGATTTCGAATCTGATCTCAAATTTGTGATAATTATTATACAGGGTCAGTTATCCATACAAGAACTCAATATGGTACAAAATAATATTCCGGTCCTGATATTGGTTTCATTCAAAGGGCTACTAGTTAAGGCCTTTCAGTTCAATTCACAAATTCAAGATAGCGGATGAGTTTGGTGATTATGGCCCGATTCGATTCAAAATTAGTATGTCGAGGTGTTTGGGGTCGGAGATTATGAATTTGGTCGAAGATTATCGATTTTAGTTGAAATTCATAAATTGAAGATGGCGACAGCAAGATGGCGGATGAGTTAATCTTTAGATGGTCTCCTCAGAACTTAAAGGAAAAAAAGGCCTCATAATAACGATGCTTTTACAAAGCGCATAGATTAAGACGTAATTAAATATTAAAAAGTACAAAATAAATTAATTAATAAAAACACTTTTTAAAGACAAGCTTTTATTCAAATGCACTAAAAATTAAAAAAGAATTGCTTTGGATGTGTGACGTAGGTTACGTGAGTAATAGATTCAAAAGCTTGTTGCTTTTGTATTCAAACTGAAAACTTTGGGCGGCAAGCGTTTGAATCTATAACTCACGGAATAACCTACGTCACACATCCAAAGTAATTATTTTTTAATATTTGATGCATTTGAATAAAAGTTTTTTAATAGTTTTTTTTTATACCTATGGATCATCGTAGTAACATTGATTCAAAACCGCATCCCGTTTCATTGATACCGGCTGAATCAGGTCTGTGTCAGGTCATATGTAAAGAAGGGGCAGACACCCAATTTCCTAGCCCAGAATCATGCAATGGACCTTTTAGAGCTCGACGCTGTGGAGTTGATCAGTACTGGTTCAGATTTTGAGAACTTGGCTCCTGAGGAATTGACACACTACCCAAGGCATCTCAAAATCATGAGTCTTGAATAGACAGAGGGGTACAAAAGATATTCAAGGTCAAGGTACTGAGAGGCTGGACAGCCTTACCAGCCCTCCCAAATTCTACTTTAATATTGTGTATTCGAAATGGTCGAAAAATGAATTCAGATTTGAGCAGGGATCATGAGACCATAAATGAAAAAATTGTTTTTGCCAGAAATATCTTGCAGGTCGATATTCCGCACCCTACTTGTTTTGTTCGATGTGAATTAGGTTTTCAGTTCTTATTAAAAATCTCGACTTTTTCATTTTCTACTCAATATCCCTTTATTCCTTGATGGAAATTTGATGTATTCATTTTAATATACTCCCTTTATGGTCTATACGTCATTCTACATTCTTCAGAGAAAAGTTATTAAATTTCCACTGTGTTTTGCTGAGGAATATATTGTCATTTTTAATATTTTTTTCAGTATTCAATGCATTTTTTTGATGAACAGATTGTCCGTACGGGATGTGAAATCTTCATTCGTAGGAATTTCCACACAGCGATTTCAACCCCCGACTGATGATTCATTCACATTGATTACATACCGTTATGGAAAACAATGAAAGGTATTTGAACGTGGACATTTTTTCGGTATCACGATGGCAGTACTGAAGAATCCTTGAAATGAAATTGAATTCCATGGAAAAGTGTGGAATGAAATCTCCTTTTCAGAATTGAAGTTATCGACATCTTAAAAACTATTTTGAAAGGACTCCGTCGATAGGATTGGAATTTGATGTGAATAACGGCATTTCAATGGCGCACCTAAGAAACCAAATAACGTGTTGCGGTTTTGTCATGCGGACTCATTTCTCACATGGTGAACACAAATTTCCAATTCATTTTTTGTGACGATTTTTTTGACATTCTGCTAAATACTTTCCATCTCAAAATATATAAGGCAAGCAAAAGACTTCACTTGATGATTTTCACAAAACCACGACGCGTGTATCGCTGTACAATAACTTCTTCAGATGAAGGTAATACTAACCCAACAATCAAGATGTATTATATTTCAATAATCAAGGCAGGTAGTAGTAGCTATATGAATATAATGAGGATATTGGGTTTACGATTAGATTTGTACGGGGTTTATGGGCTAGGAGACACTTCACTGCGACCTTCGCAGATCTATTGTGTATGCCCTCATATTATGTTAGAGTTATCTGTCTAGGCCTGTCGTTGTTACTAAACTCCATAGGCCAGACCTTGAGTCCTCCATATATTGAAGGGGTTGTGGTTTTTCCTTCCCTATCATTGGAAACCTCAGGCTGGTGAGGCCATCATAGTAGCACAGTATGTGCGCTGAGGATTCTTTCTCCTCTTGGCAGGAACTACATGAGGTTGTGTCTGCCAGTCCGATATTATTCATGTGTTTGTTGAGTCCGCCATGTCAGGAGCCCAACCATGATCCTGGTTGTTCTCCTATTCTGGCTTAGGAGGTAGGTACTCTGTGAATTTTGGCGATGATTCTTTGATGAACTCTTAGGCCTGTCTAATGCCCGGTGCCTTGTTAAACCATTCTTGGGATTGATCTTTCAACCAAGTACTGTTCTGTGTTGTTCGAAGCGCTTTCGGTGTGCCACAAAAAGGTCCTGGGCCAATTGGAGAGCGTCGTGCTCCTTTTCGGGCTGATGAGTCGGCTTTATTGTTGCTCTTGTAGCCTGTGTGGCTGGGCAACCAAGTCAGAGATAGTCTGTTTTGACTGCCTACCTTCTGTAGAGTTTCCGAGCAGTCTCAGACAAGTTCAGAGTCAAATTGCATGGAGCTGATTGCTTTAATAACTGCTTGGCTGTCAGAGTATATGGCAACGGTCTTTTTACAAAACTCTTGCCGTAGTAATTCCTCTGCGCAACTTCTATCTGGGATATCGACAAATGTTTGCCTAAGCTCAGTGAGACTCCTGTCGTTGGCTTGGGAGCCATCCTTGTAGCAGGAAATTTGTGCAGTAATCGATGGTCCATGCCACTCTGTCTGCTGAGCTAAACTTGGGAAGCATCCGATGGCATTCCCATTATGGGGTCGGTTTCCAACTCTCTGCATAAATAGAACTCTTTGCATAGAACTCTTTGCCGTGCAGTCTAATTATGGGTGTTTGTCCTCTGGTCAATCTGCTTCGCCTTGTATGTATACATAAAGTGGTGGTAGGTTCAGCCAGACTTCTAAGGCGGCTGTTGGGGTGGTCCTCATAGTTTCCGTGGCAGCCAGGCAGGCTTGCTCTTGGATGTCGCTTAGCCTACGAATCGCCCCAGCCTGCTGAGTCTTTGGCCACCATGTCACCGAACCTTATGCTATCATGGGTCTAATGACCCTGCTATATAGCCAAATGCTCATTTTTTATTGTAACCCCCAGTTCTTTCCACACATTCTTCTGCATAGGTTGAGCGCCACCGTGCTTTTTAAATCAATTTTTGTAGGTGTTGTTTCCATGTCAGCTTGTGGTCAAGTATTTTGCCTCTCATGCAATTGGAATTTCTACCCCGTTCAGAACTGGTGGCTTGAGTCCTGAGATTATCAGATATTTGAAATAACACCAGGTACTTGGCAACTGAAAACCCAGGCTCATTTTTGAAGGAAATTTCCAGAAACGCTTTGAGTTCAACGTATGAATAGAGCAGATTGAATCTGAAATTATTGGGCCAATAATATTCAATATTATGTTGAATGGGCAACGCTATTTGGGATTTTTACAGAACGAAATAGCAGGTTTCATAGATAATTATTTACTTCTCGATATCGACAGAAACATGTAATTCCAGCAAAATGGTGCACCTCCCCATAATTCCGTATAAGTGACCAATCACAATGATGAACAATTCCCAAATCGATGGATTGGCACGGATGGCTCTATAAGATGGCCTCCGGGGTCACCCGACCTCAAGCCATTGGATTTCTTCACAAGGAGTCACCCAAAGAACCAGTTTCATTCTCCTTCATCTAAATCAAAGTAGAATTTGGAACACTACCTAGGAGCAGCAATTGCTAATATTACTCATGCTCAGTTGAATAGGGTTATGGAAGCAATATTTAGACGTGCATAGAACATAATGAAGAACATTTTGATTAGTATTTGTGATCATCTGTTTTTCTTATCATTTTTATTGTTCGTGACAGTGGTGAGTGTCTAGGTACACCACCAGCCCACTTTTTTCTTCAGTCTAACCAAATCCCAAAAATTGTAAAAGCTTCATATATATTTTTTTTGTAGATTCTCGATTACAAATATGACATGAGTAATGGAATAATTAATGATTTCTCACGATGATGAAATCTGTCACTTTGTTGAAAAGTGTTTTTTTTTGCTTTTTATCCTCAAAGCCGCATTCGTTGAAGAACATCCAATTCTGAGAACATTCCAAATGAAACCTGCTTGTATCTCCGGTACCTTCCGGATTTTTGTTTTTTTAACATGGGTAATCTGTTTAATTCATAATTTCTTAACATGATGAAGTGAAAAGAGCTTGTTATTATTTGGGAACTGTTAGTTGGGAGCGTTTTTATGGGGGTACCTTTCGGTTTCGAGGCAATTTATGATAACTGTTCGTCAGTTGACAAGACTTAAGTTTGATTTTCATGGCCAACCTTGTTCGATTGAAAAATGTACTGTATCTCCGCCATTTTTCAAGCGATTTCAATTTATTCAAAACAATCATGTCACAGGGTGTCCTATGAAAAATAAAAGTTCAAGGTATATAGGAAATGAAAAAGGGAAGATGGGAAAATGGAGTCAAATTTTGGATATTTTCAACTTTTCAGGAGTTTTCAGTACGCTGAAGTGAAGAGTAGGCTGTATCTTGAGATCGCCTGAAGATAGAGAAATTTTGCGAACGCCAGTCGATTCGGAAAGGCCGCTTTAGTAGGCACAGGAGGTTTCCAAGAGAAACTCACGAGATTTATTTTTTCTGAGAAAATCGCGCAAGGCACATACATACCCCTAAAAATCGACGAATATGGAAAATATTCGTATTGACTTCAAACTATAACCAAAATGTAGGAAATTCTATGGTGATTCCAAAAATGTATTCTTTATTAAATTTCATGATGATAATTTCCATGCAATGATGAGAGCAAGTCATAATTTGCTATTCTGAGGGTGGGTTTTGCAGAGGTCAGGGTAAATAACCACTGCGGACTCATCAAAGATTTTCCCGGAAAATTTTCAGCGTATATAGAAAAAGGTGTAAGGAAAATAGAAGAATGGAGTCGCATTTCGGACATTTTCAATTTTTCAGGAGTTTTCAGTACGCTGATAGAGAAATTTTGCGCACGCCAGTCAGAATGGCTGATTCAGTAGGTACAGGAGGTAAAAAAGAGTTTATTTTTTCTGAAAAAATCGCGCAAGGCACAAAAATTAGGCTTTTCAGAACGCCTGAAGATAGAGAAATTTTGCGCACGTAATTCGAATCAGAATGGCCGATATAGAAGCTACAGGAGGTTTTCAAGAGAAACTCAGGAGATTTATTTTTTCTGAGAAAATCGCGCAAGGCACATACCCCTAAAATTCGACGCATATAGAAAATATTCGTATCGACTTCAAACTATAACCAAAATGTAGGAAATTCTATGGCGATTCCAAAAATGTATTCTTTATTGAATTTCATGATGATAATTTCCATGCGATGATGAAAACAAGTCAAAATTTGCTATTTTGAGGGTGGGTTTGGCAGAGGTCCGGGTAAACAACCTGCGGACTCATCAAAGATTTTTCCGGGCAATTTTCAGGGTGTATAGGAAAAGGTGAAAGGAAAATGGGAAAATAGAGTCGAATTTCGGATATTTTCAATTTTTCAGGAGTTTTCAGTACGCTGAAGTGAAAATTAGGCTGTATCTTGAGAACGCCTGGAGATAGAGAAATTCTGCGCACGCCAGTCGATTCAGGATGCCTATCTAGTAGGTACAGGAAGTTTCCAAAAAAAACTCAGATCTATTTTTTCTGAAAAAATCGCGCAAGGCACATACCCCTAAAAATCGACGCATATGGAAAATATTCTTATCGACTTCAAACTATAACCAAAATGTAGAAAATTCTATGGTGATTCCTAAAATGTATTCTGCATTAAATTCCATGATGATAATTTACATGCAATGATGAAAACAAGTCAAAATTTGCAATTCTGAGGGTGAGTTTTGTAGAGGTCCGGGTAAACAACCACTGCGGACTCATCAAAAATTTTCTCGGATAGTTTTCAGGATGTATAGAAAAAAGTTGAAGGGGAATAGGAGAATAAAGTCGAATTTCGGATATTTTCAATTTTTCAGGAGTTTTCAGTACGCTGAAGTAAAAAGTATGCTGTATCTTGAGACCGCCCGACCCTAGAGAAATTTTGCGCACGCCAGTCGATCCAGAATGGCTGATTCAGTCGGTACAGGAGGTTTCCTAGAGAAACTCAGGAGATTTATTTTTCTGAAAAAATCGCGCAAGGCACATCCCCTAAAAATCGACGAATATGGAAATATTCGTATCGACTTCAGACTATAACCAAAATGTAGGAAAGTCTATGGTGATTCCAAAAATGTATTCTTTATTAAATTTCATGTTGATAATTTCCATGCAATGATGAAAACAAATCAAAATTTGCTATTCTGTGGGTGGGTTTTGCAGAGGTCCGGGTAAACAACCACTGCGGACTCATCAAATATTTTCCCGGACAATTTTCAGGGTGTATAGGAAAAGGTGAAAGGAAAATGGGAAAATAGAGTCGAATTTCGGATATTTTCAATTTTTCAGGAGTTTTCAGTACGCTGAAGTGAAAAGTAGGCTGTATCTTGAGAACGCCTGGAGATAGAGAAATTCTGCGCACGCCAGTCGATTCAGGATGCCTATCTAGTAGGTACAGGAAGTTTCCAAAAAAAACTCAGATCTATTTTTTCTGAAAAAATCGCGCAAGGCACATACCCCTAAAAATCGACGAATATGAAAAAAATTCATTTCGACTCCAAACTATAACCAAAATGTTGGAAATTATATGGTGATTGCAAAAATGTATTCTTTATTGAATTTCATGATGATAATTTCCATGCAATGATGAAAACAGTCAAAATTTGCTATTCTGAGGGTGGGTTTTGCAGAGGTCCGGGTAAACAACCACTGCGGACTCATCAAAGATTTTTCCTGACAATTTTCAGGGTGTATAGAGAAAAGTCAAGGGGAAATAGGAAAATGGAGTCGAATTTTGGATATATTCAATTTTTCAGGATTTTTCAGTACGCTGAAGTAAAAAGTAGACTGTATCTTGAGAACACCTGAAGACAGAGAAATTTTGCGCAGGCCAGTCGATTCAGAATGTCCGATTTAGTGTGTACAGGAGGTTTCCAAGAGAAACTCAGGACATTTAGTTATTCTGAAAAAATTGCGCCAGGCACATACCCCTAAAAATCGACGAATATGGAAAATATTCGTATCGACTTCAAACTATAACCAAATTGTAGGAAATTATATGGTGATTCCAAAAATGTATTTCTCATTAATTTTCATGATGACAATTTCCATGCAATGATGAAAACAGTCAAAATTTGCTCTTCTGAGGGTGGGTTTTGCAGAGGTCCGGGTGAACAACCACTGCGGACTCATCAAAGATTTTCCCGGGCAATTTTCAGGGTGTATGGAGCAAGGTGAAGGAAAAATTGGAAAATGGAGTCGAATTTTGGATATATTCAATTTTTCAGGAGTTTTCAGTACGCTGGAGTAGAAAGTAGGCTGTATCTTGAGAACGCCTGAAGATAGAGAAATTTTGCGCACGCCAGTCGATTCAGAATGGCCGATTCGGTAGGTTCAGGAGGTATCCAAGAGAACGTCAAGAGATTTATATTTTCTGAGAAAATCGCGCAAGGCACTCCTAAAAATCGACGCCTATGGAAAATATTCGTATCGGCTTCAAACTATAACCAAAATGTAGGAGATTCTATGGTGATCCCAAAAATGTATTCTTCATTGAATTTCATGATGATCATTTTCATGCAATAATGAAAAATTCAAAATTTGCTATTTTGATGGTGGGTTTTGCAGACGTCCGGGTAAACAACCACTGCGGACTTTCTGTCCTGAAGATTTTCCAGGACAATTTTCTGGGTGTATAGGCAAAGGGGAAAGGGAAATAGGAAAATGGAATAAAATTTTGAATAATTTCAATTTTTCAGGAGTTTTCAGTACGCTGAAGTGAAAAGTAGGCTGTATCTTGAGAACGCCTGAAGATAGAGGTCACTTCCTGTGAAACCGAAAGTAGACAGTTTCAAGCTGTGATGTCAAAATAAACGTATTCAACTACCATAGCGGCATTCAAACCTGTATCTTCAAAACTATAAAAAAACTGGGGGTGTAGCTGACCTCGAGGTCACCTGGTATAACTATAACCTCTTTGGGGATGTGAGAATTTATTTGAAGTTGATAATAAGTGAGTTTCAACTACAAATTTTCTTTACGCAGTCGATGGATTTCGAATCATGGTTTCAATCATGGTTTCTACAACCCGACTTATGACTTTGGAGTTGGGACGACTTCAAAGTAAAAGAATTGCACATCTTCGGTCATTTTGTACTTGGCTACTTGATTTAACTTCATTATAATGCTAGTTGGGATGACTCCTATACTACGTGGGTAATCGTGTGCATTTTTGTTTCTAATACCATTTTCTCACGGAATTTGATATTTCTCTGAAAATGATAAGCAGAGTTTTCTTAGATCTTCTCAACATTTTGTTTTCGGTCTCGACGACAGATAACACGTGGGATACTGTTGGTTATCTCTTGATCGAAATTTATCATAATTTCACTCAAAAGATCGTCCAATTAGAACTTCTGAGATGATAGAAAATATTTGTTATCCCTACAGCTTGCGAGATGTGATTTATTCGACGAATAATTTCAATATATTGAATCTTCAACTGCTCATATGTGTAATAGTTATTGGAAGATTGTCCACAGTCTCTCGGTAGTTTGGATTAAGTTTCACACATCCGAACAAAGTTTGGTGCACTCAGAAACTAATATCTTGGAGAGCAGGAAGAAACAACTCACGAACTGAGATTCAAAAGTTCATAAATTCCCAGGCTGGATTTAATATTGAATATACTTTCGCTGCAAATAACCCTATCAAATTCAAAAACCGCGAATCAATTTGGAACGGCATGTAATCCGACTGGATACAATAATAAATTGCGCGTTTGTTGGAAGTCTTACAGTATGAGGACTGGAAATTGATACGGAGCGATAGAAAATATGCATAGGAACTATTCTGTGAATCAAGACATGGTCAGGATCAAAATGAAATGTCATCCGACTTGAAAATATGCAGTTTGGTATGACTGTCTGCTTGGGAGGACACATAACAATAAACTCATGTCATTAAACTGTTTCCCTAAAAAAATTATAAAAAATCCTCTTATGGATTAGGAAGAAATATGTATCGAATTATTGAAAGATATTTGACTGATAGAAGAAGAGGGTGAGCATCCATAGTTCAACCAGCCAATACGAGACTGTTACCTATGTACCACAAGGAACTGTACTGGGACCCTTATTATTTACTATCTCTATGAATGGTCTGCTCGAAATGAAAGCACAAGGAAACATTCTGAGCTTTACAGATGATACAGCCATACTATACAAACATGGCCGGAAATAAAGAATCTTGAAGAAACTGATTTTCTGAAAATAGAAAAATGGTTCAGAGGTAATAAACTAAAACCCAATTTTAACAAAACAAGATACTTACCTTTTTGTTTTTACACAGATGGACTACCAAATATGGGATTTCCAAAAATGGTAGAGAGTAATGAAATACCAGAAATTGAATCAGCGAAATATATCGGCATCATAATACATTTGGGAAGGAACCTGCAAATTGAAAATGTAGTTGAATGCTATACAAATTCCAATATTCGAAATATTTCTGGATACCCAGAATTTTTGAATATTATATCGTGCACTAGTTAAATCACAAATACAATACTTGATACTGGAATGGGGAGGGGTAAGTGATAATTAATTGAAAAAATTTAATGTATTATTAAAATAATTCATCATATGGCTCACACTTACCCAAGTGATAACTTGTTCAGGGAATCCAAGTTTGCTTGATATCAGACAACTATTCTGTTGGAATATTTTGAAAATGGTAAAAAGTAAATGTTATCTTAGAACAATCAAACCACGATCATAACACAAGAAATAAAAATAAGAGCGTAATACCGTGCTGTAACAAAACCATAGATCAGAATGCAACTTTGGTGGTTTCATTAATATGTGACGTGAAACCGTGGAGTGATTGGAGCGATAAAAGATTTCGGAAAATAATTTTCCCCATTTATGGTGCATCATCAGTTATATCACATGAAACGTTTCACCTCAGAACTTATTTTTATGTTCTTACCTTCTATAATTGATCGAATGTTGCTTTAAAAATTTGTACGTCAGCTTCAATAGTTTTCGCCAGTACTGTACACACTTAAAATACAATTTAATGAGAGTTGACGTGCAATTTGACGTTTACCCGCGTTAAACTGCTCCAAATAATATATTAACGTCATATAAATCAAGATAATAAAGGGAAAGATACTCCGTTATATGCGCAGACAAAAATACTCAGTTGTAAGGTCAACAATCGTTTCCAGACGTTCTGCCAAGTAGTTATAATATTTTTAGTCGTGTACAATCCCATCTATTTTACCCTTACTGTTTGTTTGAATGTAAATTGCTTTCTTGCTCTTTTCAAAGAAGTTCAAACAAGAATAATGAATATTTCAGAGAAAATTGAATTTGATGAAATTTTCATGCTTGAACATGGCAAGTTATGCTATATATCAGCACTAAGCGATTCTCTACCGCTTCGTTATTTCCGTAATAATACTCCAAATATATCGAATTAGGTATGTTTTCAGTTTGATCTTTCGTTTATCATCTGTAATGGCGGTAATCTATGTGTCATCGAGATCTATCAGTTTATACAGGGTTTGAAGTTACTCGCTTTACTCACGTGAATGACGGGTTATAACGATGTTCAGTGGTAGAAAAAAAAATGGTCATACTCAACCAAATTTTTGAAACCACTGTCCAACTACTTGGAGCTGTGAGAATATACTTGCAATCGCCGGATGCAAGATAGACATTCAATTGCGTGGAATTTTGAACTGATTGTTTGAGAAATATAAGGAGAGTGTCTAAGAATCCTTATTAATATTCGTTGCAGGCTACGGGTGATACGCAATCAAACTCTTCCTTTGCAATAATGGGAAGTGATTTGTGAGGCATAATAACACACATATTCTTCGAATCGCATGAAAAGAAAACCAGATATCCCGACCGAACGATTATTGAAATATTCTAATATACATGTTGAATTTGTCAAATGTCAGTTCGCTGTCGGCGCATTTTTTTTTCTCAGTTCTTTTGATGAGTACAACGTACTGTATAATTCCCCCATGTTGTGGTATATTACTGCTGATTATATATAGCAGGACTGAACATAAAAAGGTGAACGAATAGCAATCGACTTTGAATGATATATATCCTGCATAAAAGTGATTATCGATGAAAATAATGTTACAAAACTGAGGTTTGTGATTATTCAAAATACGGAACCAATGATTGTCCGTACATTACACTTCGACTAAAGACAACACATTTATGTACCAAACGAATCAATCACAATTCACAACTAAAATATTGGGCACGACAATATATCTGAACAAATAACTGTCCTGTCGCTCCTGGCTTTTAATATCTCCCCCCTCTGTTGACTTTTGAAGAGTTTGACTTGAAACAATGGGACAAAAACCGTTTCGAATTATATCATCGATACTATTTTTTGAAATGAAAGATATTGTTATTGCTCGATAGATGGCGCGGGGGGGAGGACATCAATTTCAATGGGCGATAAAGTATGTCACATCGTTGAAAAGATGATCCAATTCTTTTTTCAACCATCCTATTTTTTTATAAATGATTCATCGTTCCAAGAATTGAATATAGTTGGATTCAACGTGAATAAGGACCAAGGAGTGAATAAAACTAATTTTTTATCGCTGACGTTTCGAAATTGATCCATTCCTTTCTCAAAGACACACTGTGAACACAAGGTTTCATCACGTTGGAAGAGGCGAAGAAGTTGAAGAAACACACTGCTGTACCTCCTCGCTTATATAGATTGAGAAAAACTTACAAACAGGGGACACACCCTAGACCTGTCGTAAATTGTATAAATTCACCAACATATAATTGAGCATGTTAAATTCACAAAATTCCTGATAATTAACAACTTTCCGCCATAGTGTTAAAAATTCCATGGAGTTCAAAGGATTTTCCAAGGATTTTGTTTAACACCATGATAATATTCTAACCTCCTTGGATATTGTCTAAGAAAGAACAGCAATTGGAAATCCAGCCAGTCCTGTGTTGGCGGATATAGTTATTGATTATATTATTACAAAAATAACATCGGGATTACCTTTTGATATAACTTTCATCAAATATTATGTTGATGATTGCATTCTTGATATTTCAGCTGACAAATCTGATGAAGTATCAAATATTTTCAATAGTTTCAACCCAAATATTCAGTTCACGTTAGAAATAGAAAAGGAAAAGAAACTGTCGTTTCTGGATGTCCAGATCATAAGAGATAACAATGGGAAATTACTCAGCAATTGTTTCATGAAACCTACCAATTCGGGGAGAATTTTGAATTACTTATCAGAACACTCTTTCAGCCAAAAGATTAATACAGACTCTAACCTAATTTCAAGAATACTTACCCTTAGCGATAATTGTTTCCATTCGGAAAATTTAGTTGAGGCGAAGAACTTGTTGGAAAATAACACGAAATTAATCAGTAGTATCATTAATAAATGTAAAAGAACAGATAGGCAGGATATGTTTCCGAAAGAAATGTGTTACTATTTTAAATTCCCATATCTAGATGGACTCTCATATAAAATTAAAAAATGTTTATCAACTGATTCTCACAAGTTTGCTTTTTTCAATTTGAAAACTACAGGAAAATAATTCGCGCAGTTAAAAGATGAGATACTATCTAAGTCAGATTCATGTATAATATATAGTATTCCCTGTGAATGTGGAAAATGTTATATAGGGCAAATCAAACAATACCTAAAAACCAGAATATATCAACACAAATATGACTGCTATGAAAAGAATAAAATTAAAAAAGGAAAAACAGCACTTGCTGCACATCATTTTGAATCGTCGTGCAATTTTTATTTCGATTCAGTGAACATTTTGGAAAGAGAGATGACTCCAAATCAATCTCCATGATAATTACATAAACCAAAAAGTGATACACAAAACCTGATAAACACCCATATCCTAGAAAGGTTCAAAAGAAAAACAGATTTCTGAATAATGATACACAAAGGATTTGTTTTGTTTTTTTCGTTTCTATATCTATGTAGCGCTGGAATATTTCAGTTGGGATGATCAGTTGCATACTGACCATACACGGTTGTGTGTTGTTTCATTTTAACGTGTCTGTTTTTGTTTATATACAATTTCAAAGTTTTTAATGTGTAATTTGTGCAAATGTGTTTATCGACCAGAGTTTCTATCGACTACTCAACAGTTTTTTAGTTGGATCTATGAGCAGGAAGGATGGGTCATATATATGTTCTTTGTTTCAATCTATTCGTGAATATTGTCATGATAAAAAATTAGTTTTACTCCCAGGTCCTAATTCCCGTCAAATCCAATTATATCCCATTTTTTCGAAATTGATTTATACGTTTTTTCACAATATGCATATGAAATGTCAAGTATAAGTACGGATCTGAATGATACCCGTACCTCCATAACTTTTGAACGATTTGATGTGAAACAATAGATAAGAAAATATTTTTAATGATATTACCGATCCTACTTCTCTTATAGGAAATACATAACAATTACTTGACAGGCGGCTGAAGGCACATCAACTTAAAAATTTGGAAAGGCATAGAGGTCGACTTGCACATCGTTGAAAACGTAATTCAACTTTATTTCCAACCATGGTTGTTCTAAGGAATCACAATTGCGATTAGTAACACGAAATACGGAAAATTCATGACCTAAATAATTTTTCATTTTCGAATTCGTTTTAAAGCTCAATAAGATAGAGATTTTGAACCAATACAATAATCCAACTTCCGACCCAAATGATACCCAATTCATCAATTTTTAATTACCATAAAAATCCTACATAATGGTTTTGTTTTTTGTTATACTTGACATTTCAAATTCACATTGTGAAAAAACGTAATGACAAATTGGACGACAATTAGTTTTATTGTTATTTCGAGTAATCTCGCGTCAATTGGTTATTTTATTCGCCCGGTATATGAGTATAGTG
Organism: Gonioctena quinquepunctata; assembly: GCA_018342105.1. Lineage (NCBI taxonomy): Eukaryota > Metazoa > Arthropoda > Insecta > Coleoptera > Chrysomelidae > Gonioctena > Gonioctena quinquepunctata. The sequence goes on along the minus strand of JAFIRS010000922.1, from coordinate 267,498 downwards.
CGATATGGCTATGGTTTTTCTAAGAGATCATGCACTATCGAATTGCGTTGTTCCGTTGACTTATCCCGTTTCGGGAAGCGTTGACAAAATTAGTCAATTTTTTTTAAAAAACTACTGTTCACTCGTGCTTTCACTCGGAGCGTTCAATACTTGGTTTGACTTGGTTTGCAGTTGCTTAGTTTAATGGTTTCTGAAGTTCACTACATTGACGATTTTACTTGGTACTCTTCTCATCATTATTTTACGATACTGTGATTCGACGGACTTCTTAACCTCACTTTCGAGAGGAACATATTACCGGAGTAACGACTATGATATAACTAGCTTGGGTACTGTTCTGAGACTGATTATTTGCTGGCTAGCGTTTCATGCTTTTATACTATTCAACCCTAGCTCGCGTCATACGTTATTTTCATTCCCACGCCCGTTATCTCTAATTTGTCCGCAGCTCAATAATCGATAGTTTTGTTTTTGTCATCAGAAAAAATATATAAAACATAATTTTATGCCTTTTCGAGAAAGAGTTATATTTAATGGCTGTCATACTCGGTGAATTTATAGCGCGTTCTGTCGGTACAATTACATTAAAACCGTTCTATGATAACCCATATCGCGAGGCGATATCAACAAATTAGAATCAATACTCTTGTTTTCCATCGTTAATTTTTCCTAGATGAGTTATTTATGAATCCGGTGTACAAGGGTTATTTCTTGATAATTATTTTTAAGTGCATCCAATTGTCTTCCAATAACGACGTATTTTTAACTGGCATGCTTATCAGCGTTTGTCGCTTACTCGAATTCAGAACCTATGTTCATACCCATGGAATTTATTTTCGGGCTATAAAGTTCGTATTCAGTAATATCATGTTGCTTTTTTAGAAATGAGAGTTTTTCTGTGATTACGGATCATGACACATAGACCCGCAGAAAAATTATTCAGAACCATTCAAGATAACTTAACCAACTTTTTTGGATTTGGATTGGAAAGAGAATTAAATTATCTTCCAACTATGTGCCACTTGACCCCCATGCTATTTGAAATTTTCAAGTTGATATGCCCCCCTGCCATCCACCCGCTATCTATCGAGCAATCACAATGTTTGTCCCATTGTTATACGTCGAACCATTCCAAAGTTAACATGGGTGGGGGGGAGGCATATAAAGCCGCACTGTATAGCCTCCTCAGACCCAAGGTCCAGGGTAAATATATTTATTCAGCAAACCTACTTTTTTATCGAAGACTGGGTCCAAATAACACCATATCGTTGAAAAAAAAAATATTTATTTTTTTTCTGTAAAAAAAATAAGGTATCTCATATGATACGTTGGGTCTAGAGGCATACAAAAACAACAGATCTATAAAAACATTTTATTGGTGAAAAAGCGCAAAACAATTTCTGTCAACGGTACAACAAAGATAAATATTGCATGCGTTACATTTGGCAAACGTTAATTTACCACATTTTGGAAATCGACATTTTGATCTTGTTTTTTGTTCTTGCTTCGTAAATACTGGTAGGTAGATGTTACCAACGGTCCTGACTCTTCTATCCGGAACAGGTTGTACCTTCCTTTGTTTCTCAGAGGTGGTTTCTCTTCTTCTTCACATTCACTTTGTTCCGAATTTCCTTCACTTTGTTCAGAAGGTTTTTTAGTTAAAATCAAATATTAAGCAACGGATAATTTGAAATCAAGATAGTCCAAAGTGTCTTTTCTCCTCAAGCCTTCTGTACTGGCATTTGGACGATATTTGAGCCAACATTCAGCTACTGCGAAATCGAAAAAGTGGTAGATTGCACGTATTGTCCATTTTTTGGTACGTCCACGCATTGCATATTTTCCAATCACCCTGTCTAGTAAATCAACACCTCCCATTTCAGCATTGTAATCGGCTACAATTGCTGGTTGTTCGATTGTAATGTACTTATTTTCAGTCTAAGACTATCTAATACAACTACTTGAAGGTTTAATGCCAGAGGAAGGGGAAGCAAAATGCACTGGCCTAGAATCGAACCATTTCGTTAGAATAATATTTCCATCTTCTCTAACTAACCCATCATGTGAACCACGACCTGATTTTTTCAATTGATTATCATTTGAAAATGCTGCGTTTTTTGGAATCCTAGAAGCCATAATTGTACCAGCTAGAGTTATTTGTCTCGAGGAGAGTAAGTCGATCAACGAAATTGAGGTGAAGTATCGGTCGGTGTAGACAGAAACTCCTATTGGCAGGGTCTCTGTGAGTTTTAGTACCATTCTACCACCTACATCAAGTTTTTCGGGCATTTTCACCAAGCACGAGTCCACAGACGATCCCTTTCCTTCATAAAGATAAAAGTCTAATGGGACCCCTTTTGGCGTTGTCATGACGGAATTCTTCAATCCTACGGGATTGGGTTTGCCTTTAACAAATTGACGCATTTTAACTTGCCCATGAAATGGTATCATCTGTTCATCTATTGATACATATCGAGTCCTTTTATTATTGCGGCATCCTTTTTGCACCGTGTCTGACATTGGCCGTATTTTCCAAAACTTGTCCAAGTTCTTTTCTTCTTTGGAAATTTTCTGATCTTCGACAAGTTTTAGGCGCGATCGGAGTTAGAAATACCGATTTCTGGATATGTTGTCTGAAATAATAGGTACTCTTGTGTTTCGCGATTTTTACATTGAAATTAAATTTTGTAGTCAGTGAGACCCAAGGTATCACCCATGATACGTTAACCGAATCCCCCATTGCGAAATATTTGTGATATTTTAAACAGAACCCATATTTTCCATATATTCTATAGTACACGTTCAACAAATATATATCAATAAAACACCAGAAAAACAATAACTTACTTTTATTTCGCGGTAGAGGCATCATCTTAGCACGTGCACTTGTAAACATAAACAATCGACTGATTTTTCTTGCCGTCGTACGCAACCAACATCGTATCAAAAAATGAGGCGCAGGGTTTTCTATATGATACCATCCAGTACGTGCGGCTACATGGAGCTGGAGGCCGAGAATAAAATATAAACCTGAGGTATCATATATGATACCTGGGGTCTGAGGAGGATTGCCGTCGGCCACACAGTATAATATACTTCAAGGGTCGGTGAACACTTTGAGAATGACCTCGACCTTCCCCTGACGCTACCTGCTTGAAGTTTGTTCACATTGTAAATTCCAATAACTCGTCGGCGTACTATTCGTTCTCGTAACAATAATGTGGGCAATCATTTTTCTATTTCACAGTGAACCGATATGATGTTCTCTCGAGTTGATTGCACAAACTGGAGGAGTTCTTTATTAATTATTTTCAAATTGCTCATAATCTATTAACATATCTTTGATGAAATATCTGAGCTCACACAAATATGGAAAAGATGAGAAATATTGCGCTTTATGCTCTCCAGACATCGCATCGTTGTAATATGGACCGCGACCTACATCACGATTTTCTCCCAACATCCCTATCGGGCGTCTTTTTCCATTGTCAGCATTTGGAAGATTTATTTTTCCATCACAACATATAATCTATTCATCCTCCGCGACTTCCTTCCCTTGTAAACCCAATAATATAATATATCTGCGTTGTAATACAAACTTTCCGATGTCGATGTTTCTGATGTGTTTAGATTAGGATTCACGATAATTCGATTCAAGATGCTGCAGAAATACATATAATAATACTAGCGGACCCGACAGACGTTGTCCTGTCCAAATTTCTATGTTCCCTAAAATGTTTTTCCCGAAAACTCTCGTCCGCGTAGAATTTATTTTTTTCTATGTTTTCCTTTATGTTGTTCCATCTAGATTATGCTTTCGACTCCTTCCGCTTCTTGTTGTCCCGTTATCTTGTTATCTCGTTTTTCCGTTATCCCATTTTCCTGTTACCCCTTCTTTTCTTTATCCCGTAATTCCGTTTTCCCGTTATTCCCTCATCCTGTCATCCCGTTATCCAGTTATCCAATTATCCAGTTATCCCGTTTTTCTGTTATCCCATTTTTTCTTTTTACCGTTTTCCCCTTATCCTGTCATCCCGTTATCCCGTTTTCCCGTTTTTTCGTTATCCCGTTATTCCCGTTATCCCGTTTTCCAGTTATCCCGTTTTTTCTATGTCATATATTGTCGTATGTCATATATTTTTGTTTCTATGAACAATTTGTCTGTTGAGTATAGGCGGGGTTTACGGTAAATTGTCTTCAGTAAATATTTTTGTAGGATTTCCAGGTCCGACAAATGGTTTTGATGAAGATGACTTTCTGCCAGTGCGTGGTATGATACTTTCAAATATTTTATGGGGAAAATTTTCGACAGGTGTTTACATTACAGGTGTATACATTACTTTTTTCCTCATGATCACGGATACCTTGAATATTAACACACCTCAACATTATAAGGTGCGCTAATCCGAGCATAGGGGATTGATTTATATTCCGCTTCATTTTATGAAATTTTCGATTGTGTGAATTTTCTCTGGTTTTCTTCCATGGACATGTATTCTGGATTCTGGGAATCAAAATTTAAAAACTTAAACACTCAAGAATAAAATTTCGGGGTACACCCCTGACCAAGGGGAACATTCATTGGCATGGTATCGTTTCAAAATAACTGTTGGTTGGATAGGTAATAGAGGTGTGGATTTTTTTAATGAATTTTGCGAATTCAGAAAGATGACGATTTGAACGTACTGTGATAATAGAGTAATTCAACAAATGTTTGCTTCTGATATAATGATAAAATGCATTTTCGTGGTACCTATTATGTTATAGTTTTCCCAATATCAATTGCAGAAGCTTAAAAAAGTCTTGCGGTAAAATCCTGTGAGCAGCAGTGGCGGAGATAACTAATTTTATTTAGATATTTTAATATCCTAAGACGTATTTCGAGCGGCACACACCAAAACCACAGACGCTACTGGTTTTCAATCTTTCAGAGCTATCAAAACACAAATATAACGTGTGATTTATGACCTCCCATCGTATAGATACACCTGCAAGCATTGATGTCCGACTTGATTGGCCCAGACGAATCGGTTGTAGAACAGACAGCAGTCACTCAAGTCCACGTTGACCAGCGGGCTTTTTGTGCCGACGGAGACTGTATACAAGTAGTACAGATTATTTTTCGTTCCGTTTCTTCGCATATACGCTCGTGTTAGCGAAGTGAGTTTTTATTTGCTCCCTATAGAAACAGCTTCTGCAATTGATATTGGATGGACTATACCGACCGAGTATAATCATTCTCGATACTATTTCCCGCTATCGATAATTGATTTCCCTGTATCAAACTCAATATCGGTAAATCTATATTGGATGCTCACGATCAGTAACAATTTAATTATCCTTCATTTCACGAATTCTCCTGAGGATTGTTGAAGTGATACTAAATCTATATTAAGAACCCAATGCACTTAGATAATATAATGCCTCTGGTAATAAATAAGCGAGAGGGAGAAATTTCAATAGGTGAATCAATCTCGAAGTTCAGTAGCGGGTCGAAGTTTATAGTCACAGGTGTTTCACTTTGTCTACTTTTCAGTGTTTCATGCATCACTCTCGGATTTAGGTCATCTGGGTATTACGTATATATCGCGTTTATAACCGCCAGAGGTTAGTTTACAGTGAGCTTCACTGATTTAATCAGGACATCTCTCGGGCTCATGCAGAAACTCAATGGCTTTGTTTCTGCCCCCATCTTCGGAGTGTGTTGTGGGTATTGCTTGCGCTGGAGTTGAATTTCCGATTGACAGTGCACACTTCGGCCTGGGCTTTCGAGTGGGGACATGTGGATGAATCCATTCGAGTTCGCAGACATCAGTTCTTGCCTGCATGACCTATCCTGTACTGATGAGGGGCAAAAACCCAGGAACCGATATTCAGGTGGTCAACCCGAATTATATTGATTGAAAGTTACCCCGTTTTGAGAGGTTTTTCATAATTATCCGTCAGATGTAATACAACGGTCGCCGCGGCATTAGCTGAGAAACAGAGTCAGGTATTTTTTCATAATACCTAATTTGATCTCTTATTCACAATTTTGGTTTCAAAAAAGAAGATATTGACAAGATGCACTGGTTGAGTTCACTAAGCATATATTTACAGGGAGTTTCCTAATTGAATGCTGATCCTTAAGGGCGGTAATCCTTGAATGATTTGAAATTTTTTTTCATATGAACATAGGACCGAAACCGCTTTATTTCTGAGATACAGGATAATGAAATTTAATAAAAAAATCAGTTCTCCCCCAATATCTCGCTTTGTATTTAAATTTTTATTCAGGTACATGCAAAATACGCATGAAAATACATGTTTTTCATGGTAAGGGATTTCTTAATTTTCATCAGTGGCGTCCCTGTCAACATGCCCTGTCATATTTTTGATCAAAATAATTATATGCCACTGTTTTTTTACCAAATGAATATTATTTTTGTAATTGTCCTCTATCTTCTCATAAAAATGGACTCCTGCCTTTTTTTCGTCTGGCGGACGGTTTTCGATTTAGAAAATAAAATACATTAATTTGATTGTGCCTATTCGATTTTTTCTCTCAGTCTTAATTTCACAATTGTGGTAACCAAAGGATCTAGGCAAGATGTTTATCATTTTATGGTAACTATCATTTAGTTTTTGTAATGAGTACGCATAAAAATATATTTTTAATTTTAAAACCATAACTATTGTGAAAAAAAATACCAAAATAAAATAAAATGTTCAAAATGTCCGCCTCCTGCAAGTATGCACGCTTCAGCCCTCCTTGTCATTGACTCGCGTACTCTTTGGAAGATTCCTGGAGTATTCCTCATTGCTTCACAGGAAACTATTACGCGGTTTCGCAATTCTTCCTCAGTTAGAATTGGTTGACTGTACACCAAAGTCTAAAGATGTCTCCAAAAAAAATAATCAAGACTGTTTGAGTCTGGTGATGTAGCTGGCCATAATTATGTTCGTTTAATCTGCGTGGTACAAAAATGGTTTAATTAAGTGATCTCCAATTATTCCAGCCCAGAAATTCAATGAAAACTGCTACTGGTGATAAGATTCCACGATTGCATGCGGATTTTCCTCGGCCCAAAAATGATTATTATGAAAATTTCTGATCCTGTTTTTAGTACAACTAGCTGCGCCCGTGAATAAAATTTCCCTATCAAATAAAGGATTTCTGGTAATTTTTTGGAGAAACCATTGGCAGAAATTCACTCGTAATGGAAAGTCTCGAGGAAGTAAAGCCTGAACCCGTTGAATGTGATAGGGATATAATAAATAATCATGAACGAATCCTCCATACCATAATATGGGCGATATTCAAATTATTGGCTACGTGCCTCGTACAGGATTTTCGTCAACTGAATTCAAAACAGCTACCTCAATTGCTGGAGTTCTTGCAGTCCGATGTGCTCCTTTCAAGTGATGATTTGGCTCAAAACTTCCTGTTTCACATAACCTTCTGTGGGTGCTTGAAATCGTTCGAGCATCAGGAACCATTTTATTTGGGAAGCGCTCTTGATACAGTCGCCTGGCCTCATATGCGTTCTCGTCAGCAAGCCCATACAAGTAATGCATGTCTGCTAATTCAGTATTTGTAAAAAGCTAAAGAAGTATCAAAATCATTTATGTTGAAAACAACGTAATGTGTTCTCAGCATACTAGATGTTTCTAGCCCACAATATAACCCTACTACTCTTCAACGGCTGATTTCGCATAAGGACAAGCAAATGAATGCATTTTATTTTCTTACACAAAAACCGTTCGCCAGACGAAAAAAAAAAAATTTTTATGATAAGACAGAGGACAAATACAAAATTAATATTTATTTGGAAAAAAAGAAGTGGCGTATCATTATTTTGATCAAAAATATGGCAGGGCATGTTAACAGGGACGCCACTGATGAAAATTAAGAAATCCCTTATCATCGCAAAAATGTATTTTTACGCGTACTTTGCATGTACCAAAATTGAAAAAAAAGCAAAAGTGGTTTCAGAGATATTGGGGTAGAACTGATTTTTTTGTTGAATTTCAAAATCCTGTATCTCAGAAATAAAGTGCTTGCGGACCTTGTTCATATGAAGAATTTTTCTTAAAATCATCCAAGGATTATTGCCCTTTGGGATCAGCATTCAATTATGGAACACCCTGTATATACCGTCAATTGGATTATTCATAGACTTGTCAAAGGCGTTCGACACCGTGAGTCATCGAAAATTAATATCCACTCTGGAAAAAAAAATTAATAACAGGAAACTAGGTTGGGATGTTAATATTTGGAATCTACGCATACGACTTTGTAATTAATTTTTTTTCTACGTTTCTGAAACATTTTCTGAGAATGCTACAGCGTTTTGAAAACGCCGAGTTTCTAAACGTTTCCATGACCTTGGAGAGAGAGCGTTACGTCATAATACTGTTGCTGCCGCTAATATTGTGAAGTGTTGATTGTTCGCGTTGTTATCAATATTAATACTGTAATTTTCAAAATGCCTACTTTTAAAACGAGTTTTCGTTGGTGTTATGTGCCTGGTATGAGAATTCCACAAAAAAAAACACCACCAAAATTATTTTTTTGTGTGCTTTTCGAAGAAAAAAGGGAAAAAAGTGGTTTATTAGTGCTTGTCGCAAGTACATACCAACAAAAACACAATTGTTTTAATGCGGGGATCATTTCACTTCGAAGGATGATATTGAAAAATTGAAAAAAAATGTTCTGCACCACATTTTCAATGAGCATTTATAGTACTGCAATACATCAAAGAGATTAATTATTATTCATTACTGATAAGGCTCGAATGACCGCAAGCAGCAAGAACATTTTCAGACAACTTGATATGTTTAATTGACGGATTGTCCTGATTATTTTGAGAAAATTAGTTCATAACATAATCCAAACCGTGGCAAATTTTAGTTCACGCATTAAAATGCCTGAATTTCACACCTCGAACCATAGGCCATGATTACAGTATCGGATTACCATTATTGAGTCTCTTAGATGTCTGGTAGTAGTATACAATGGCAGCACCTTGATGCAAATTTAAGGCTGTAACTTGACCATATCGCAACTCATGCCACAATGAAGATTCGTTTCGAAACCTACTACAACGTTCTGCTAATTCACACAATTTTTGCCAAAACAGTGCACGCAAAAATAATAAATTCATCAGCGGAAGTTTGATTCAATTTTTTGAATTCTATCACGATTCGATGAATAGACAAACACATGATTTCACAATTTTCAATATTATAATAAAATCGAGTAAATTGCATGTCAATTTGTTTTTTCTGAGCTGTCATTGAAATTTCGCCTAAAAAGTATTTTTTCGCATCGTCTGTTTTGTTTGTGTATGGTGCAGAAACTACAGCAAAATCATCGAATTCAGATAGGACTTGTATACATTTTTTAGTTTTTTCTACTGTAAATGAAACAAATTTTTTCCAATAGCACAGTACTTCGGTAACAGCAGGTTCTTCGTTCCGGCGATATAACCTCATTAAGAAAGCTATCGCATGTTGACAACCCCCTGAAAACAAAAATGGGCTGCTGCTAATAAATGTTGCTACAAAAGTTACTGACAAGTTCTATGAATTTTCAAGGGGTATCCGACAGCGTAAAAAAGACTAGTGCAATACATTTCTAGTTGTAAGTTCCCAAAATTATGTGAACAAATAAATATAAACGTCCTACAATTTTTTATGTATTAATGTATTTTTGCATAGCTCCATCACAAACGAACAGGAACTCTTCCAATGAAAGAAATCTATCAAATATGATTCTCTTGATTTTAATAATATAATTTCCATTACTATCGATTAGTCTAATATTTTTACGTTTCACAGCTGAACAATCCAAACAGGAAATGTTCTGAATGAAATATTCTTCTTCATCGACTGTCATTTCCACACGATGCATGTGGCCGGCCCGAGTCTCAACAGTATCGTGACGTCACGCTACCGAAATGCCACTCCGAGCGGGAAATTTTATGGCGAAAATGTTTTTTTTCAACGGTATTATTGTTTTTAGTTACCAATCTCTGTAATAAAAGTGATTTTATACTGATTTTCCACATCATGTCCCAATCTCGAAAATGGAAAATAAGTAATCCATTACAAATAGAATGTTGTGTACCTCAGGGGACACTTTTGGGCGCAATTTTTTTGATCTATGTGTTATTTTCTATCGAAAGCACTGATGATGCTGATGATACTGTTGTGCTTCAATCGGGGAGAAATTGGTCCGAAGTCAAACGAAATGCAGGCAAAAACTTTGAAATAATAAAAAACTGGTACGACTAGAAATGTAAAATGTAAAAGAGACACTTTTCGTTTCCTACCATTTTTCTCTTCCACCACTTGACCATTCAGGACAACCCGCAACTTACACCTTTAACATACATAACATGGTCGATTCCCACTTGAGATGGAATTATCATATCGACTTTGTGGTGAGGAAATCTAGATCAATTTTATATGAAGTTTGACAATTTCAATACATCCTTTACGTAAAACATGAAGAACACTCTATTACAGTCTAGTCCAAAGTCACATAACAGGTTGAGAAGGTTTAAAAACCCACTTGAAAGATCAAAAACTTTCCGTTGTGTCATAAGAAAAGACTACAGAACACGCCATTGCAACTATTTGACAAATGTTTTTTAATGTGCAGACTCATATACACATGGAATTGATTATTCTACCAGCTCTGTTTCCCTATTTCCTGTCCATCGTATTCGATCTCTATTTCCGAAATATTCTTTCCTCGAGATGAACAATGTTATGGATGGCATCTATTCAATCATCAGTTTTGTTAGCTGGTCAATGGAAAAAGCCATTCACTTGAATTGAATAATGCCAGCCCAGGTCATTGATATTCGCATATCCATCGGAAAAAAGGCTGATTGTGAAACTAAAGTCGAGCTTTCCAGCTGGAATCCTTGCAAATTGGGGTATTTTAACGGACTTCAAAGTGACGCATCTGTTGTGGAACGATTTTCCGACTAAATGCCCCCGGGTAACGGAAGATGGATACGTCCAACTTTCGAACATCCAAATTTTTGCTGCTATTAATCTTGAAAATTCGTAATTATATTTTAGAAAGCTGCCTGCTACGAGATACTACTATTTCAGATATTGAAAATATGAATTGCTGTCTTCGCTTTCCAGTGGCATAACTTTGAGTTTTCTGATAAATTAAGGGGTGAAAAAATGTGATATAAAATATACACCCAACATGAAAAATTCAGTAACGTTTCTATAATTCATTCGACTGGAATGTAAGTAGGTAACTCAGGGCCTGAGAGGTGGAAAACATGCCAGAGAAAATTCACAGAAGCGCTTTTATAAATTATTTTTTCGTACACGCTCCACAAAATGCCCACATTGTATACTGAAAAGACTCCACAAAATGCCACTTCAGCGGACTTGTACTTGAAGTCATTATGACAACATTTGAGCGGACTCTATTTGTTCATTCAGGAAACTTATAATAAATATCTCAAAAATGTTTCGGGTGGCGCAATGAGCTATAGATTAATTGGAATTTTGTAGTGACTGTACACGTTGTCAGGAACCTCTTTTGGAGTACTTGTTTCAGGTACAGTAAACACTGATATTTCAAGTATTGACAAACGTATCATCGATAAACACACTACGGTTTGGATGGTAATTGAAAAATAAAAATGATTGAAAGGAAATTTTCCTTTTTAGTGAATTTGTATAAAATATTTTTATTTTTTTTCCGATTTTTTTTAGCAATTTATGAAATTCGTCATCTCATTGAATTCTGACAAAAATTTATAATCTCCGAAAAAACCATTTACCAATTTTGAATGGAATCGGGCAATAATAACAAAACATGTCGCCTTCTTGAAGCCGCCATCTTGAATTCATGAGTTTTGACAAAAACATCATGAAGTCCGACCCCGAAATCCCCCCCACAGGAATTTTGAATGGAATCGGGCTATAATCACAAAACTCGTCGCCATCTTGGAGCCGCCATCTTGAATTCGTGAATTTTTACAAAAAAATCATGATCTCTAACCCCAAATACACATTCAAATATTCACAATTGCAGATACAAGCAATCAAAACGTCGTGAAAACCTTTCAAAGAAGATGGACGTCCGAAACGAGAGTAGTCAAGTTACCACATCGTCTACAACCTTCAAACAAACGATGAATTACTTTGTTTCTGTGCACAACAATAATTGAAAACCGTCGCTTTCGTGATTCGCTCGACTTATAGTCCTCGTTCTTGCCTTCTCGAATTTTCTTCAAAACATCGGGATCATTCGATGAGGTTATCGGTTTGGGAAATCTAGGCCAACGGTTGTTTTTTGCATAAACAACGTTTTATAGTCTTATAGCAAACAACCCAGAGGCGTATTCTATTAATTTTGTAACAGTATGTTTTTCTGAAATGTGTATCTATTTATGTTCTTATTTGTCTCAGAACTCCCAATTATTGATACGATGTCATTCATAAGTGGCGCAAGCTCCTTAGGGATCTCACCCCTAATCTCTCAGTACAGTTAGTTATTTCGAACAGATTCAGCGGTTGGGTGATTTTACCGCTTTGCTATATAGCGCTCACAACCGCATCTCCGACGCTACCGCAAACCAATTTCAAGTTGAACATTAAGTATCCATCATCATAATAGTATCGATGAGGAATTCTTCACTCACTACAGTTCATATTATTCCAAATATCTCTGAATATCATCTAATATTAATATGTAAAATGTCTTCATCCGCATAGCTCACTTGGATTACTCCATGATCAACAGCCACAACCTGGATGGGAACTATTTATAATCTCATATTCGCACCTCATCTCCCACCAATTCATTAACGTCAGCCCTGCTGACGGGTATAATTTAGTAAAAGTGTGCTATTGGAACGACTAATATCTTCTATTCGAATGACGGTTCCTTGTGTCCATGTTTAGTGAGTTACAAGCATACTAGAGGGTGTTTCTGACTTCATTGGTTATTTTATGTTCTGTGGGTATATATATATATATATATATATATATATACAGGGTGTTTCCTAACTACGGTACAAAACTTCAGGGGGTGTTTCGTTAGGTCATTTGACAAAAAAAAGTTCCCATGAACATATGTCCGGACTTGCTTCGTTTCTGAGATACAGGGCGTTGAAGTATAAAAAAAAAGTATTTATAAAATATCCTGAATATCCTGAAACCGATGTGGTTGAAATGTGGTACAGCTATTTGAAGTAATAAGGCAATTATTTGACCCTAAGTAGGTCCAGTGGCGTCTCAGTGGGCACCACAGCCAACAATACTGAAAAAAAAAATTTTTTCTCCTCTTCAGTGCATTTGAATATAAGCGTGGGTTCTAAAAAGTTTTCAATAAGCGTGGTAAAAATACAGCTTTTTGGCCTCCTATGTTTTTTTTCATATTAAGCTTAGTTTTCGAGAACAAAAAGAATGAAGGCACTCTACAATCATGATAACCTGCTATGGAGACCAGCTGGCAGTGATAGTATTGTCATATCAGTAAAAGTCAGAGTTGTCAATTAGCAGTGATTCCATCATGAATACTTTTACTAACGCTGAAATGGCTGACATGCACTTCATTCATGGATAAGCAAATGGAAATGCGAAAGAAGCACGGAGAATCTACCAGGATAGTTATCTTGACAGAGTAATTCGATGTGCTAAAACATTTAGAACGCTACATGCAAGATTATGTGAAACTGGAAGTTTTGATAAAAATGTAAGTGGTGGAAGACCAGAAACTGTAACAACGCCTGAACTAGGAGAAGCTATACTTGATGCGATAGAAGAAGATCCTTCAAATAGTACCAGGAAGATTGCACTGCAGCTTGAAGTAAGCCCAAAAACCGTTTGGAAAGTTCTGAAAAGAAACCTCCTATACCCATATCACATACAGCGGGTCCAAGCTCTACTGCCTAGGGATTTTCACCAAAGATTAATGTTTTGCAGGTGGTTGATTCAGACGATGGCACACAATGATAATGTTCTACCAAATATTTTATTTACGGACGAGGCAAATTTTTCACGAGATTCTATTATGAACTTTCACAATAACCATTTCTGGGCCGACGAAAATTCCCACATTAATAGAGAAAGTCATTTCCAGCAACGATTTTCGCTGAATGTTTGGATAGGAATTATTGGTGACTACCTAATTGGACCCTTTTTTTCACCAGCAAGATTATCAGGTCCATCCTACACGGCTTTTTTGCGAAATCGTTTACCCATTTTGTTGGAAGAAGTACCCGTACTTGTAAGAGGCAACATGTGGTTTATGCACGACGGAGCTCCAGCTCATTCTAGTGTTCTTGCTCGTCAGCATCTCGACATCACCTACCCTAATCGCTGGATTGGACGTGCAGGACCTCAACATTGGCCCGCTCGCAGTCCTGATATGGATCCTCTAGATTTCTATCTATGGGGTCATCTGAAGGCTCTCGTTTATGAAACCCCTATGCTAGATGTGAATGACTTGAGGAATCGAATAAGTGACAATTGCAATGTCATAAGGAATACTCCAGGTATTTTTGAACGTGTCAGACAATCAATGACACATCGATTGCAGTCGTGTATTTTATCAGACGGTGGACATTTCACTCATTTAATTCAAAGTCGAAATTGTTTATTTTTTACTTTAGGTTTGTATTTTATGTTGTCCATGGATAATTTGTAGAATAATTTCAAGAATTTTTTTCGAAAACGAAGCTTTATATGAATAAAACATAAGAGACCAAAGGGTTGTATTTTCAGTTGTTCATTCTGGAAAAATAAAATACTACAAAAAAAAAGTACTTTTTTTTTTCTCAGTATTGTTGGTTGTGGTGCCCACTGAGACGCCCCTGGACCTACTTGGGGCCAAATAATTGCCTCATCACTTCGAATAGCTGTACCACATTTCAATCACATCGGTTTCAGGATATTCAGGATATTTTATAAATACCTTTTTTTCAATACTTCTAATAATAATATCTCAGAAACCAAGCAACTCCGGACATATGTTCATAGGAACTTTTTTTTGTCAAATGACCTAACGAATCACCCCCTGAAGTTTCGTACCGTAGTTAGGAAACACCCTGTATATATATATATATATATATATATATATATATATATATATATATATATATATATATATATATATATATATATATATATATATATATATATATATATATATATATATATATATATATATATATAGGGTGTTTCAGAATTCAGTATCAAGATTTCAGGGGCGTATTTTTCAGATCAAAATAAGACTTTTTTTCCATAAACGCTTCGTTACCGATCTACAGAGCGTTAAAGTTTCAAAAAAAATTTATTTTTTTCTTCATAGCTCGTTCAGTTTTTGCGATATCAAGATCAAATTTGAAACATAGGTTACGTTTTAGAGTTTACATCATCTGGTATGCCGAGTGATTGTAAGAATCTACAGGGGTCGAGCCCTTCTTCGCCCCCTAAACTTTTTTGTAGTGCGCCGCTGGTGGATTCTAACTTTTGAAATGAATTCTTTGTTTTGTTTATATCTTTTTTGTCACCTGTGATTTTTACGCATCTGCGATCGTTATCGAGAAAAAAAGTAAAATCATTTTTTGTAATTTACTAGCATTAATTGAATTTTTCAACGAAACAATGTAGAAGATAATAAATGGGCTTTGACTGCCATCATCATTTTGATGTTTAGGTTTGTTTTGAAGCATGTGACATTATTTGACAGTTGGTGGATGTCTCATAGTGTATTTGTTCAACATTAAAATGGAAAATGAACCATATTTATTTGAACATCTGGCTGACAACCATTTTGTTTATGGTCTGCCTAATGGTAACGGACTTGAAGCTCGGAGGTTGTACGCGCTAAGATTTTTCAGTCGGTTTGACCTGTGAAAAAATATCTTCCTCTAGATTTTCACAATCACTCGGCATACTGGATGATGAAAACCCTAAAACGTTACATATGTTGTATGTATATGAGAAAATCCTTTATGGACACCTTACAGTAGTGACGTAGTGTGGGAGTCACTGAGTTCTTGGTACACGCCCTCTCTGTACCTTCGCATTACCCACTAAAAACTTCCCCCAGTTGGCTCGTCTGGTCATGAACTCCGATGACACTTGGGCCTACTGACGATACCTCCTGACTACTCAGAGTCTTACGTGCCTCCTGGCTGTCTGAGAGAAGGTGAATCTGCTCCTCTACTAATACTCTTCTGTTGTTTTCCTTCACATATTGAAGGAGTGCGTAGACCTGTTTTTGAAATACAGAAGTGTGATTACCCAGTGGTTGGCTAAACTCGGTACTTGGGTTTCTCGAAAACACTCCTGTTTCCGCGTCGTTCTCCATATTTGATCCGTCTGTGTACCAGATCTTTCCCTATAGAATGGTGTTGAGTTCTGTGTTGTTCCATACAATTTTGTCTGGTATAGATACCCTGTATGGCTTATCGAAGGAGAATCGTTTCGCAATGTGACCTGGTTTTACGTTCGACACGTCCCTGGTTACAATACCTGCAGTGAGCGTTGATTTTATTGCCCCTGTGATGCCTGCGCAGGCAAGTCTCTGCGCCTTGCCTAGTTTCGTTTTAGCACTCCTTTGTTGTGTCTTTTGCCACCACACCAGGTAGGCGTGCGTTGTAACCGGTTCTACCACCATGTTGTACAACCAGTGTACCATATATGATTTCAACCCCCATTTGTTCCCAAAACAGCGTCACTTTCATTAGATGTTGGTTCCAGGTCAGTTTGGAGTCCAGTAAACCCAAAAATATTTTACCTCCTTCTTGATCTGTATAGTTTCTCCTCGAAGTTTAATGGGTCTTAGTCCCTCTGGTTTATGTCTTCGAGTGAATGTAACTATGGTGGCTTTTGATGATTGATATTCAACCCCTCCAAGTCTGTCCATCTGGTTACCAGGTGTGTTATAACATACGGTCAGATTGAGGTGAGATTCCATCTCTCAAGATCGGCAAACATATGCGAAGACATTTTCAACATTGAGTAACCAAGTCTGATGTTACGAGTAGATGTCATATTAGTACGTGCCACATCTAGGTTGTTAGGTTGGGTTGGAAGAAGTGGCTAACTTAACAGTGAAAGTTTATTTAATTGTGAATATTTTGACGTATGAAGTTGACACAAGAATCAGGTAACATGACAGACAGTTACTTAGAAAGTTGAAGTCGAAAAAATATAGAAAATGATATTAAAAAACCAGCTCCCCTTGGGATTCGCAGAAGTGTTCGAACATGGGTTGGAAATCACAATTCAAGTGTATTTGTATTTCAGAACAATTAGCACAATTGTGTTTCATTTCCCCTGAAATTTATAGATATTCAAGTACGTACATTCAATCTTTTAATGTTGTAATCAAACATATTGTGTGATATCTTATTGTTGGATGTAAGTGAAAAGTAGTTATTGTTGAATATAACGTGAAAACCGAAATTAGATTTCTCAGGGGTATCAATTTTTTTATGTACGCCTGAAACAAGAGTGTATACATCTCAAACTCGAAATATTGTCGTTAGGCAACATAGACAAAACATTAGTGATAGGAAAAATCCAGCGACCAAGTTCCTGCATCATGCAAAACTTTGACTGTGAACGTGTACATACTGATACAAAATAAACATAGTTGGTCTAGAAAAAATTCTCATTACTTCAAACACAAAATCACTCCAATTTTATCGTGGATATTTCAATTCACAGAAAAATATTTGTATTCAATATTCAATTATATATTGAAGAGGTTATCTTGAACGATTGAAAATAGTTTGAGCCGCAGGTGATTTCACCCTGTTCATATTTCCAAACGAAAAAATATGAGAAGTTTGATGAGTTTAATAAATTCTTCAAGAGGGTGTGTCTATTACTCTTCAGATTGAGTGAACTATCGATTCATCAGTATTTTCAGTTCTCCCTCATATTTGATTTGTAGTAAAAACGACCACGAATCAATAATCAAACAGAATAAACTCATTGAGTTCTTCATTTTGAGGAGGTGCCTCTGGTCTAATTCAGGTACAGCGACTTAATAATTGAGTGTTTGAACAAAGATTAGAACGTCTTATCTCAAATCTTCATCAAGAGTTTTGGTTTCCACACTCCTTTGCCGCAGCAGAGATACAGGAGCCCGAGGAATTGAAATTAGAATAAAATCCCTGAGAGACGTCTTTAATATGACATGAACTAATTTCATACCACCTATTGTTCAACACTCCAGAGAGACAGACAGAAGTTGGAGGCTGTGTTATTGTTCGGTTCTGGTGGATGGGAATTAATCGTCTGTACGCGTATATTAGGTTTTCAAAATGAATTAATCGTTGCATTGAACAACAAGCAACCCTCCTTGACAATATAACTCCGATAATAATTGTATTCGAAAATAAAATAATTAATAAAAAACCTTTTCAATGAAAAGCTTTCATTATCATAAGCCGTGTATTGAAACGTATAAAATAATCATGACAATGATTTAATTATTTTTTGTTGAATTATTTGTTTTTGAAAACTTTGTCGAGTTTTCATAAAAGTAGGTACCATTTAACTTCAATGGACAATGATTGCTTGGTAAGTAACAACTTGTCGGACTATTAATTTCATTACAATTCGCACGACAAGCTTTTTGAAACCAAATAATTCAACAAAAAATAATTGAATAATTGTCAGCGATGACCTTAACTCATTTCATACGTTTCAGTTCACGGCTTGAACAAAAGCTTGTCTCTAAAAAGGTTTTTCATTGGTTATTTAATTTTTTGCTTTTTAGTAAGTTTGCCCTAATTTGTTCATTTCTAATAGAGCATCGTTATTACAATGTCTCTTCCCTGTAAGTTTTGAGCTGAAAGAAAGCATGATCCTCGACGCCAAAAACTCGCACACACCAATTTTGAATAGAAACTGACCATAATCACAAAACTTTTCCGCCATCCTGAAGTCGCCATCTTGATTTTATTGATTTTGACAAAAAATTCATAATCTCCGACCTTTGAAACCCCCACATTCAAATTTTGAATGAAATATGACCATAATCAGAAAACTTGTCCTTCATCTTGGAGCCGCCATCGTGAATTTAGAGATTTTGACCAGGAATCCAAAATGTCCGACGGCGGCCGCCATTTCAACTTCATAAATTTTGAAATTGATAATCTTTGACTCCGAAAACCCCCATATACATATTTTGAATAATTACAAAACTCCTCCGCCATTTTGGAGCCGCCATCCTGAATTTATGAATTTCAACAAACAATTCAAAATCTCCGACCCGATATACCCCTACATATCAATTTTGGATCGAATCGGACCATAATCAAAAAACTTGTCCGCCATCTTGGAGCCACCACCTTGAATTTTTTTATTTTGACAAAAAAATTCACAATCTCCGTCTACTAAAACCCCCATATACCAATTTTGAATCGAATCGTACCATAATCACAAAACTTCCGTCATCTTGGGGCCGCCATTCTGTTTTTTCCCTAACAAAAATTTCATAATGCATTATCTCCAGAATTATGAACACCTGCCTTATTTCAGCTCAATCGGATGTCGGCAAGTGCTCCAAAAATGGATTGCAAATTTTGAACCGGAAAGAATGACAAAGTATGACAGAATGGCATACGAAAGAAGCAATTTGAAAAAAAGGAAACAAATACAGATTGAAGCTAGTGAAAAATCATTCCACAGTGGATAGTTAGATAGATCTTTTTTTAACTACGTTATGTTATAAAACATTTGTAGCAAGTCAGGTAGCAAGTAAATAAATACAAAAAATAGTAATTTACAAATTCACAATAAAAATAAAAATAAAATGAAGCGTGTACACATATGTAGGCATTATTATATACCATACACATAGTATGGTGTTAAGATAGTTGGATCAAATCACATCCCGGGTGGGTCAGCCATGTACTCAGCGATAGTGTGGTAACACTTTTTCTGCAGTATCACTTTGATAGAGTTTTTAAACATAGCTTGGTTTTTGTTTTTTATTGTGGTAGGAAGTAACTTGTAAAGATCAACATTTATTGAGTTTTTGAGAGACTTATTGTATTTAAATCTTTGAGACCTGATCAGATTCGCGTTGCGTGTGTTATAGTCATGGAATTTTGAGTTAGTCAGGAGTTTTATTTTTTTATTTTCATGAATATCGAGTGAAGTCTGGTAAATGAACAGAGTTTGTAGAAGCATAATACTAATTTGGCAGAATAATGGCCGACAAGAATCCCTATAACCCGCACCACAGATTATTCTGATGGATTGCTTTGGAATTTTAAACACTTTTTCAGAGTTAGAGGAATTTTCCCAAAGGGTCAATCCATAGCTGATATATGATTGGATAGGGACAAAGTACGCAGAATGAAGGGTATTTCCATCAACAAACGATTTCAGTTTTATCAGAAGAAAATTGTGTGTACTCAATTTGGAACAGGCATTTTCGATGTGTGGTTCCCAGCATAAACTATCGTTAATAGTTAATCCTAAGAGTTTAGCATAGTCACCTACTGTTACTTTATTGTTTGTCGAAAAAATAATATGTTTTGTCTTATCTTTGTTTAATTTTAATAAGATGCTGGTAAACCATTCTTGGGCGAGGTTTTCACCTGATTTCATCGAATTTGATAGAGACTCATAACAGAGCTTATAAGAAAGCTATCGTCAGCAAAAGCAACACCTATATGAGGCAACATATGACAAAAAAAATCATTGGTATAAATTATGTATAGAAGAACCCCAGAACCGAGCTTTGGGGTACAACTGTTTTAACCAGATCAAGCTGGGAGGTTG
Organism: Gonioctena quinquepunctata; assembly: GCA_018342105.1. Classification (NCBI taxonomy): domain Eukaryota; kingdom Metazoa; phylum Arthropoda; class Insecta; order Coleoptera; family Chrysomelidae; genus Gonioctena; species Gonioctena quinquepunctata. The sequence goes on along the minus strand of JAFIRS010000922.1, from coordinate 246,717 downwards.
TTTCATTGATAGTAACACATTGAGTCCCATTCTGGAGATAAGACTGAATTAGTTTCAATGATAGTCCTCGTACTCCATATTGAGAGAGCTTATTCACCAGGATATTGTGAGAGATACAGTCGATAAGAATATGATAAGCGCCTAAAAGCAGCAATTTCAAAGCAAACAGTGTTTTTTCATTATTTCAATTTTAAACTTGTTGAGCAGGGCATTGCTTCGTTTATTCATCGATTCCTATTCGCTATATGCGAAGTGCTCAGTGGGGACAGTCAAATCGATCGCAGCGTGTGCTGTGGCAGAAATGTGAAACAATATCGGGACTGTCAAATTTGTTTTGATAAATGTTAATTCACCTTGAATTCTTACAAATATAATAAATTGCTCTCAGATATCGACAATATTTTATATTTTTTCAAGTTTCTCACCTGATTTGGATAGAAATTATCAAAACATGGCTTGTCATCTAACTGTCAAATATTTCCCGAGTCCCGAAATGTGGCGTTCGCCACTGGCGTGCACATAGTTAATAGGCAACTGGAAGTGGATTTCTCCAAATACATTCATATGCGATTCAGACATGATGAGAGTAGCAATGAGAATGATACATATCTTAAGAGAATCAACTTCAATTCACCTCTACCAGAATCGGTCGTGAAAACAAAGGAACACAAGTGGATAAAATATTCACAGCAATATTGCCAATATTGATATGGAAATATATGGAGAGTAGGATGAATTGAAAAATACGATGCGCCAGCTTTCCATTGTAATCGGAGATGGCATTTACATGTGGTAAATTCGGAAGTGAATTCATAAAGTAATAGTTCAATAGGGGTCTTGACTATGTAAATATCTGATCAAAGCTCAATTTAGAGCCTCAGTTTGTTCAATGCTCGGAATTTAAATTCTGTGAAAATATAGTTTTCCTTAAACGGATATTTTTCCATCGATACGTTCCTTCGAAATGATTGGGGTGTTAATAAAAATTAGAAATAGAAACAGGATGAGAAACGTAATTAGTCCATAAGCATTTTTCAACTATCTAGAACATCAGTGGTCCTGAACTAACCCTATTATTATGAAACTTTTTTATAGGTGATTTATGATGCAACAAACAACAAAATATTCATAAGATTCATTCAAATGATCGGCATTGCATATTTGAATCTTTAGTTCAAATAATTATCGCTCGACTCTGTTTTCTCAATGTTTAAGAATTGTACCTCTGCAAAAATGTCAATCCTTCACCATGTATGAGAACGAAAAAATGCCAAGTAAAAAAAACTGATATGTTTTTCACAGATGAAAAATTATGATAACCCAAGTATATATAATCTTTCAAAACAATTTCAGAGCACTATTCACGAATCATTTGAGAAACATGTTTTTAAGAAAGTCCCGTTCTGGTTTGGAATGAACGTGGTTCACTGTCCTAGCGCTCTGCTATCACTGGCATATATTCTGAGAGTTTGGCGCATCTCAATTATTTCAGCAGTAATGAAATGTAGATTTTTTTTTGTAATTTTTCCTAGAAGAAAAATATTTCTATCTTATGATGGACTATCAACTCTTTTAGGTGTTGCAACAAGTTAGAATATACCCTGACCAAAAGCCGCTTCGAAAAAGGGTGAAATAAAGAACTTGTTATAACCGGTGAAAAATTTTTCAAGGCCCAAAAGTTTTCATTAATTCATGAAATTTGGTAAAACAACTGAGAAATAGGTTAAAAATACACTTCCTGTGTACCTGAAAGTGGCCAAAAGTTGTGTATAGCAGTGGCTATATAAAAAAACCACTAAATTTCAGATTCGTGAAGAAAAACTTTGTATACACATACAGTGTGTCTCACAAGAATAATGAAATTTGCAGAATCGCGAGCGACGATGGAAAAAATAATATTTTCTAAAAATAATATTGGATGGATTGATCCGTCTGAATCGTAATAAGGGCAACAAATCCAATTCCTGCATAGTATATTGCTGTAAAATTCTAGTACAAATGTGTATATTTTATCAGCAATTATCGAAGGAAGATTCTGTACATTTTTGGTTGACTCATAGAACTTGTGAATTTCAAACTTACATGTCAACAATTATGAAAGATATCAGTGGTGCTTCCGTGAGGAGCATTGCAAATTTGAATGATCAAGAACTGATAATTTCTTTAGTTGTCTTGATTATGATTCCTATTATATTTCCATACTCTCTGGCCCCCCAATATTAATGTTTTCAGATGTCGTTTGTTCTGTGGTTGGAGTGCAGTTTATATCAGTCGCAGAGCACAAATTTTGGTATATTTATACATTTTGGGAATCGAACAATTCCGTATTGGATATCGATAGTGCGTGGACACCTTTAGTCTGAAGTAGTTTAAAATGGAAACATTGCTCCAAAGAAATTACCAAATAATTCGATTAATTTATTTATTTAGCGTATGGATTCTTTACAATACGATGATAGGAAACAAAAAGTAAAAACAGATATGTAAACAATCTCTGTAAAGATTCTATGACTAACTATACATTAATGTCTAAATTGCACAGCCATTCGATTGCGTCCTGAGAGCACTCCACGAAGTCCTGAAGGTTTCCGCCATAAGCACGGTTTGGGCAGTCTGAAACGATATGGCGGATCGAATAATTCGATTTACGGTAGGTATGATATGGTAGAAATTTTCCAAAAATAGTTGAGTCTGTAAGTAAAAATCCTTTTAACACAGTATACCACGGTCAAAGCTGTAACATATTTCATACTAAATCCCAAACGGTCTCGTACAAAGAGAGTGTAAACAAAACACTTCGCTAACAAAAACACCTGAAACGATAGCCCTATCAGACAGAAGACTAGAGTTAGCCACACACCTATTCGCTCCGAACTATGGACTCTAGGCCAGTAGATATAGACAATCAATTAACATTAATTCCAAAAGTGTTCAAACTTCAGTGGTATGTTAGTGCATTGATGAAAACAAACTATAAAATTTTGCATGAGTCTGCGATGAACGGAACATTGTATTAATTGCAAAAATAGTTTCAATGCTTTATTTTTGCACTGAAAATTGCAAAAGTTCTGGAAAGTAGGCATACCGATAGTAATGATGTTTTACAACATGCATTGAGTTTGCAACCTTGTAAAAGTTACGGAACCTTGTTTTTTGTCATTTGTTTAAATTTTTCATTGGAATTTGTTTAAAAAAATTACATAAGTTCTGCAAATTGGATAAGTGAACGGAAAAAAAGTTTGACATATTCACGAACATTTGCAAACGGATCATTGATGTATCAAACTTTTTTAGCGATGCCGCCATTTTCAATACACACAAGCATTGAAATAATTACAAAAGTTTTTTATCGTGGTTGCAAATAAAGAAAATATCGCTCTCGGTAGATATGTAACTTTGCAACCTCATACGAAAAACGGAACCTATTTATTCACTAATATTAATTTTTTTTCATTTTTACAACTCTCGAAATAATTGCAGAAGTTCTGCAAAATGCAGTTATAATTACGACTAATATTTTACGTGACCCAAGAGATTTGCAACTGTCATTGTTCAACGGAACATTTTTTTATTTAATTGTTTTCTCTTCTATATTAGACTGGCATACGTCTATAGTGGTCCAGTCAAATACTTGAATATCCATCATCCATCGCGTATTATCTGTTATATTTTGTACTGGTTGATTGGAATTTTATTCTGCGATGTTTATTCCAGATCGGTATGTATAGCTATTGTTTCGGATGTGAATGTGGTGTCCACTGATATCGTTTGTGATATTATATTAAAAAAATTCGCTATGGCTGACAAGTGTTTAATTTGCGGCTCGACCGCATAAAAAGTTGAAACGTTCATAATTGTTCTTATATTTTGTCATAATAATCCATAAATAAAATATTTGACCAACATATTTTTACAGACTGTTGCATCCGAATAATGATACGGTAACGTACTTAGTTAACCTCTAAAAAAATTGAAACTAATCTTTGATCTTAGAAGCAATCACTGTTTTCAACTAATCAGCGAAATAAATTCAATCTTACATTTTCGAATGCAACAATCGAAGGGTATACAATTTTATTTCTACCGTTAAACGATATTCTACTAAAAAACTATTCGAAAACATTAATTTTTTATCGCATGAAAAACGACATGCAATCATTCTTCATTTCATTTTTTTTTACTTGTTACTACATTACTTTATAGCAATCAAAAAGATTTTAAAATGAAAACTCGACGCTCTATGGAAGTAAGGATATCAAAACGTTATCGATTGTAAATCTCACAATCACACAACTTTCATCATCAAACAGAAACGCTGCTGAAAAATAAAAAAAATGTGAAATCCATAATTCATAAAAACTCACTTGCGATTTTTATTGAGCGACAGATAAAAATCGTCCTCCCAATATATAGATGTTATAGATTTTCAGAGAACTGGTTCAAATTGTGTACCTCGCCAATCTAGTTGAGGATGATATGCAAATAATGAAAGCACTTATAAAAACAAACTATATTAATACAAAATATTATTTCGTTACAAAAAAAGATACTGTATGGTATGACATTCTAATCCATACAACTTTAGTACTTTCATAGTACTCAATACATGTTCAAAATAATGGAATACAACCTGGATAATAATTGCGATACAACTGACAGTAAGTTGTATCAATTTTCTCGAATTCCTGTATGGAGGAACTGAGGTTTCAAGAATCTTATATACTATTACAAAAATGACTTTAAGATGAACAACAATTTCTCAGATAAAATAATCTGTCTAAAACACGTTAGAAAATAGATTCAGCTTTTTCCAACCACACTGTATATAATATTTTATTAATTTAACTATTTGAAAAAAGGAAACTATGGTGGATGAACAAGTATCACTCCAAATCAATTTTAAGAAAATTCTACAATTTATAAAAGTCAAATGCTTATACATACTTTTTTACATAATATTCGAAACTCTATTAAATGAGTAAAAAAACAATAATGAAAAAATAATATTTGTTGAATGAGCACTATCATTCAACGAATGATTCATATATTTTGGTAAATTCTGGTGATTTAAAATTAATTTGAGTCAATAATGAAACTGTGAAAAAATTCTAGGTCCTGATTTGCATTACAACAAATCAAAATATTTCGGAATCTATCCCGCAGTGATGAAAGTCTTGTTTTTATTCATACATACTACAAATAACTGGAGATTATACAGAGTAGTTCAAAGTTCAAGGCTAATTTATTTTATGATTTGAAAAAACGACTTGCCATACTCAAATATGTGGTTAAAATTTTATTAAAAACATCTTCACTTTGGATAGAGATTTCGTAGAAAATCGAAAAAGCCATTCGCTTCAATGATAGTTGCAAAAGATCTAATATGCCAGATTAATACAAAACACAAAAATTAAGCTTACCCTTTTGCCACTGTTACAGATTCTGGATTTCACACACAATTTTATATATATTAATAATTTTCAATTAATTTACTGTTTTCTTCAGTTATTATTTTTAGTTATTGAATACCGACTTTTCTCTGACGCGCACTGATTCTAGATAACACAATTTCTAGTTCGGATATTTTCATAACACTTTTAAGTATACATTTCAATGATTTATATTGACCGTCAACTGAATTTTTAATCGACTACATCGAATATTTAGTATACAAAATATTTGGTAATTCCATCTGTGTACTGACTGGAATGGAAAGCTGTGAATGAAAGTTGAATAAAAAAATTCTGGCTTCTTATATCCTTCTAGTAGATGATGTTTTCGTATTAATTATTATTAGTCGTTAATTTATAAGGTTACATTCTTGGGATGAGTAACAAAATGAAATGTATTACCTTGCCCATATTTTTCATCAGCGGTTAGAATAGGAGTAACACATGGTAAAAATTATTTTTTACTCAGCTGGGGTATTAAGAATGTTTTTGGTTGTTCTTATAAGATCTTTTTATTTGATCTTTTGACATGTTTAGTACTCAATGGATTTTTGCCTTAACCACATCTGGTAGCTATTTTTGAATGCATTGTCGAGTTCTTAGAATGGATTATTCTCTAAACCTACCTTTCATATTTGAGGTGGCCACTCCTTCATATATAGATTCATTCTATGTATGTATGCATATTCTCGGGTCATGACAATAGGTATGTTTTTATTGAATTGAATAAAATTATAATTCACCTTTCCACTCAACTTTCGTACTCCAATTGCGGTTTCGTATGAAAAATTCCATTGAATCTGAATAGAGGACGGAAATGTAATCGACACGTTAAAATTTTAAAAATAACGAGGGAAAAAACATTGTGACGTAACACAGTTGTAGGTTAATCGATCTAATTTACAACTGTATGACGTCAAGAAAATTATGAAAACGTTTCGGGAGATTCTCGATCCTCCATCAAACGTACACAGAGGATTTTTTTATGCAAATTCCTAATTGTCATATGATGTTATGAATTCATATCGAAAACGTTTGCTTTCAACATTGAGTAATTTCACCTTCTTGTCGATAGTTAACTGATGAATGTCATTAACTATGTATATAAAAATCTTCATCATTCCGATAACACAGGTGTTGCAAAAATAACTATTTTGTTAATTTCTAATGTTCCGCATTGTAAAATAGTTTGCAAATTATTATACAGCCACCAGTTGGTACAATGAGTTGTTTGTCCGATTTGCAGAACTTTTGCTTTTTTTTTTTTAATTTTTTTAAAAAAAAAAAAAAAAAAATTATAAAAAATTATTTTTTTTTTTAGTTTAAACTTTTAGAATTTTCATCGAAAAATTAGGATTAACAACAGTTTTTTTTCCTAAATCAAACATTTCCGTTTTGTTTGAATGGTTGCAAATTCATCAGAGCATGTATATTGCTATTTTTCAAAACTTCGAAAGTTTGCAGAACTTTTGCAAATTTTTTCGCGCTAATAATGTGAAAATTCATCAAAGTCTGATTTTCAACATCTTCCGTTCAGAAGAAAGGGTTGCAAAATGAGGCTAAATATCACTCGAACGTACCCTTCACCCTACTGGAGTTTCAAATCTTTTGTAATTATTATTAAATTTGGGGAAAATCATGTCTATATCTACTGGCCTACTCCTCTAACGGAAGAAAAACGGATAATTTATAAAATTCAACAAAATAGAGTGAAATTAAAAATATTCGTTGATGTCAGTGAAGTCCGTAAACGACTCAGGAGTGCTTGAATCTCCAAACCCAAGAAACATTTTTTTATATAAATGGAAATAAATTGGTGGTAGACCAAATAGAATATACAGCACATCAACTAATCGAAATTGAAAAAGATGAAAAATATAGATTGGAAGCCCCCAATCAACTCAACTACTCCTTTGTGAATTACACTAAGGAGAAACTGCGAGATATAGACAAAAAACAATAAATCTCACCAACTCGACCCCTAAAGCGAGTGGAACAACCGGAAAACAACGCACAACTTTAGAATTTAATCAAATATCACAACATATTAATTCACTGAGCCGCAAGGAATCCTCTCGATTACCTTAAATTATACTATCAAAATATTCGAAGTATATCAATAAATAAGGAGTCACCTGAAAATTGTTCTCAGCCAACTGAACATTTCATACGACTGGAGGTGGAGATTTTAATCTTCTATTCATGGAACAGAAAAACCAAATTGTAATATTTAGAATCTTTACATATTTTACTATATTTATTCTCATTATTTGTTAAGACAATGCCCCTTGCATGAACTGCAATCCACGTCTGTAAAACTATAATCAGTGATCTTTCTTTATGTTTATTCTCAAGACCTATTGAATCATTATCCATTGAAAATTTGAAAATGAATTTATTATTATTATTATTATTATACAGGGTGTTATGTAATAAGTGTCCGATATTTCACAGGATGATTCCTCCGTTATTTATAAGGTGAAAAGTTCATATAAGCATGGGTTCGCAAGGCCTTCATTTTTGATATACAAGGTGTTAAAAATTTATTTTTGTTCTGGTTTTTCGTAAATAATTTTAAAAATGATGTCGATGTTTGGACGATAATTGGTATTTGGGGATTTTATAATTTGAGAAATTCAAATTTGATCTTAGTTTGGCCCTTAATTGTAGGGGTTGCCGCCTACAGGTCTTTGTCTCTTTTGGGGAGTCTTTTTTTGTACTCAACATAGAAATATTTCAAACGCAAATTTTTCAACAACAATAAACAACGGAACACTAGATATAAATCGTTCTACAAGAGTTAATCATTCGATTACTCAATTCTTCTTCATTTTGGATAGCTGTCTGGTAAATTAAGGGTTCTGGATGTTCCCAAAGGAAAAAAAACAAACTGTTAAGGTCTGGTGACCTAGGGAGCCTTGGTTGAGGCCCTCCTCGACCCATCCCACGGTTGCCGAAAGTTTTATCTAAAAGTTCTCACGCTTGGATGCTGAAATGTGGCGGGGCACCGTCATGCATAAACCACATTTCATTTCGTAGTATAAGCGACACATCTTCCAGTTGAATAGGCAAATCTTCCTCAAGAAAATGACGATATCTCTCTCTGTTTAATCTTCCCGGAATAAATAATGGACTTTTGAAATAATCTCCAAGGATTCCTGCCACACGTTAAGAGAGAACTGTTCTTGGAAATGTGATTCCTTTATCACATGAGGGTTTTCCTCTGACCATAAATGATTGTTGTGAAAATTGTGTATTGCGTTGCGTAAGAAATTTGCTTTGTCGGTAAACAGGATTTGATTTTCAAATAAAGGATTTTGAATAAGGCGTTGGAGAAATCAACGACAGAAGTTGATACGTAACGGAAAGTCATGTGGGAGTAGTGCCTGAACTCTTTGAATATGGTAGGGATTTTACAAAATATCAATAAAAAAATTCCATACCAGAACATGAGAAATGTTTAACGTCTGGAGCTTGTTTCCGGGTGTCCTCCTACCAGATTAAGAACTGCTTCCTCGGTTTCTGGGGTTCTTACCGTCCGATGTGCACCCGACAGATGACTAGCTTTCTCAAAAATTCCTGTTTCCCTTAACCGAGCGTGAATTCTTGAACACGTTTTTTAAGTAGGAGTTGTGCGGTTCGGATAACGCTCCTACGTCTAGCCTCATATGCATTTCCGTTAGCAAGTTCGTATGTAAAATGTATGTCAGCATACTCTGCATTGGTGAAGTTTACCATTTTTCAACAAATAATCACAATAATAATAAAAAAAACTAATCAACTATGCGTTAAGATATGATTTTTGACATGACAGCACAAAAAAAACATTGGAATGAACTTACCACCCTACTTGATACTTTCATTTTCAGAGTGTACGCGAATCAATGAGAAGAAGATGCATCGATTAATTCAAATCATTATATTTCGAAAATGGCTGCTTGTAGCGACTTCTGAAAAACATACCTTTTTCACATAAAAATGATGGAGGGATCGATTTTTCTTCTAGAAAATGTATTACATACATTCACGACAAAGTTGTGACTACCCAAAAGAGCGGCGCCCCCTACAATTGAGGGCTAAACTAATTCGAATTTCTCATATTAAAAAATCCCCAAATCCAATTTTCGTCCAACTATCGACAGTATTTTAAAACTGATTTACGAAAAACCAAAATGACTAAAAAAATTAACACCTTATATATCAAAAATGAAAGCATTGCGGACCCATGCTTATATGAACTTTCCACCTCATTAATAACTGAGGAATCGTCGTCCTAAAATATCGGACACTTATGACATAACACCCTGTATATATAATTCCTCTTCCCGGCTCTACCGTAGTTGGGTAGAAATGCACGTACATCAAGTTGACTTCCACCACAACAAATTGCAAATGTTTCCACTGACATTCATTCTGTAACATTACTTTTAATTCAGAGAGACTGCATAACAACGTTTCATCTTGAGATCCAACTTGCCAGACGAATTCATAAAATTCAGAAATTCAATTCTCTAGTTATTCAGGCTCCTTACATGGAATACTTGTGAGGATATATCTTCTTCTATTTTGAATTTCCTTCAGGTTGGGATTACGTATTTCCGAGTTATGCCATATCAGCTATTATGCCAATTTCTTAGTAGAATGTTGAGTCAGAATACTAATTCAGTACCTGCTCGAAATTTAGGGAACATTTGAAAAATTAATTAGGAAAAAAATAATTGATAAAAAACCTTTTTGAAGACAAGATATTATTCAAATGCACTAAAAAGTAAAAATAATTGCTTTGAATGTGTGACGTAGTTTATTCCGTGAGTTATAGATTCAAAATCTTGTCGCACAAAGTTCTCAGTGCGAATACAAAAGCGACAAGCTTTTGAATCTGTAACTGACGAAATAACATACGTCACAGATCCAAAGCAATTATTACTTACTTTTCAGTGCATTTGAATAAATGCTTGTTGTTAAAAAAGCCTTCTATTAATTATTTTATTTTGAGCTTTTCAGTACTTAATAACGCCTTAATCTATGTATTTTTGTTGAAGCATCGTTATTATGAGGCCTTTTTCCTGTAGGTTCTGAACTATTTAGTCTTCAATGAGGAGACCATCTGAAGATTAACTCGTCCGCCATCTTGGAGTTGTCATCGTCAATTCATGAATTTTGAATAAATATCAATAATCTTCGACTAAATTCATAATCTCCGGCCCCAAAAACCCCGACATACCAATTTTGAATCGAATCGGGCCATAATTACAAAACTCGTCCGCCATCTTGAATTCGTGAATATCAATAAAAATTCATAATCTCCGACCCCGAAAACCCCCACATACCAATTTTGATTCGAATCGGACCATAAACCCAAATATCGTCCGCTATCTTGGAGCGCCATTTTGTTTTTATCTATACCAAAAATTCCATGAGCCGCCATTTTAATTTCATGAATTTTGACAAAAAATTCATAATCTCCGACTCCGAAAACCCCCACATAACAATTTTGAATGGAATCAGACCATAAACACAAAACTTTTTTAATTTCGACAAAAAATTCACAATTTCCGTCTCCGACAATCCCCACATACCAATTTTGAATCGAATCGTACCATAATCACAAAACTCGTCCGCCATCTTGGAGCCGCCATTTTTTTTTCTCTAACAAAAATTTCATAATGCATTGTCACCGGAATTATGAACACCTGCCAAATTTTAAATCAATCGGATGTTGGCAAGTTAAATATAAAAACTTGTTAAAGCTTTACATTATTTCAGAAATATTCCATGATATTTCAATTCAAGACGGCTTCACAGAATATCAAGTCAGAAAAAAACTGCATTTTGGGAATATTTCATTTAAAAAATGAATCGGAAAAATATCTTCATAGGAATTACTGCAACCATTCATGTAATTCTACAAACGTTTTATATTATTCGAATTCCAATTCATACTTCACAATAGGAAGCTATCAAGCATTATGGATTGAACTAAGGAAGAATAAAACTGTGTTATAACGCAATGAAGTTTTTATCACTAACCATTTAATTCAAATATTTTTGAAATTCAGGAGCGGCGAAGAATAATAGATTATTCATTCTCAAAACTTCCATACAATTCCAGAGACTTCTCAATCACTCGCAGACACTGTTGGAAGGATTGAAAAAAATCTAAGAATAAAAGAAGGGTACGGGTAAATTTCGTGTAGGTGGTACGGCGATTTTTTTTGTTGAGAATATGGAAAATGAAAAATCATTCTCTACGGAAATTCTGTCTTTGAAGTCTCTGGCCCATCTCGTGACTGGAAGACATCTGGCTACTTGGCACTTGTTCACTAACTCTATATTTCTAATGAATCTTCTTCACTTCTTCACTATGGAAAATTCATTAGATCTTTTGAAACCTGTGACTTTTATACTGAATATAGTTCAAACTTCTTTTCTTTTTTTCTCCCATTCATTCGAGTGAAAATACTGATTGAGCATTTGGAACAGTTGAATTCAATTAAGCTCAGATTGAATTGACTACCAGAAAGAATATCCATGCAAGAATCCTAGTATTTGAATAGTAATGAATTTCAATCGATTGAACTTATTTGAATGGTAAGAAATTTTGACCAATTCAAAATCAGGCTGGCAAGGCCTCAATAACTAAAGAAACACTGAATGCCAGAGAGAGGTGTGCGTGGTTTAGAACTTCGAACCGACTAATCTCTTCGATTGGTCCATGGATATTCTTCCTATCTCATTTACCCATTTCCCAACATCTGAGAAATATTAGGTATTCGGTATCCTGGTACATGACTGGCCACGCTATTTCTATGGAATTGGGATTTCAATATAACGGATACTTCCTCTGGTGTCGATTTTTGAAACTATACATGAGTACATTGTTTACTTTTCGAAACATTAATGTTTATATGGTTTGAGTCATTGTATACCTTAAACTTGTCGAATCTCTTGTGGTTGTTGACATATAATGAAATTATTGTACCTCCTCGAGTGAAGAAATTAGTGATTCAAGTTCAAATCACAATTGTTGTGTACCTCAATGTGACTCTTGGCAAAACGATACCGTTGTACTGGAACAAGTTTTAATTTTCCCTGAGAAAATGAACGTAACGTTCTGGTGCACACTAATCTATAGGCAGACGACGGGCTCTTGGGATCTTGAAGAAAAATACAGTTCCTTCCCAAAATGTTCCTTTATCCTGTGTGGCCAAGAAAAAAAGTTGAAAGGAATACCTTCAAAGAGAGCTGAAAAGGAAAAAAAGAGAGTTAAGAAGAGAAAAACTGATATTATTCAACATACCGAAGATTATTCATACAGTATGGAAAAAGAGTGACTGGGTGATGAGGACACATTTTCACACCATCTTGTTTGTTTTAGATGTAATAAAAAACACTGTTTGAGATTTAACTACACCCCTTCTTTAGAGTCTTGAAATGAATAACACAACACAAAAAAACTGGAAAATAATACCAAATAGAAATATTTTAAGAAAAATTCCAAACACAACTGTATAACCTCTGAGAAAACAGACAAACAATGCCACTCTGGCGCTGGCATCTAATTTTGAATTCCCAAAAATAAAACTTCAAACCGTACACTAACGATAGCCCAGTGAGTTTTGATATTTCCTATCTATGATGTATTTTTAGCAATTATTTTTCCTAACCACAGATATATCCATGAATACAATATTTTATACTTACAAATTAGGATACACCTTGTGGATAAAAACGTTTATCCTCACCTATCTAGTTACTTATTTTCTATTCTATAACTATTATCCCAAGGAAATCTTCCATAACTCATCGTCTGCATATATGAAATAGCAATTCATGACGATAAAATAACTTTTCCTCTCCTTTATAATTATTTTTCCGGTACTATGAGGGAAACGTACTCTATGACCGGAAATATGGTTGGAAATTGCCCATACAAATTACTTGGGTCGAGGTCCTTTTAGAGAATATTCGAAAAAATTACATCTGTTCATCTGTAAACTGTGAATTCCGTCGAAGTTTAGGAAGACATACTTCCGTTCCGAACTTATACTGGGCGATTTGTTACAAACTCTATTGAACTCCTTTACATCCACCACAAATACGGGTAATCAAGCATCTTCCATTTCATTTCTAAGTATTATACCAAATATAGTTTCGTCCTGATAATTCGGGGTTAACTGATGGTAAACTTATAAACCCCCAATCAATAGGAATTATCATTGTACAGTTCAGTTGGACTATTTTCACCAATATCTCAACAAGATAAGAACAAATAAAATACTAATGCTATACAAAAAAAAGAATTGTCACTGCAAATCTCCTGTACCTACGATAATATCCATTTGAATTTGAGAGCCATAAGTGTTGTTTCCTATTCATTTATATAATTATTTGCCTTTCTCCCATATTTTCTACGGCACCCATTCCAAGAGTTTTTCCTTATAAAAGCTTGAATGGATCCCTAATCAGGTCCTAAACCTGGGAAAAGCAGACAGGAATCTCTTCATCTGATATAATTTTTATCGAAGATTCACAGAGAGCAATCGATGGCCACACCAAATCGATTAAATCAACAGAAACAGCATTATGCCAAATCATAGGAAAGGCAAGACATGTCAGTACAAGTGAGTACTATATAACAGATATAAAAAGCACCATCGACAATATTTTTCTATATTCAACCATCCAAGCATCAAGAAGATAAATCAAGCTGCAGTTGAATCGGGTTGATGATCAGAAAATGACCGATACATAGATGAAATGGGTAAAACCATGGCATCTGTCGCAAGCTGATATTCTATACCAACTTCTATGGAGTTCAATGGAAATGCAGACGACTTTTCATATCATAGTGATATAGAGAGAGCGTATGCAATGAGACTTCAATATTCAAACAAAACGGACGAAATAGAACATGCTTAGAATGAATTCGACCACAACAACCACAATGGTATCCACCAGGAGAACAGAACTGAGAGGATTGTCATGATCTGCTTATAGAGCTTGGAAAAGAAATATGATTCGAAAGAATATATTCATTTAGCACGTTCACCTGTAAACTATGAAAATTCAATATTCAAATATAACTTCGTATTACGGAAAAATTATTCTATCCTAACGAATATTAAACTCAATGAACCCGGACATTTTTAAAAATAATTTCATGTAACTATGCGTGAGACCAAATTATTTATAAACCACACGTGGAACGCCTTGAAGTTGAAACAAAGGTTCACAAACATGGATGTACCATTAAAATAGTATCTAATTATGAGTTCATCAGAAAAATAGATTCTCTATTTATAAACGACCCTAAGAAGTCATACCGCTGCAAAGACAATGTAATAATTATATTTAAAAATAACACGAAGCCAATTGGTCATCATATAGTCGGTTATAGTTTCTCTATATGTGGTAGAACGAGGATATATAAAGAGTTGGAACAATTCCATTCGGTATTTCATTCGAGTATTCATTTCAAGTCAGTATGTATTTTAAAATGCAATTAGATTTTAAATTGAGATATTTTGTCAAAAATTTTAGTCAAATAGATAAATTTTTTAATTAAAACCAAAATTTACAATTACCATTTTAAATTGAGATATTTTGATCAGAAAATGTTTTCATACATTGATAGTAATTAGAAGAATTCATCCGACTTCATCATTGCTCCAGTAGTAAAACAAATAATAAATTACTCATCGGAATTTCTCCAGATTAAATAACGGAATTGATTTTAGTGAAGTGAACATCGTAAAGTGTCTATTACAGGGTGAGACCACATATTTTTTTCTCTTTGATTTATTGGGTACCAGGCTTTATAAAATGAACATTTTTCCTCATTCATACTCTAAATTCATTAATGTTGATTCAATTACTTTGATAAATATTTATTATTTCATCAGATTTGATAGTTGCTTGTTTTAGAAATAAGATCAAATTGATTAATACTATCCATTGATTTATATTGAAAATTTTGTTATTATGTTTTAAAGTCCTACAACATACTAAAGTGGTTGTTTAATGAAGAGAAACAATTACCATGTTAATTGTTTCAATCCAGAGAATTGATTTAAGTATTTGAGATTTGTGAACTTTGACAAATACAAAGTTTAGAATATACTGATAAAGCAGGAAATAAGTATTAGAATATATTACTATGATTGATTTTTCTACCTTTGAATAAAAATATATTGTTCCTGCCTCAAAATTATAAAACTGTGTAATTGATATGATATTGATTATTGCTATGATTTTATTGCTGTTTTTACATTCATATTTTCTGGTGAATTTATATACAATGGGTTTATGAGATTTATTGATTGATGGTTTTGTGTATTGGTTCGAATATTGATCATAATTATATCTTTTATATTGACCACCATATTATTATTTCATCTATTTTGATAGCTTGAGATATGACCGAGTACATAGATTAAACGAACCTCGATCATATATTGAAGGAATTACTTGGATTTGACCGCTCTCTAAGTACATTCTCTGTGTCAATGTTTAGTTGCACAAACTTCAGTATAGAACCTCTAATGACTTTTTGTAAGACACGCTTTTGTACTGTCAATTGTGTGAAAAAGATTTAGTATTGAGTAGAGTGCATACAAATAATACCAGTATAGTTAGACATCAATTGATGGTATTTGTAAAATCCTTCTATTGGATTTTCTAGAGTGTTTCTTCAATAAAAGTTACTGTGAGGTTAGACAAACACTTGGGTTTTCGGAGTGGTGTGTGTATTCATAACACTCTGTATATACTCAGGTTTTAACAATGACTGGTCAGTGGTGGGGTCTTTAGAGTCTCCCCCTGTCCCCGGTTATAACAATTGGTGTCAGTTGTGTGGGGTTTGATCTATGGAAAACAATGCAGTAATAAGCATTTATACAAAGTCAAAATCTCGAGTGTTCAGAACTGGTGAAAATTTTTTTTTTTTTTTTTTTATTTATTTTGAATTTGGAATTAACTGTTTTGGAAGTAATGAATATTGTCAAGAAAGCATTGGCAATTTATAAGAGAAAAGAAAAGTAATTTATACAGGGTTAATCGTGAAAAAAAAAAAAAAAAAAAAAGTATTTTCTGATTTTTACTATTATTATTGAAATTTGGTGCATATAAAATTTAAATATGACACCTCCACTAGAAACTCCCTCAACGACTAGTCAGGTACCTCCTGTGTTACAAATTGAACCAAATATCGCTATTACTTTGGACAATGTACCTATATATAATGGGCAAACGAAAATTAAAGATTTTATTCGGATCATAGATGATTGTGCTATTCTGGGAAAATGGAATGATTTGCAAATAGTGTCAATAGTGCGATTAAAATTACGAGGGATAGCGAAACAATTAATAGACGCAGATAGTAAATTACGAACTACCGGAAGTTGGGATGAGTTAAAGAAAGGGTTACAAGAACAATTCGGTATAACAAAAATTCCAGGACAAGATAAAAGAGAGTTATTAGAATGCCGTCAGAGAAAAGATGAAACATGCCGCCAGTATTTGGCACGATTAAAAGTTTGTGCTGCCAAAATTTTAATACTCACGGGAAATGACACTGTAGATAGAGTTATTTCACACAGACATGAGCAGGATATTATTACACAATTTGCATTAGGATTACTTGATCCGGTTAGAAAAAGAGTTTTATCTGCCAGTCCTGATACATTAAAAGAGGCTATTGAATTCGCTGAGAAAGAGGAAATAATTGAAAGTTTGACAAAACCGACAGATAGAAGTTTCAGGAATTTTAATTCAAATTCGCAAAATACTAATGTAGTAGTTTGTCATTATTGCCAAAAACCGGGACATACTATAAGAGATTGCAGAATGAAAAATGGTAATTTGCAATCAATAAATGCAATAATATGTCAGTATTGTCAGAAACCCGGACATAATATAAGAGATTGTAGAATGAAAAATGGGAATTTGCAAAATAGGAGCCTAATTACATGTCAGCATTGTCAGAAATCCGGACATGATATTAGAAATTGCCGAATGAAGAATAAAACTTGTTTCCGGTGCAATGAACAAGGGCACATGTCATTTGATTGTCAAAATGGTACGAGACAACGTTATGAAAATAGGAGGGATTTAAACGATCATCCGGTTCTCGATCCGTCTTTGTCGAGAACCGCAAACAATCGTCAATAAATCAAAACGAAAGACATATGAGGCCAAATCAAACGATACTAACCTATACTTCAGGAGAAGCTCAAAGAAATGTTATTATGTTAGATTGCAGGAATTTTTCGAACTATTCTAATTGATACAGGTGCTGAAGTATCGTTGGCCCATTTAAGCATTACACGCGGTATGAAAATTAATTATGAAGTTAAATATTCATTGAAGGACGTCCAAGGAAATGTCATACCATATATAGGATCAGTAATTTTACCCATTCAATTGAATGAAAGAACGCAAATTGAACATGAATTTATTATTATTGATGCCAATCATTTGAGTACCGAAGTGATTTTGGGACTGGATTTTTTACAAGAACATCAGGTTAAATTAGATTGGAAAGCAAATAAAATGTTTTTGAGAAATGAAATTATTGACCTTCATACGGAACCGAAAAATATATATCAGACAGAAAATGATAAAGAAAAACTTACGTGGAAAAGAAAATTCGAAGATATGGAAAGGAAAATTGAAAGTATGAATAAGAGTTTGTTAGAATTAACCACTACAGTCAAGGGATGGATGGAAGGAAATTCCGAAGACAAGCTAGGTTCACCATGGGAGTGCACGCCCAGAACAAATAGCAGAGTAATTGGAAATGGATTTTCATGCCATGAGACGAGGCTGGCCAGCTCGAAAGAAAATTATGTGGAAAATTCAGGAAGTAGGGAACAAAAATGAAGGCTATGTTTAGAAGAAGAAAATACAGTTGAGAAAGAGAGAAAATTGCGAAAACGAAGGAAAAATAATCGTAAGAAATTGTCCAGAAAGAAGAAAAATAATGGGAAAATGGAAACAGGTGTTACTGGTCAGAATGTGTACCAGAGAGAAGGAAACTTTTCAAAGCTTGAAAATAGGCAGAAAATTAATTCAGAAGAGAATGGGCTAGGTAACACGGAAACCGGAGCGTCCTGTATATTAGGAAGGATTAAATTGCAAGATAGTGCTATGATTTTGAAGGACATTCAAGGTGAAGGAGCCAGTTCATACAAGTATGACATACCTTCCACCAGTACAATGGAAAAATCCAATGAACTCGGAAAGAAAGTCTCAAAAGGAAGCACGAAGTCTGCAAAAAGGAATCTGAAGAGTGGATTATTTTCATGTAATGAAAATCTACCTCCTAAAAAATGGTAGCATGTCACGGAAAAGCGAGAAAACTTGCGAGAGAATAATTGTTAGAAAATACAAATTTGAGAGGAATGAACGTACTATACAGGGGACAGGAACCTGTCAGAGAAGAAAAGTACTGAGAAAAAGGGTTATGAAGTGAAAAATTCTAAAACACCTACTGAGTGTACAGAAATTCAGGGAGCTAAAGCTTCATGCAAAAGAAATAAAATGATAGAAAAGGAAGCCGAAGAAAAATTTTAAACACCTCAGAGTACAAAAAATATGGATAAAAAGTCAGGAAATAATGAGAAACCGCATAATACTTATACAGAGGGTACGGAATTTATGAAAGATAACGAGTCATGTAGTTCAAGAAAAATTATTGAAATAGATGAGAGGAAATTTTCGAAGGATAGTTCAATAGAAAAAGAAAATTCGCCTAAGGGGGAATCTTTTTCTGCTAGGATTTTAGTGACGACTAAAAATCTTGGAAAGACGGAAATCGAAAAAAGTACCATTCCTACTAAAAATAATTACGAGACGGGGATTTATTTGTCTAAGGACATGATCTTGCCTCCTAGGACTATGACTGTTGTTATGGCTAAGGCTCAAAATATTTTGCCGTCCGATAATGTGGTTATTGAAGATAATGAAGCAATAAGTGGATTAGTAGTAGCTAGATCGATAGGTAAAAATAGGAAAGATATTCCTATACGAATAATAAATGTTTTAGAGAGAACTTTATTGATACCCAGAAAACATGTGATTGCCAACGGATTTGCAGCAGACACAGATGAGGAAAAGAAAGTGATTGATAAAGGAAAAAAGATTAGACGAATAGAAATTCAGGATGAAAACATAATTTTGCAACAATTGCATTTGGATGATCCAAAGGACATTGGTCAAATTAAATTAGCGGAACTTATAAAAGAATATATAGATATATTCAAAGCACCTAGTCAGAAATTGAGTAGTACCCATTTAGTGAAACATAGAATAATCACGGAAGATGTTCTTCCCATTACCAAGAGGCCTTATAGAATTCCATTTCAGAGACAGAAAGCAATGGATAAAGAAATCAAGGAATTATTAGAAAATGATATAATAGTAGAATCTGCCAGTCCATGGAGTTTCCCAGCAATCTTAATTGAAAAAAAATTGCATCCAGGTGAAGAGCCACAATTTAGGTTATGTATCGACTATAGAGAATTGAATGCTATTACAAAAACGGATTTTTATCCTTTACCTCATTTGCAAGACACTTTGGAGAGATTAAATGGTACAGAATTATACAGTGTGATGGATTTAGCAAGTGGATATTTCCAAATCGAGTTAGATGAACGTGACCGAGAAAAAAGTGCTTTTTCTACTCCAAATGGACATTACGAATTTAAAAAAATGCCCCAGGGTTTGAAGAACTCCCCAGCCAGCTTTCAGAGGTTTATGACCCTTACTTTCGCTGATATTACTGGAAAAGAATGCCTAGTATACCTAGATGACATCATAGTATTCAGTGGCCCCAATGTTGATGAGCATCTAGATAGATTGCGTCATGTATTCGATAAAATGAGAGACAGCAATTTAAAATTCAAGCCAACTAAATGTCATTTCATGAAACCCGAAGCCAAGTACTTAGGGCACATTGTTTCTGGAAAAGGATGTCAAACAGATCCTGAAAAAACTCAAGTAGTTAAGAATTACCCCCAACCTAAATGTGTGAGAGAAATAAGAGCTTTTCTTGGATTGTGTGGCTTTAACAGAAAGTTTGTCCAGAATTTTTCAAAACTTTCACAACCGCTCATTAAATTAACTAAGAAAGATGTGAAATTTCATTGGGGAGCTGAACAGCAGCAAGCATTTGACAGCTTAAAAGAAGCTTTAATAACACCGCCTATTTTGAAATATCCTGATTTTTCAAGACCTTTTATAGTTACCACTGATGCGAGTGCATCCGCCATTTCAGGAATTTTAAGTCAAGATTACTCAGGATTTGAACACCCTATATGCTATTCTAGTAGAACACTGAATGCAGCTGGAACTCGTTATTCTACTATTAATGCCTAGCAGTAATTTGGGCAGTAAAGAAATATAGATGTTATTTAATTGGCACTCATTTTACTATCATTACTGATCATCGTCCATTAATATACTTATTATCGATTAAGGATCCTAGTAGTCGATTAGCTAAATGGGGAATGACTTTGATGGAATATTCGTTTACTATCAAATATCGTAGGGGAAAAGATAACAGCAACTCTGATGCGCTTACTCGTTTACGAGTGTCTGAAGATGAAACAGTAAGTGATAAAAAGAAACTCATGTTAGACAAATATGTGCTATAAATAAAGAGGTGGAAATTATAGAACCTGTTATAGATACAGTATGGAGTTTAGAAGACATTCAGCAATTACAGAAAAATGACCATAAAATCTCTGAAATAATTGATTCATTATCCGAAGATGATTCAAATTTTTATGTAAACAATCAGACGTTATATGTCAAGAGAAAGGCTGACGAACGAAAGGATAAAATATACGCCCCTCAAGTTATGAGAAAACAAATATTGAAATTATACCATGATAATATATTTTTTTGTCATGGGGGTCAACAAAAAACATTATGGGCCATACAAAAAGAATTTTTCTGGCCGAATATGCGAAAAGACGTGGAAAATTATATAAATAATTGCCATTCATGTAATATACACAAATCTTCTAGAAGTAAGCCGACAGAATTACAGAGGATGCCAATACCAGAGACCGTATTTGAATTTGTAGCCATAGATATAGTAGGGCCTTTGAATACTACATATAAAGGGAAACAAATATATTCTCACTATAATTGATCACCTAACTAGATATGCAGAAGCCATTCCAATTCCAAATATAACTGTAGAAACTGTGGCAAAGAGCTTTGTAGAAAATATTATTGTGAGATATGGAGCCCCGAGATATTTATTGAGTGATCGTGGTTCCCAATTTTTATCGGCGTTATTTTTGGAAATTTGCACCATCTTGAAAATTAAAAAGCTAAACACTACAGCTTATCATCCAGCTACGAATGGAGTATTAGAACGTTTTCATGGACATTTGAAAACCACTCTATCACACTTAGTGACAGAACATAAGTCTGAATGGGATGACCAACTACCTTTCGCGCTTCTAGCAATTAGAAATCAAATACATACTTCGACCAGAGAAAGTCCATTTTTTTTAATGTATGGCAGGGATATGATATTGCCCCATCAAATTACATTGCAGCCACCCCGTATAAGATATGATACTCATGAAGATTATGCTTCTGAAATGCTGCAAAGAATGCAACTGGCACATTCAAACGCTAGAAAATTGTTAGAAATTTCGGCAGCAACTCTAAACAAGAAAGAAAACAAGAAAAATAAATTAAGAGAATTCGCAATAGGATCTCTAGTATATCTAAAAACTCCACCGAAATTTTCAGCCCGAAAAGCACTTTCCAAGTCTCTTTTACCAAAATACGATGGACTTTACAGGGTGTTGAAAAAGTTATCCCCTGTAAATTTTGAAATACAATTAGTGGGAAAAATCAAGAAACAGGTAGTTCACGCAAATAGACTGAAACCATATAAAGGTGTAGATTTATATAAGAAGAAAAAAAAATTGAAGATGATACCAAAAAGGCTGAAAAAACAGCTGAAGAGGAACAAAACGATGACGAAACGTCGGAACTTGCTTATGTATTAACTCCTGAAGAGTTTGAAAAGCAGTCAAAATTCCATAAGGCCGAAGCTCAAGGTAATATTAAAGAAAAAATTATACATTCTTCAGTAGAAGAAAATACCTTCGAATCAGAATTGCAAGTGGAATTACCCCATGTGGAAGGTTTAGAAATTAATAGCAAAGTTCAAAAAACGAATGATACTGAAAATGGTATAGAAATTATTACTAACGATGAGTTAAAAAATAAAACTAATATAGAGTCCTCTGACAGTGAGAAGGATGACAGAAATCATTCATTAGTAACACATAGATATCCTACTAGATCGAGAGTCAAAATTTTAATACAAAAAAAAAAAAGATATAAATAATAAGAATGAAAAAAAAAATAAAAATAAAAAAAATGAATATTTTCATTAAGAATTAAGGTAGGTAAATAATTATAAATGAGTAAAGAATGAATGAAAATTTATTAAGGCCTGTTACGCAGTATTGACAAGAGTTGAAATAACTGCAACTACCAATTGCAGAAATCACCCTGTACTTAGCCAACCGAAGTTTCTTGAGAACGGTTTTATTCACATTCGTAAATTGTACGGAAAGAGATAAAGAGATCGTTTGAACTTATGGTGTTTAAATATTTTGTCAACCAAACACTTGTGAACGTTAGCAGGTAGAACAGATGTGGGTTATTTTAAGATTCAAGGGTCAAATGTTTTTTTTTAAACTTTGCGTAGTACAAGGGTCGAGTTTGAGAAATCTATTAACCAGTGGCTTCCTGATATGTAGTCAGATAGCTGAACAATTTTGGACTCGGAGCATAATTGCAGAAACCCGTATAGAAAATTGTTTACATTATCAAAATGTAATATGCAAAAATGCAGTCGTTTATAGAAAAAAATCATTAACATATAAAAGAATGATTTAGTAGCTGATGCCTTCACAGAAGATGTTATGGAAGAGAAAAATTCTGATGACATAAGTGATCATAGCTTTCATATAAACTATGAATCAGTAAAAAGTTAACAAGGGAAACTTAGACATTTGTATGTTGGAGAAAAAGACTTTTGAAACTCTACATTAAAATAAATATCAAATGTGAAGAAATAAATAACATATGAAAAGTGTGAGAACTTTGTAAAATAAAAAGCTCAGAGACTTCAGCATTACCGAAAAAAATCAGTGAATCGGAAAAATATGCGCGAAATTGACTCAGTTAACATTAGTTGATAAACAGTTTGTGTACAAATTAGATTACCTGGTTCAAGAAAATAGTCATGGACATGGTGCTTGAAGTATTCCAGTGCATTGAGGATTTTTGGTACCAGGAAGCAGTTATTGTTGAAGTCTGTCAACAATTTGATGACTGATGTGAATTAGGGGAAGTTTGGTATCCACCAAACTGATGACAGCTCATTTAGCCTCCAGCATTTTGTATTTTAACAAATACCAGGCTGAATATATCAAGTTATTAGCCACCAGAGGGATAGAAGACTGCGATTGTATCCATTATATGGTGGAAGGAAACAAAGCACTGTTTCTAACACTAAACGATACACAATATTCACAAAAAACTAGCACTCGAATTTGCGACTGCGATATGTGTAGCGAAGTTAAAGGGCCGACCGACTACCTAACAGATGGGCAGCCACTACGAACTACCCGCTATTTCTCCATCAAAACATTCCAGATTTCCATGATCGACACAAAAATCGAATCTTTTCATGGGTTCTAGTTAAAGGTTTCCAGATGTTGAGAACCGTGAAGATTTCGAGTATCAGGTCAATCCATAGGCGGCGACAATCAGCAGAAAGGGTTTATATCGCATTAAGTATCGACTGTATTGATTGCTGTTAATGATTATTATCGATGTTTTTATACACAAAAATGATTGTAATTGCATGTTAGGTTAAGTAAATCTTAAACTTTTAGTATACTTTTGAACCATGGAAATTGATGGTTATTTTATTATTAATATGGATGATATTTCCATATGATTACTGTATGTGCATGATAGTTTAAGAAAATTCAGATGTTTTTTGAAAAAATAATAGAAACTGATGTTACATTCGGGAAGTTAATTATATTATTATCGAAATTTAAAATTATGAAAAATTTGAGGCTAGATGTGACTATCAGAATTAAGCAGAAAAGGAAATTATTTAACCTATAGATTGAATATCTATAATAATTGTATTATACTAAATGATTAAGTGTTAAAATTATTCATTTAGCTTGAGAATGGGGAGGAATGTCATGATCTGCTTATAGAGCTTGGAAAAGAAATATGATTCGAAAGAATATATTCATTTAGCACGTTCACCTGTAAACTATGAAAATTCAATATTCAAATATAACTTCGTATTACGGAAAAATTATTCTTTCCTAACGAATATTGAACTCAATGAACCCAGACATTTTTAAAAATAATTTCATGTAACTATGCGTGAGACCAAATTATTTATAAACCACACGTGGAACGCCTTGAAGTTGAAACAAAGGTTCACAAACATGGATGTACCATTAAAATAGTATCTAATTATGAGTTCATCAGAAAAATAGATTCTCTATTTATAAACGACCCTAAGAAGTCATACCGCTGCAAAGACAATGTAATAATTATATTTAAAAATAACACGAAGCCAATTGGTCATCATATAGTCGGTTATAGTTTCTCTATATGTGGTAAAACGAGGATATATAAAGAGTTGGAACAATTCCATTCGGTATTTCATTCGAGTATTCATTTCAAGTCAGTATGTATTTTAAAATGCACATTAGCATTTTAAATTGAGATATTTTGATCAGAAAATGTTTTAGTCAAATAGATAAAGACTTTTCTACTTCAAGTTAATCAGATGCAACCAAGTTTCAAGGCTCCAGTCATTAGAACTCACACCGATGAGTTTCTAAAATTTTTGCATACATTGATATGTGATTAGAAGAATTCATCCGACTTCATCATTGCTCCAGTAGTAAAACAAATAATAAATTACTCATCGGAATTTCTCCAGATTAAATAACGGAATTGATTTTAGTGAAGTGAACATCGTAAAGTGTCTATTACAGGGTGAGACCACATATTTTTTTCTCTTTGATTTATTGGGTACCAGGCTTTATAAAATGAACATTTTTCCTCATTCATACTCTAAATTCATTAATGTTGATTCAATTACTTTGATAAATATTTATTATTTCATCAGATTTGATAGTTGCTTGTTTTAGAAATGAGATCAAATTGATTAATACTATCCATTGATTTTTATTGAAAATTTTGTTATTATGTTTTAAAGTCCTACAACATACTGAAGTGGTTGTTTAATGAAGAAAACAATTACCATGTTAATTGTTTCAATCCAGAGAATTGATTTAAGTATTTGAGATTTGTGAACTTTGACAAATACAAAGTTTAGAATATACTGATAAAGCAGGAAATAAGTATTAGAATATATTACTATGATTGATTTTTCTACCTTTGAATAAAAATATATTGTTCCTGCCTCAAAATTATAAAACTGTGTAATTGATATGATATTGATTATTGCTATGATTTTATTGCTGTTTTTACATTCATATTTTCTGGTGAATTTATATACAATGGGTTTATAGATTTATTGATTGATGGTTTTGTGTTTTTTTTTTTTGTATAAAATATTATTATTTCATCTGTTTTGATAGCTTGAGATATGACCGAGTACATAGATTAAACGAACCTCGATCATATATTGAAGGAATTACTTGGATTTGACCGCTCTCTAAGTACATTCTCTGTGTCAATGTTTAGTTGCACAAACTTCAGTATAGAACCTCTAATGACTTTTTGTAAGACACGCTTTTGTACTGTCAATTGTGTGAAAAAGATTTAGTATTGAGTAGAGTGCATACAAATAATACCAGTATAGTTAGACATCAATTGATGGTATTTGTAAAATCCTTCTATTGGATTTTCTAGAGTGTTTCTTCAATAAAAGTTACTGTGAGGTTAGACAAACACTTGGGTTTTCGGAGTGGTGTGTGTATTCATAACACTCTGTATATACTCAGGTTTTAACAATGACTGGTCAGTGGTGGGGTCTTCAGAGTCTCCCCCTGTCCCCGGTTATAACAGGATCAACCTGGAACTAATAATAATAATAATAAGATTATTCACTAATGTAAAACAACAAAAATTAGATACAATACGATACAATAATACATTTCATCTATTCGATTTTGAATAAACTCAGTGGCTCCCATGAAGTTTCCTTGTTATAGGAGTATTCCATTTGCATATTCATCTAGTAGTTATGTTATTGCTCAGAACATATATACGCACATACACACGCACACATACAAAATATGATATATGAATATAAGTAAAAGTATAAGTAAAGTATAAGTAACGTATGAGTAAAGTATAAGTTAATAACATTTGCAAAAAAAAGAAGAAGAAAAAATTCTCAACAATATCTAACACCCATTGACCAAAATTCATAATATCATTTATCATCTGGTATTGAAGCTATTTGTATTAATGATTTTATTCAAATCATCGATAGATAAACTTCTCAACCAATCCTTGATTTTTCTTTTTTGTATAACTGATGATTATTTATATTCTTCATGTATTGTGGTACTTGGAATATATTCGGGGGGCTGTGTAGGGGTATCTTGTGTTATGTTCGTGGGAGATAGCTACTAAGTTTTTTTTTATCCTTCTGTTGGAGACATAATATTTTGAAAAAATATAATTTTAACATACTAAAAATGGGAATTTCACTGAAAAGACACTCGGTGGGGTAAGTTCTGTTTTTGTCGTATAGAATTTTCAAGAAATATTTTTGGGTAATCTCTAAGTTCTTCAGGTGACATTCGTATGCTCTTTCCCATTCTGAAATACCATACTATATATGTGATTCGACGAGAGAATGGTATATTATTTTTAGCATCTTGGTATCGAGGATATTTTTAAACTGCTTGAAGATAAAAAAAATTGATCTCAGTTTTTTTAATATTTTATTCACATGAATAATGATACGTTATAGAATCTACCAGTTGTACCAACTGGTTGTTACCGGGTATTATTAAATTTTGTATGTTAGGTGAGTTGATTTTATTGTAAGAAAAAGTTATCGATTCAGTTTTTTCTAAGTTCAATGTGAGGTCCATTGCACTAAATAACAATGGGAAGTGAAGAAAGCGGGCAAATGTAACATTCATCACAACCAGATGAACTCATAGACATACAAAAGGAATGAATCCACCGAGAAAGAACTAGCTATACAACATGGGGTATGCATCTCCGGAATGACGATTAAAGTTGGGACGAACAACTGCTATGTCCAAACTGAGCAAGGTAGAAGTCCTGCTTGTTTCAGAACAACAGAAATAGCAATTGAGGTAGTCTCATACCATAATAGCTATATATTTCCACACAAGAATCTCTTCCTGTGGTTCACATTTATTGTATTGCACGATCTCTTGTTGCTTGGTAAGTTTATTTGTCCGGAAGGGCCCATCATTAACTTTTCCATTGGGATAAAACCAACAGACATTCTTAATTTATGCTGTGGAGAAGGCTCATTTTCACTAGTATTATAACCATTTTGATTTCCAGAAAATTGGGTAGTTAGTGCTTCGGGACCACTTTCCTACAAAGTAAATATTCTTACAGACCTTATCAAATTCACTAGTCATGATTATTTCTCCTTCTCGACTAGAGAGCACGTTTTTTCTTTGTCTATAATCCTATCAATAAATGAAACTACCTATTTCACAATAATTCTCCCTATTCCTATAACTGATCCATAATAAGTGGAATTTTTAAGGCGACCGAACATCAAAATCGAAAATAAAATATCTGAGAGGTACTGAAATTTCCTCCTGGAAATCTGATACCAACACCAATCAGCTCGTATTTTAATGTTTTATGAGGGTAGTTTTGCTTTTAAAATTTTTCTAAGAATAGTTTTCAAATTTTGAACTGAAGCTGAAGCTACTAGACTAGCTCAGTGTATCAAGTTCAAAGACAGATAAGGGTTCACTGCTTTGTTGCTTTGTACAACAAGAAAATTATGAAGTACCTCATCAATATTCTTTCGAACCGATTAATTTTTCTTCATATTTCTGATTCGACTGATGAGTGTTTCTCTACCATTTCTCCTACAATTCACTTACCCGATGTCTTCCCAAATACTTATATTCTCATCAAAAGAGGAAGACATCCCTTGTTTTCTGTATACAGGGTGTTTCATAATGAGATGCTGATCCTAAAGGGCGATAATCCTTGGATAGTTTTAAGAAAAATTCTTTATATGAACAAAGGTCCGCAACCGCTTTATTTCTGAGATACAGGATGTTGAAATTTAACAAAAAAATATGTTCTTCTCCAATATCTCTGGAACCGCTCTGGATTTTTTTTCCACTTCAGTACGTGCAAAGTACGCATAAAAATACATTTTTTCCATGATAAAGGATTCCTCAATTTTTATCAGTGACGTCCCTGTTAACATGTCCTGTCATAGCTTTGATCAAAATAATGGTACGCCAGTCTTTTTTCAAAAAAAAAATTATTTTTGTAATCGCCTTCTATCTTCTTATAGAAATGGTCTCTTGCCTTTTTTCGTCCGGTGGACGGTTTTCGATTTAGAATATAAAATACATTGATTTGCTTGTCCCTATTCTATTTTTTCTCTTAGTCTCAATTTCACAATTGTGGTAACCAAAGGATCTAGGCAAGATTTTTATAATTTTATGGTAACTATTATTTAGTTTTTGTAAAGAGTACGCATAAAAATCCATATTCTATTTTTGAAAACAACTATTTTGAACAAAAAATACCAAAATCAAATTAACTGTTCGAAATGTCCGCCTCCTGCAAGTATGCACGCTTCACCCCTCCTTGTCATTGACTTGCGTACTCTTTGGAAAATTCCTGGAGTATTCCTTATTGCTTCACAGGAAACTATTACGCGGTTTCGCAATTCTTCCTCAGTTAGAATTGGTTGACTGTACACCAAAGTCTTAAGATGTCCCCAAAGAAAATAATCAAGACTGTTTAAGTCTGGGGATCTAGCTGGCTATGATTCTGTTTCCCCACGACCTATCCAGCGATTATAAAAGTTTTGGTTTAAATATTCGCGTACCAGAGCACTAAAATGAGCGGGTGCACCATCGTACATAAACCACATGTGATTTCGCATTCAAATAGAAACATCTTTCAATAGAATTGACGAATTGTCTTCACGAAATCGACGATAATTATGTCCATTTAATCTGCGTGGTTGAAGATAGGTCCAATTAGGTAATCTCCAATAATTCCAGCCCAGGCATTTAATGGGAACTGCTCTTAGTGATGAGATTCCACGATTGCATGCGGATTTTCCACAGCCTTTTCAGTGAAACTAGCTTCATCCGTGAATTAAATTTCCCTGTCAAATAAAGGACTTTCGGTAACTTTTTGGAGAAATCATTTGACAGAAATGAACTCGTAATGGAGAGTCTCGAGGAAGTAGAGCCTGAACCCGAAATAATCATGAAGAATCCTTCATACTAGAATATGGGCGATATTCAAATTATTGGCAACTTGCCCCGTACTCATTTCAGGATTTTTGTTAACTGGATTTGAAACAATTGCTGGAGTTCTTGCAGTCCGATGTGCTCCTTTCAAGTGATGATTTGGCTCAGAACTTCCTGTTTCACATAACCTTCTGTGGGTTCTTGAAATCGTTCGAGCATCAGGAACCAGTCTATTTGGGAAGCGCTCTTGATACAGTCGCCTGGCTTCATATGCGTTCCCGTTAGCAAGCCCATACAAGTAATGCATCTGCTAATTTGGTATTTGTAAAATTTACCTTGTTTTTTTTTATAAACAAGTTTTTATAACGTAAATAATATCACGTATCTAGCTGAAGAAGTCTCAAAATTGTTTATGTTGAAAACAACGAAATGTGTTCTTAGCATACTGGATGTTTTTAGCCCACAAGATAATCCTACTACTCTTCAACTTCTGATTTCGCATAGGGACAAGCAAATTAATGCATTTTATTTTCTAACTCAAAAACCGTTCACCGGACGAAAAAAAGGCAAGAGACCATTTTTATGAAAAGATAGAGGGCAATTACAGAAATAATATTCATTTGGAGAAAAGACAGAGGCGTATCATTATTTTGATCAAAAATATGGCAGGGCATGTTAACAGGGACGCCACTGATGACAATTAAGAAATCCTTTATCATGGAAAAAAAATAGTTTTATGAGTACTTTGCATGTACCGAAATTGAAAAAGAGCCCAAGCGGTTTCAGAGATATTGGGGAAGAACTGATTTTTTCATGAAATTTCAACATCTTGTGTCTCAGAAATAAAGCAGTTGCGGACCTATGTTCATATGAAGAATTTTCCTTAAAATCATCCAAGGATTATCGCCCGTTAGGATCAGCATTCAATTATGAAACACCCTGTAATGTGTTCACACCCCGGGAATGGAAAATGACAAAATGCGCTCGCTATCCATCCGACTTGCATGTACACTCGAAATAGTGTTTGCACAGCCTAATACGCATTACAGATCCCATCCCTTCGTTAAATGTGCGTTCGAAGTTGATAATAATTAAAACACTTCCAGGGTGACATCTCAGAGAATAAGCGGAACCAAACAGTAATGATTGAAATGTCTCCATTAATTAGTTTCCCTGGTAAAGGATTCCGAACTTGGAATATATACAAGTGGAAATTTCAGATGAAAGGGGTCCTTTTGTTGTATAACAGTTAATTCGATGGAATTGTACATTGCACTGTCATTGGCTGATGAATGCTATGAAGCCTTTCCCTTGTCGAACATACTGTCTCTACAATTTTCGTTTCCAGTGGTTATCAAATATCATGACGTCTGGCACATGAGATCCTTTCCCGTCCAAAAAAATCAATGATAACATGATTAGAACATAATTGACTGGTTCGAGCTTAGTGTTTCAGACAAAGAAGACCGTATTTTTTCATTCCCTCCATGCTGATGAGATTGGGTTGATTATAGTGTTGGTAGTAGATGCCATAAAAGTAATAATTTTTTTTCTATACGAGGATGAACCTTCCACTATTCGTCTACATATGACGGAAGAAATAATTCATCTCCATTCCTAATATGAGTGTTATCTTCGTATCTTTGAAATTCACTTTTTAAAAACGGTACACAACTTTAAATACAATAATACTTTCATTTCAGAAAATATAAAGTGTTTCTACGACTACTTGCAACTAACTAACTAGATTGAAAATATAAATGAATAATGATATCGTGAGACCACGCAGGGTCTCTTTATACCTTCTGGCCAGCGGTGTCAGCAATACAAACTTGTGGGAAATGAAATACTATATTCCGCTGACACTGCTGACTCGGATTCTAGGAAAGCTGTTATCATTGTAATATGATATTGATGGGAAGGCTTTATTCAGAATATAACAACTCCCCTTTATCTAAAAAAGTTGATGCTTTTGCAACAACTTTTACTAGGCGAATGACTTGTCCAAATTTGTGTTTAATTCGATGTCTTCTTCTATTGGTTCCTCGAATCGGATGCTGGGTCTTCTTCTGGGGATGAACCTGGTAATGATGTGTGGTGGCGTTCTCGTACTTGGAGGTCTTGGTGGTTGGTTATCGTTCGATGAAGCGATTCCAATTCTGATCGATTTCTTTCGACGACATTTGCAGAAGAAATATAGGATCACTAGAAGGATGATGAGAGTGATCGTAAAGTACGTGAACCAGGAAATGTGTTTGTTCACGAAAGGTTCGTTGATGATCTTGTCCAGTTCCTCTGAGTATTGGTTGAGCTTATGTTCGGCGATATTGAGATCGTCGGTATTGATTTTATTAAGTTTGAGAGGTTTGAGATCTGGTAGCTTTGATCTCTCTGGGAGATGGTCACAACATCGGAACGGTATCTGTACTGCATGATTCTTATAGGTTACGTTTCTGGATTCTTCGACGAAGTATTCTGAATGAACTCTGGTGTTACCAATGAAGGCATTGCATTCGGGTCGGAATGTCAAGAGAGAATTGGAATTGATAATTTTCATGATTGCCTCTCTGTTGGCACATTTGATAGTGACAGGTAGTGGATCGGATATAGAGACCAGCCCAAAGATTTTGGGAAATCACTTGCACATTATAGTCCTTTGCGTAAATCAATATTGGTTGGCAGGAATCTGGCAAAGTGGTCGTCTGTCTGAGTAGTTGGGCTTCGCAGATTGCGTTATTGTCTATTGGGTATGGAAGCACTTCTGAACAGATTTTCACACCGTGTCCTATCACTTTACAATTGTCCAGATTTTGGAGAGAGATGTAAAACATTGAATCATCATCACGCGCAACGAATTTTTGGAAAGTTAATAGAATGTGATGAAATCCTGTTCGGTTATCCAAAATTGGTATTGGGTACAGATGATAAAGGGTATATGTTTCTGGTTCCACAAGTGGAATTTTCAAAACAAACACGACCTTATGATCTGTTTGATATGCCTGCAATTCGATAATTTCCAGATACTGAGCGACATAAGCAAGGTGTGTCGGCAGTGGTAAATTATTCTTATTGAGTGTTTGTGATATTTCCTGAAGTGAAGAGACCAAGTCTCTGGAGGATATTATTGAGCTGTGAAGAATTTTCAAACGGGCAAAAGTAATTGAATCGGTTATATCTTCGATGGTAGATTCTAGAAATGAATAGCTTTCCATGAGCGATTCACATATTTCGAGAATTTTGATTTGCGCCACATAAAATGCCAGTCTGTCTGAAATGTCCATAATTGATTTTTCTATTTCTTGAATATCTCGATTGAATGTTTCTTCATCAACCTGAAGTGTTTGAATTGTTGAGTTGAAGCTCTTGATCACGGATGTGGTAACCGAAATTTGATTTTTCAATAGGTTTTCTATCTGATGTTCGTCTTGATTGATTTTATTGATACAATCCGTGAAGTATTCACCATCAGATGCATCAAGGTTTCCCGTTATTGATTTCCAAAAAGTGCCGACGCCATTTATTAGGCCGCGTTTGGTTCTTTTTGTGAATTTTTCGGTTTCCGCAAAAATTTCTCTATATTTCAGTTGTAGCAAGGATGAAATTTGATTCAAAAGGCTAAGGTGTGTTTTGACTTGTGCTTTGAAGTAAACTACTCGTGGCTCGTCTCTTTCGAGAAAATATAATAAATTTTCTAGAATCTTATTGTTATTATCTAAAGCTTCTTTGACGGAAGATAAATCTTTGTAAACTAATAGGGTCCATTTTTCGTTAGTAATTTTGAGGGTTCCTTCTTCATGGAAGAAGACGCCTATTGAATTGTTGATTGGGTTGATGTTGTATTGGCAATACGCTGTTGTTGACAGCAAGAGTGTCCTGATAGAAATTAAGTTTCGTGATAGGGTTTCAATCGCTCGAAATTCACTTTGGTTTTGTTGCGAGTTTTCCAATTGACAAGCATAGCGGAATTTGGGAAAATTTCAACAATCTCAAAGGGTTCATTGAACTTATTCTCGAGTTTGTTTTTTATTTGGGATTCTTTTAGGTACACCTTGTCTCCTACATTGTAGTCGGGAGTATTATCAGATATGGTTTTGTCGAATCTAGTTTTCGATTTTTCTTTCTGTCGGTCTGTCTTGGCTCGTGCGAGTTTGTAAAAATATGACATTCTGTTGTTGAGATCTCTAACGTATTTCGCAATTAGGTCCTTTTGGTTATACAGGGTTTCTGGGGGTCTACTGGAGGTATGTCCGAATACCAATTCGTATGGGGTAAGGCCATGCGTTTTATTCTTGGTATCATTATAGCAGATTACTGCGTAGGGCAAGAGTTCTAGAGGATGTTCACTGGGATTCTCTGCTTTATGAGCACGAATCATTTCAGCGAGTGTCGCATGGAACCGTTCCAGGGATCCATTTGACTGAGGGTGGTTCACACTTGAGTAAGTTAATTTGATGTCGTACAAGGCACAGAGATCTTTCAAGAGTTGACTCGTGAATTCTCGGCCATAGTCGCAATGTATCCTCAGGGGTGTTCCATAATGTTGGAAGTACACGAGGAGGGTATTTACGACGGACTTTGCGGTTTTATCCTCAATGGGATATGCTTGGGTGAACTTTGTCAGTTCATCTCTCACCGTTAAAGCATAGTATTTGCTTGGGATTTCGAATATGTCGATATTGACACGTTCGAAACATGTTCTTGGGGTTTCCGTAATGACAAGAGGGGTACTAAGATTTTTTCGGCAAACTTTGACCTTCTGGCAAATTTCGCATTTTTTCACGAAATTTTCCACGTCTTTGACAAGGCCTGGCCAGGTGTATTTTTTTTTCACTCGTCTTACTGTTTCGTTTATGCCTCGGTGCAAATTAGTTTTTCCTAAATGGCACTGATCAAGGATTATGGGGATTTGGTCCGGATCAGGGGTTTTGGTGACATTTTGGCAAATTTTCAGTTTTATCTCTTTGTCGGCAAATATGAATGAAAATATTTCCATTATTGGCAGTTCAAGATTATTTTCAATTGAGTATGTCTTCTTCAAATCGAATTTGTTTTGAGCCATGTAAATCACATAGAACATATGCTCTACTACTGATTCTGGATCATAAGGAAGGGGAATGATGAAGTATTTCCTGTCTTTAACTGATTTGCTAGCAAGTATGTCTACTCTATTATGATGAAATTTGGGTTGCTCTTCGAAAAAATCTTCAATGATTTTGTAGTGAAGAGATTCTAATTTGTTTTGCCAAAAGAAGCTAATGATGTTTTTGTGATGTTCGTCGAGGAGTTGTGAATTGTCGAACTCGATTTTGGAATAGTCAATAATTGATTTTGATTTGTACAAATTTGCGAAGGTGTCGAACTCTTGTTGTAGTGTTTCGATAGGAATTTCGGGGTCGTGTTCTGTATCGTTTTCGATTTCGTCAATATTTGTTTCGTCTTCGTCTTCTTCTCCATTTGAGGTGAACACAGATATTTTCTGTTGAAAATTTGCACATTCTTGAAAGTGATTTATTTTAATGCGAGATAGCGCGTCGGCATTTTTGGTAATCTTGCCTGGCTTGTAAACTATCTCATAGTCGTATTCCTCGAGTTTTAGTCTCCAACGTGCCAGCCTACTTCCTGGGTCTTTTATCGAAAAGAGCCAAGTGAGGGGTCTGTGGTCGGTGACTAATTTAAATTTTCGTCCAAAGAGATACGGGCGGAAATGTTTCACTGCCCAGACGATTGCGAGAAGCTCTCTCTCAATGGTAGAGTATTTTGATTCAGCATTGCAGAGCGTTCTGGGTGCAAATGCTATTGGTAGGTCCTTACCAATTGGTCCTTGTGATAACACAGCACCAATGGCAAAAGCACTAGCATCTGTCGTGAGAAGAAAAGGTTCTTCAAAGTTGGGGTAAATGAGAACAGGGCTAGAAGTGAGTGCGTTTCTGAGTTCGTCAAATGATCGTCCGTATTCTGTGTCGAAATTGAATGGTGTGTCTTTTTGTAACAGTTTTGTTAGTGGTTTAGAAATTTTGGCAAAGTTGTGAATGAATCGTCGGTAGTAACCAGCTAGGCCTAAAAATGACTTGATTTCTTTTTGTGTTTTGGGTTCCGGAAAATTTTGGATGCATTCTACTTCAGAAGGATTCGGTTTAACTCCATTTCGGGTGATAATGTGCCCAAGATAAGCTACTTCCTTTCTCAAGAATTCGCACTTATCTGGCTGAATCTTGAGGTTGGCCTTTCGAAGTCTTTTGAACACTTCTGTGAGTCTCATTATGTGTTCATGGATGGTGGGTGAATAGACGATGATGTCGTCCATGTAGACGAGGCATCGTTCGTTCTGTATACCCAAAAGAATGTTGTCCATCACACGCTGAAAAATTGATGGAGCATTCTTCAGTCCGAATGGCATACGAACGAATTCATAGTGGCCATTGTCAACGGAGGAGGCTGTTTTTTGTATGTCCTTAGGTTAGATCTCTATCTGGTGAAATCCTGATGCCAGGTCGAGAGTCGTGAAGTATTGGCATTTGCCAAGCTGATCTAAAAGATCTGATTTGTTCGATAAATACCCTCTATTTATCGTCTACCGTCAGCTCATTTAGTTTTCGGTAATCGATGACCACTCTCCACTTCTGTTTTCCCGAGGCATCCATCTTTTTGGGAACTACCGAAACAGGTGATGACCATGGTGAAATTGATGGCTGTATAATGCCTTGAGTCAGCATTTTGGAGATTTGGGTCTTTACTTCCTCTTCATGTACCTGCGGGTACCTGTAAGATTTGGTAAAGACTGGCCTAGCATCTTTTGTTTCGATACTATGTTTGATTTCATTCGTAAATGTGAGGTTATCACCTTCTGGATAGAAGATGTCCTCAAATTGCAGACATAAATCGGTAATCATCTGATTTTCCTCTTCGTTGAGGTGATCAGTTCTCAATTGGTTTTTTATTTCTTCGATTCGATCAATGGGAGGTGAGTTGTTAGTTTCATAGTCTGTCGGGTTCAGATTCAATATTGTTTCGCATATTGAAAAGGGTTCTAGTTTGATGTCTGAAAAGTCAATGTGTTTTGGGATTGCATTACTGTTAATGACCGAGGTGTAGAATAATCCATCATTGTCAATTTTTACTAGAGCATTTGGTATTCTCACCTTTTCTTTCTCCTGCGCTAGCAGTATAGCGTCAGTATTTCTAAGATCGCATTTAAGCCTAAAAATTTTCTCTATGCGGAGTTCAATATCGATTTGGTTTGGTTTTTTGATGTCAGGGTTTGATTGATTTTTTTCCAAAACTTTGAACAATGGGACAGTTTTGAAATCAGTTATCAATTGCTTATTTTTCAAGTCTACTATGCAGTTATAGTGTTCCAGAAAATATGATCCAAGTAATCCATCAAAGTCAATATCTAAGTTGTAGATATATACCTTGTGGATATCGTCTTGTTTGAAATTAATTAGGGTCGATTCATTTATGATAATTTTTTCGTCAGTTATACCTTAAATGGTGACGTTTTCTGGGAATCTATGGCAATATTTTTCGCATGTTTTGGGCTTGAAAATTGATATACCTGCCCCAGTATCGATTAGAATTTTGAATGTATTTGTTATGTCTTTGATGTAATAAAGATTTTTGGAATTTACAGAGTACAGGGAACTCACATGAAGGATTGTTCCGGGAAGTTTATATCTGGGTGATAATCTTCGATGTTCAGGGATTGGACTTGTCTTTGAATTTCCGATATTGGGTCTATCGGTTGGTTGATTTCTGATAATTGATTCGGTGGGTGGTTTGTGCTCGGAAGTGACAGAAAATCCTGATAAGTTGAGGGGTCGTCTAGCATTTGTGTTTGATCGTATTGGTTATATTGATCATATTGGTGACTTTGATTGCTATCAGTATAGTAATCGTTATTGGTGGAGTAATAATCATTGAATTCCTGATTTGAGTTATCATCGGTATGATAATTCTGGTTTTCATGTCTCATGAAATGAGCTCTTTGCTGTTGATTGGAATAGTTTGAATAATTAGGATTTGTTAATGACAGTTGGTCGAGTTGGGCTTGATTCTGGAATTGGGGTCGCGATTGGGTTTGGAAATCGCTTTGGGGTCTATTCTGTTGTTGGTTCGGTTGATAGTTTGGTTGTCTTGAAAAGTTCTGATTAAAATTTGGAGAAGAATTTGGGGAGAAATTTTGAGAATTCGGTTGAATTCTTTGCTGTCTGGATCGACATTCGTTGGAAGTGTGACCTACACGACCACAACTATAACAAGATCTTTGAGGTGGGGGTAATTGATTTCTTCTGATAGTTGCTTGAGGTTGACGAGGCTGACTTGGTTTTTCATTTTTCTGATTTTCGAAATGAGATAACTGTATTTCTCTCCTAATTCTAATGTGGGCTTCAAGTAAATCAGCCGGATTTGAAGCACGTACGACTTGACCTATACGTGGTTCGAGTCCAGTTAAAAGCGTATTTAATGCCATTGTTTCTATCAGTCCGGATTGCGCTTGTTTCTGTTCTATAGAAAGACCAGATTTTTGAATACAAGCGTGCATTTTTGCATTGTGAACTTGAAGGCGAGTGAAAAATGTCAGAGGCGATTCATTTGGCAGTTGTTTAATGCGTTGGAGGTCGTGAATCAATGACGTGAGATCTCGAGAATCTCCAAAGTATAGATTCAATAAATGTTTTATTTCGTGATATGTTCCAGGGTTCCTAGAACTAATTAATTGTGCAGCTCTACCTCTCAATTTGTTTTTTATGTGAATCACTAGTAAAGCTCTTTGATCTACTGTGGCCATGCGGTACGCATGGTCACATGCGTTCAAAAATGTATTCAAAAATATTTGGTCTCCTTCAAATTCAGGCACTATCGAAAACACTTCAGATAACTTATAGGGTTCGATTTCTACTTGATTGACATCAATATCATTAACATCAGGCATTTTGTATCAAAATTATTGAATTGCAATATCACAAGTCTAAACAATCGAACAGTACGATTCTACTTTGATTATTGGCTTAAAATTATGAAATTATTTTCTAAACAGGGAATAATCAATCTA
Organism: Gonioctena quinquepunctata; assembly: GCA_018342105.1. Taxonomy (NCBI): domain Eukaryota; kingdom Metazoa; phylum Arthropoda; class Insecta; order Coleoptera; family Chrysomelidae; genus Gonioctena; species Gonioctena quinquepunctata. Next base: position 207,709 of record JAFIRS010000922.1, on the reverse strand, counting down.
AACGATTATTTTAAATTACTATTATTGGCTTAAATATCAATGGTGATTCAAAATTGACTTACAATAATAACACGATGCACATTCTGATCCGTCTTGTTCTTGAAGTTGTCCAACCAGGGGCTTCACGAGGTGTTCCTTCCGTTGACTTCTTCAAATGATGACTTCTCTGAGGGTGCTCGGTCCTTTTTCTGTTGAGAGATTAGAATCCGCCGCCACTAGTTAGGGTGTCCTTTTTCTAGCAACGTTGTCAGATCCTACCGACTGCGCCAATTGTTATCTTCGTATTTTTGAAATTCACTTTTTCAAAACGGTACACAACTTCAAATACAATAATACTTTTATTTCGGAAAATATAAAGTGTTTCTACGACTGCTTGCAACTAACTAACTAGATTGAAAATATAAATGAATAATGATATCGTGAGACCACGCAGGGTCTCTTTATACCTTCTGGCCAGCGGTGTCAGCAATACAAACTTGTGGGAAATGAAATACTATATTCCGCTGACACTGCTGACTCGGATTCTAGGGAAGCTGTTATCATTGTAATATGATATTGATGGGAAGGCTTTATTCAGAATATAACATGAGTATATTATAATTGCCCAACCAGAGAAAAATTTCCTCTGTTGATCTTTATTCCTATCGATCTGATATACATATAATTGATTTGTTTGAAAATATGACCAGGATGTTCATAGAATCAAATGATGCCACATCTGCGACTGAAAGATGAACTTAAGTCACTATATTTCATCGTTCAAGATGACCGCTTGTGGGGAAAAGGGAAATATTTTCAATTGAATATTGAATAGATTTTTTTTTCTGTGAATTGAAAAATCCACGATAAACATTAAGTGATTTTTTTGTGAATGTTTAACAGAAAACAACCACCTCCACGGCTAAAGTCACGCTGGACAATGAACTACATCTGATAGATATTGAGAAAGGGCCCTAACTCGAAAGAAAAAATCTGAAAATGAAAATTTGCATTTTAATTCGGATAGTTATTTGATTTCCTATTCCAGTCTCAATTGAGAACTCATAGAGGTGAATGAGGCAGAGAAGAATGTTTTTCATAAGAGAGTACTCACCAGGAATCATTTGTAACATTGATGCAAGACAGGTATCGCATTCACTAGGTCTTCAATACATTTTTGTCGACGAAAATCTATTTCATGCTTTTACAATCATCCGGAAGACCGGAAGAAATGGAAAACACATTTTCTAGGAGCAATCTCACTTTGCAAAGATGGAATAATGTTAGAAACATTTCTGTTGGAGTATCACTTTGAAATTGGTGTTTTTCGATATTGAAACCTGTTTTCTGACAGATAAAAAATTCCTTAATTAATTAATGTTTCCCTTTTCATACAATTATGTTCTTTATTGGTTGATAGAAATATTTCCTTCTACCGATCAATAGATACGCGGCACTAAGTATGGCACTTCACATTCGAATCGGAAATATAATATATGAAGGATTGATAGGAAAACCGACACAACGAGCACCGAATATGAATTGGAATTCATTTTGTTTATCTAATTCCAGCTCTGTATTAGATTTAGTTTGTGGTGTGCTTACTTACTATTCAGTTTCACCTATTTCCCTCATTTACCGCCATACTTGTATAGATACTAAGATGTCATTCTGTAATTGGACGTTCGTTCTGTTGAATAACCTTAACACGAATAAATGAATGGGATGTCCCATTCACAGTAGTAGAATCTGATAAATATCAGATGATTCGTAGGAAGCTTTCAAATCAACCGCTAGAAGCGCACGCGATAATCATGAAAAAAAAGTTGTTGCTAAATATTTTTTCAACCTGGCAACGCTGCTTGGCTCAGCCCTTGATCTTGGCCGTCAACCGTTGACATGCCTGTATCGGTCGATCTCTCTTCTTGACAATTGAATGAACTGTGAGTGTAACAGGGCCTTACACATGATTTTTTGCCAATTTAGATTTGTTAAGTGCTTTGAAGTATGCTAACATTATCTATTAGTTTTGATCTACGAGTTTGGATTCATTTGTTTCAAAAGGTAATTGACGTCATTGTAGGCTTTGTAAGGTGAAAAATTGACGTCATTGTATAGGCTTGGTTTGAAAACGCATCGCCGGTATTCTGCTACGAATGCTGATAAGGAATCGCAGACTTTTCACATTTCTCAAACAATCTGTTCAAAATTCCACGTATTTGAATGTATGTCTTATGTCCAGTATTCCATTACTTTATTCATATTGTCATAAGTCTCTGGCCATAAAGGGCCTTAAAGGGGGTTGGTAGCTCAGAGGTATATTGTGATAACCAGATTATGAACTCAGAATCCAGAAACAAACATACAATATTTATTTCAATCATGAATATATACAAAAAAATATACTTACACATAAGGACTATATATATACAACGCTGCCAGAACGGCAGCTCAAGAATAGAAACTACATTTCTATATCCAGCTCTTTCTTCTGGGGGCACGTCACTCACCAATGACTTGTGTCCAACCCCAAGACCAGACAACTACTAACTCCCCTATCTTTTTCTGCTTACCTCGAAACCTAATTGTTTTTATTCATCAACTCGATTGAGGTTAGCAATTCAGCAATTCTGCTTTGTTATATTTCAATTTGGAATTTCTAGGTCGCTAAAAACTGCCCACAAATGTTTTGGATTGTCGGCCTAGTTTTGGTTATTGAATGTTTTGATTTGGATGTTATGGAAAGGTGATATGATTTATTAATTTTGAATAATGAACTGGAAATTTGGGAAAGTAAAAAATGATTTTCCCTAACTTGTGACAATATATTGTTATTTTAGGAAATATTATGAAACAGTTAAACTTATAATAATAATTATCATTATTAGGTATTTCAGTTATCGTGGTTGATGCTATGTTTGTTTTGCAATTTTTCTTTACTTTTTACTATTCTAGAATCTTATACTATGCTCCAGTCGATGCATATGTATCAAAAAGGTCAGTCCTGAAGTATTTCTGTTGTCAAAAGTATGTGACCAACAATATATCCAAGAAAAATGCACAGTTGAATTATTTGAAAAGTGAAATTCATGAAAAACATTGTATTACAAGTAGATCAATTGATATATAAATTTGGAACATCCTGTATGATAAATCTTATCAACAGGAAACCTACCAATGAGATGTCGAGAGATTTGTGTGGGAAAAGTGATAAAATATAAAAATATGAAAACAGAAAATTTTCAAAAATAAATTTTATACGAATTTGTACATAGTATATAAGGTTTAGGATTAGATTTCATTAATAAAATCATTGAAATTGATTAGAATGACAAATAATGATGTAGAAAGTAGCAAGAAATTCTAAAATCTGTGAAAAAGATAAAACGTGTGTGTTGCCATGGGAAGAAATAACAAGTATTGGAAGAGATCAAAAATTGAAAAGGAAAGCAATCACGTACAAATTTTAGGAAGAGAAATAATAGTGAATTTCAAGAAAAACTACCAAAACCATTCCAGAACAAGATCAATTTAATAAAGGCACAACTGGGAGAAGCAATATCTTATAAAATTCCACTCACCTATTGACAGAACGAGAAATCCTGAAAAAACCCGTTACAGGAACGAAAATTTGTTTTCGATGCAAGGAAGCTGTAAGTTCCAATGACACAAGTATTTCCATGAGGCTGGGAAACATCACAAAAGGAGAATAAGAGGTATTCTATTGGCAGAACTCTCTAAAGTGCAACGCTGCAGTTTTATTATCTAACATTGAGTATCTGATTCACTGTGTTACTCTTGATTTAACAATTCAACAATTTTCGATGCTAAAAGACTGATAATAACTTTCAAATTTTCTTTCAACTAATATTAATCACTCATAGCAAATTGCACCATATCACATTATTGTTTTTCTTTCAGTCCATAAGGTGATTTTCGCAGAGTAGGACAGTTTTTGAGGTTTTATCCGAATAAAAACAACCATTTGATCATTTTCTGCAATACGTGTTTTATCCTTGAACATCTAACCACACTTTTCCCCACTAAACAGCATATTTGATATCAATCCGTTCAACAAGTTAGCATTACTGAACCTGCTAGTCAAAAGAGAGGTGACTCTTTGTTCATAGGCGTACCGATTGAGCTGGGATAGGGTAAAAAGGGGTTTGAAAAAGGGTAAGAGTTTTCATTTTGTTATGATAGGGATTCATCCATGAAATATTTGAAACAATTCTAAAATAAAGAAAAATATATAAACACAAAATCATATATATATACAAAAAGGTGGATTTGGAAAATTTTTAGTAACTGAAGATTATTCTTGGGGTTGCAGTCATATAATATATTGGCCTGATAAAGTAAAACTCTTGTTTAACTTGTCGAGCTTTCGAAAATTTTATTTTCTGTTTCAAGACATTAATGTGAGGTTTGTATAATAGAATAGCTGATGCATGTCCTTAAGCATAATAGGAAAAAACACACAAAAAGAGTTGGTTTTTTTGGCACTGGAAAGTTGGATACATTGAAAAACATTGGCGAAAATACAAATACAACAGACACACCATATTGATTGTAAACAACTTGACTACTTGAAGCACGAATTTGTTCATGTGCTCAGGTTATACATAATTTACTAAGTTTAAATAATTGTTTCTCGTTGAACAGTCATACATGGGTCAGTGTGATCACAGAAATATATATGCGATAAAGATAGCTCTATAACATCAAATGGAACAGAAATAAGAGCTTGGGTCTGTTTCACTCTCCTGTCCTCGAAAATTTGTGCTCAATATATCTTGGTATTTTGTACAATGACATATACGAAAAACAGTGACAGCCACCTCTAGAAAGTGTTACTATCTCATAAGTCAGTCAGGCTATTCAGAGGTTGAATACTTCCTGAACTATCAGAGAAGGGCTTGGAAGTCCTAATATTAATTTATAGCTTAATCCTGAGGAAAAGCCATTTCACGATATAATGCAAGGTAGCCCAGATAATCCTTTTTCCAAAACCTTACAAGGCTTTGAAGATATCAGGTTATATAACTCCAGTAGTCAACTGCCACTCTTGTCTGCAATATTTGAAAGGCTAATGGAGTATATACTTGAGCCAACGATAGAAGACTATCAAATAATTCCCAATCATAAGTTTGGATTCAAGATTTCGAAGGTCTCGCAAATCGGCCTGCCATATGAACACTAACAAAACTCACACCTGTGAACGACTATTGTATACTTAAATCATATATACGTTACGTTACTTGTGACATACCAAACTTGTGAAATACCAAACTACTTGAACGTTACTTGTGAAATACCCACTTGATTCTGGTGTTTCCCAGAGTAGCGTCCTTGGCCCCTTCCTACAATGAACAATTCCACCATAGAGACCAAAACCTTTTGACTTCATACGAGAATCGCCTCATAGCTACTGCCGACGAAGCATATTCTAGTCCAAAATTGGCCGAAGAAATGGCGCATTGAAACTAAAGCCAAAGAAGTCAAATTCCAATAGTTATTTCGAATAATTCCCAGATAACTCACCGTGAAAAATTTCTCGGAATTTTAATCAATCAGTTCTTCCATCTACTCTATTCACTCTCTGTATTTGAATATACATTTCCACAAAATAGACATTGAATGTTATTTATTCGGTATCACCCGCATCAACAATACTATTCTGACCCTGTTTGAGTTTACCCAAGTGTTCATCTCGACGTCTATGGAGTAATTTCATTGTTGAGCTAGGACCATTCTGGGAATGCCAATTGATGCTTTTCTAGAACGGTAGCTACTTTTTTGTTATTCGATTCAATCACAGTGCGGTGTTGTCTGATTTCCACAATAAGGAATTCAGCCCAAGTAGACTGTTTTTTATTTTTTCTACCTGCGGTATGCATTGCCAAAAAAATTTCAAATGGTTCTCCACGACCTCAATATCAGTAAAAATTAAATACTGACTTTTTGAAAATCATATAAACTCTAACGTTGTACAATAACAGCTTGTTGAAATGAACGATTTCCAAGAAAATTTAATAAATGAAGCAGATATAGTGACACATTCCAGTGGACCGGGTTGTCGACGCTGATCTTGTTTCTCAGGAAGGAGGAATTAGGAAAAACTAGCACGTTTCGGGACGCGAAGCGCTTCCAATAAAACGCTTCAAAAAGACATTACGTCACAAAAGCCAAACACATAACAGTCTCCAGCAGTAAACGCTCATATATTTCTATCGTTTATAACTAGGATCTAGTGTAGCAAAAAAATATATCACGCTTGGTCCTGAGCCCTTCAGGTCACGACCAGGAAGATACTGAAATGCAATAAATCAATCGGGTAACCTTAATGTTGTTTATAGAAGTTAGGTCTTGGCGAAAAAATGTATTTGATTTACTGTGATAGGGAGAGAGACTTTAATAGACCACGAATCGGCTTGAGTATTAGGTGTTGTCTAGCTACTTGTGGATTTCTGTTGAAAGTGGTGATAACGGTCGAAACAGGGATTTATGATAATATGATCGAGCAGTATCGGAACAATATCGAAACCTCAAGCTGTTCAGAGAGAATATCAATGAGTTTTCGAAGGGTAATGTGTGGAATGGACCATGGGACGTAACTTTTCATACGAAAAATGTTGGGTTTTTGAAGAATCGCTTCATTGTTTTCGACGACTATTTTTCAGAAACATGGAAACTATCGATTTAGAAATGAAAACTAATAATTAGCAAACATTTGTAAACCAATATTGAAAAAGGCAAATATCAAATGTCCTCTGGTAGAATTCCAGCATTCCATGAGAATTTTGAGAAATGATTGAAACATACACTGATATCAGTTAACGATAACATTTTTCTTCGACTCTTTTCATCCACTTCTGGGTTTAACTTTTTTTCACTTTGAAATGGACGATATATTTACTCTATCAATGTTCTTTGGGACGATTTTCCACGTGTTGGTTATTTGAGAATAAATGAATTTCTAACATGTCGATAACATATCGTGAGAAATGTATTGCCTCAATAATCTAGACTGTTATAAAATTGTAATTGTTTGTTTGTTTGTTCGAGCATCACGCAAAAACTCCTGGACCGATTTTGATGAAACTGTTTTGTTTGAAAGCTTATGAAGGATATGTAACAAAAAAAACACAGTTCTTCACAACCAAGTGCTACCAAATAAGGGTTCAATTTCTCAGAATGAAGGTCTGATTCGGTCAATTTGTGAAATTCCTATTAATGACGTTTCGACATAATTGTTGTCATCTTCAGGTTGAAACAGAAATATTCTATTTATTTTTCTGCTTTCGTATTGTTCGAATGTTGTTGAAGATGTGTTATTCCGTTGTTATCGGGAATGGTTTGCCTTTCATGTTTTCTCACTTGAATGGATGAATACAATATGTTATTTATAAAATTGAATTATGAGCCTCACTGTATTTTTATGGCAACATGTCAAAATCTGTTTTTTCATTATTAAGTACTATAAACAAAGATAAAAACATTTGTTACAAATCTTGCCTGAGTTCATTATTTTTATCTCCTGTTTTTTTTCAAAACGTGAAGATAAATCAATTGTATTAACTTTTTTTCAAAGATTTAAAATAATTTTTATTTTTGGACTTTGCACCTCAGGCGATCAAATCTACCGCTACTATAAAACAGGTTATATATCGAAGAGTATCAGTAATAGAAAAATTAAATTCTACAAGAAAGTATCATTCCAAGGGCGTAATGATTTTTTAAAAATTCTAATCGTTAAAGTAACTTTCGAAATATTAGAATAACTTTCAAATTTGAAACTGTTCATTTTTCTCATCATGCAGTATGTTGTTTTCTTCCATGTTTCAATTTGAACCTAAAGATAGAAGGAGACAAAACATAAAGTTAACATTATCCCAACCTAAATTATGATTGGCAAAATTGACGTAATTTTACCCTGGAATAGGTTGGCGCTGAATTTAGCGAAGGAAATTTCATGTCATATTTTCGTCAGATTCGCCAGAAAAATCTAAGGTAATTTAAAAGTCGAGACTTGACTCTTTCGATCTATTCATCATCTAAAATCGGCTACATGAAATAATAAAATTAGAGAAATATTTTTTTTATATTCTATCCGCAGTACTATGGAATATTTTTAATTAACTCACGTAAGGGAACGAGAAATGCTAGCATATTTATCAAAACTGTATTTCGCGTCGAACCAATAAAGCGTATAAAAATATTTTTTTTCCGAAATTCACGAGGGCATAAGCTAGTGCTCATTAAAATATCAAGAATTATTGAAAAATATACTTTCTTTGATATATTATAACTTGAACTGAACCATAAACGAAAACATCAGGACCACTGAATACCGAAATAAATAATTAATAAAAAAATTTAACAAATTTTCTGGAAACTCATGGCTATCATGCACAAATGACATACGGAGACAATAAAAAAACGAGAAATAAATGTAAGAGGCTCTGTTGGTTGGTTGGCCTGTTGGTTGGAAATATGGCATACGCTCTGAAAATCCTTAGGAAACAGGAAACATTTTTCATTGAAATAATAACCAAAAGTGACTGACAAATATATATATATATATATATATATATATATATATATATATATATATATTCTTTATTTTCTCGGAATAAGGGCCTTAGTCAGTCTATATATTTTTTATTTCATTCGACGTTTCGACATTGTTTATGTCATCTTCAGGTAAAATATAATTCAACTATTATTCTTTCATTTCATTTAATGTTTCATGATTGAATGAACGTTGTTGAATGTGGTCAAGAAATTGAGAAAATATATATATATATATATATATATATATATATGTATATGTCGAAAGTGTGTTTCATTTACCACTGGGATTCGCGAGTCTACCATACATATATTCGTGAGTAGCTCGTATTCATACGTGTTGTATACATGACGTTTTAGTCAAGGCACAATATCAAGGACAGGGAAACAGGTATGGTAAAATAACTAATGAAAACCTTTTTAAAGACAAACTTTTATTCAAGCCGTGTACTAAAACGTTTAAAATAAGTTTAAGTCATCGCGCGAAGTGTTATAAAAGTAGGTACCAATTTATTTGATTGGGCAGTGATTGGTTTGGTAAGTGAGAACTCAAAGTATTGAATTTTCTCAAAGTATTCATTATAGTACGTACCAATTAATTCCATTGGACAATGATTAGTTGGTAAGGAACAATTTATCGAAGTATTAATTTTATTACAATTCGCGCGACAAGCTTTTTGAAACCAAATAATTCAACAAAAAAATAATTAAATCATTGTCAGTGATGACTTAATCTGTTCAATACGTTCCAGTACAAGGCTTGAATGGAAGCTTGTATTTAAAAACAAAAACCGCCGCTTACCAATTTTGAATCGATTTGGACCATAAACACAAAACTCGTTTCTTATCTTGGGGTCGCCATTCCGAATTCATGAATTTTGACAAAATATCCCTAATCTCCAAACCCGAAAACCTCCGCATACCAATTTTGAATCGAATTGGATCATAATCACAAAACTCGTTTCTTATCTTGGGGTCGCCATTCCGAATTCATGAATTTTGACAAAATATCCCTAATCTCCAAACCCGAAAACCTCCACATACCAATTTTGAATCGAATCGGACCATAATCACAAAACTCGTCCACCATCTTGGAGCCGCCATCTCGAATTTATGAATTTTGACAAAAAATGCATTATCTACGACCACGAAAAACCCCACATACTGATTTTGAATGAAATCGGATCCTAATTACAAATCTCGTCTATCATCTTTGAGCCGCCATTTTGTTTTTTCTCTTACAAAAATTCCATAATGCATTGTCACCGGAATTATGAACATCTGACAAATTTCAAATCAATTGGACTACTAGAATAGACGTCGGACAAAATTCCCTCGCAAGATTTGACCCTAACTAACGAACTGACAAGTGAAACTTAATAAAAGCTTGTGAAAAAGAACGACGTCGTTCAATAAAAAAACTAAAGGTTCAAATTCGTATCCGTTTTTCTTATTCGAGTAACCAATATTCATTAACTTGTTATGATACATTGTACTGACAAAAAATCATGTCCGAAAAAAAAGCATTTTTCAAAACTGTAAATAATTCATTATAATAATTTTTTTGGGGTAGGTTTGATCCACGTGGTTGGGTTTTTTCGTCCCAGGAAGTTAAAATAATTCCACCAATAAAATTGCTTCAATACATTTTGACAAGTAGAATATGTCCTCATTGTATCTTATACAGAGTTTCCAGATCGCTATTTCATTTCAACAGAATACCAGTAGCCTCTTTCAATCTTTTTCGTTCACGAAGATCCGTCGATATAATCCTTGTATTTCTTCAATCTGTCATCAGTCAATGTTTAGCTCAGCTGATTTCAATATTTAATTTTTGCGACTAATAATTATACAATGATTCGAATTTCTTTTTTTTTTTCATCGGTTTTGTTTGAATTGTAGTACTCGTTGTTCGTTCTTATTTTCGATATTTTTCAATATCTATCAACTCCTAGTACAAAAGGGGATTATCATATTTGAAAATATTATTTGTCGTTGATAAAATCAGTTCGACTCTGTCAGAAAGCCTGTCTTTTTTTCAGGGAAATTTGTTTCAACCAATTGGTGTGAATATACTTTCATGAATGACATATGACTTTCAGAAAATGTATATGCCAAAAGTACTATTTGGGACGAAGTGACCAAATCATACTGAAATGAGAAAGAAAAATACATGAACATAAGCGCCAAATAATAAACCAAAAAATTAGATGCCATGAATTGAGGAAAATCGAAATTAAGAGAAATTCAAAGAAATATCTGATGACATGCTGAACAGTAAAGATAATGAAAAACAAAAACAGCTAAGGGCAAAAATCACACAAAGTCGTCTCCACAACGTTGTGGAGACGAGTTTGTGTGATTCTTCCCCAAATATTGATCTTCCACTTGGAGAATGAATACTGCTAGTCAAGCAACCATAGTCCGCCAGTACAAAAAACTACTCATCCAGAGGAAACTCACAACACTAGATATATGGTTCAACAGCTAGTGCCTCAGACGGTCTCTCACTCAAACGTTGTGGAAACGACTTTGTGTGATTCTTCCCCAAATATTGATCTTCCACTTTGAGAATGGACTACTTCCTTCGTATGAATACTGCTAGTCAAGCAACCATAGTCCGCCAGTACAAAAAACTACTCATCCAGAGGAAACTCACAACACTAGATATATGGTTCAACAGCTAGTGCCTCAGACGGTCTCTCACTCAAACGTTGTGGAGACCACTTTGTGTGATTCTTCCCCAAATATTGATCTTCCACTTTGAGAATGGACTACTCCTTCGTAAAAATAGATAAGAAATGGCAGGATTTGGAAAAAATAATACTGACAGCAGCTGAAAACACATGTGACTCTATGAAACTATTACAGAAATGTCAATAAATAAACAACGGACGTACAACAAAAAAAAAAGGTTCGGTGAAAATGCCAATTTAGAATATTGAAGAATATGAGACAAAAGAAGGTAGGTAAAATAGATGGGGATCGAGAGTATTTGAGTAGTTTTCGAATGATAGCACCGGTTCTCGAGTACAATTCTCCAAATAGAAATGTTGGGTGGTTGACTCAACTGAGTCATTTAGGTATATCGTCGTGTCATGAAAAATACGTGAATCATAATTCAAGAAGTACATATCACAAACAAATACATGTAATTTCATAACTATGTTCTATGGCACCATACTATTATCAACGCTAATCAATAATTTCTTAGTGTGGTCTATAAGCAGTTTGAATATACTTTCTCATCGACACGTGGAAAAAACTATCTGATTTCAAATTGAAAGGAACATAATTAAAAAAAACATTTCCACCGATTGTTGCATGTGATATAAAAGATTCATTGATAGAATTAGTTGAAATCCTATCTGTGGAAAGCAGCGGTCTCGCAGTCTTCCTTCTTTCTCCTTTAATTATTTTGCCTCCAATAGAGCGCACTTAGACGGTAGCTGTCTATTCCTCGAAGCGTTGGGTTCACATTTGGTCAAATTCCTTTGGGACAGGCAACATTGAACGCGCTTTCTACGGACGAGCCTTCGCTGGATAATTACAGTGCGGGGGTGAACAATTCGACGAAACAATAATGTATCCAATAGAGACGTGGAAGTTTCATACAGGGTTGGACATATGACCCGCTTATTGGTACGTATGATCTCGATGAATAATGAGTAAAACATGCATTAGGTAGAAAGGATTCCTGATTGAAATGGAAATTACCCAACCACTTCAGCTAATTTGGATAGCTCAGTTGAAAGTATGGTCGATTTTTCCAATTTCCGACCAGTATAAATGAGTATACAGTGCGCGTCAAAATTATGGAACAAATTCGATATTTCGCAAGCCATGTACTTTTGACAAAAATCCTAAAATAGGTAGATTTTCATTTTAAAATGCCGATTTTTTTATGTATATTCTAAAGAGGTTATGTCACTGGTTTTGACATGGTGACGTAATCGGTAATTTTTTTAAATTGGAATAGATGTCTTGTGATACCTCATCTGAAAGGCCTTTCAATACTGAATTCAATGATAATAATTAATAAGATTTTTTTTGTACAGGGTGAACAAAATTTAATATTTTATTTCAATAAGAGAATAACTTTATATCCAACAAAATAGAACAGTTGAATAAGATGTTCGTAATGCCATCCACCAGTGTCTTGACAATAAGCAAATCTACGGACACATTCCTCTTGCACATTGCGAATAACTTCCGGAGTAATTCTGTTAATTTCGATCCTTATTCGATTTTTCAACTCTAATAGATTTTGCGGCCTATCTACATAGACTTCCGATTTCAAATAACCCCACAAGAGAAAATCCAGGGCGTAAGATCTGGAGATCTTGGGGGCCACTCTATCGGTCCGCGTCTTCCAATCCACCTCCTAGGAAAACAGTTATTCAAAAATTCGCGAACATCACGTGCATAGTGTGGGGGTGCACCATCTTGTTGCAACCAAATACTTTCATGTGGTGAGTTAGGATTGTTGGGGTTTGGGAAAATATATTTTTATTATTATTACATTATGATTATGAAATTCTTGTATTGTCATCGGTCCTTGATATGTGTGACAAATTTCAGATTATTCGGAAGATTGGAAGTGGGTGAATATTTACTTCCAAGATTTCATTACATTGTGAGTTATTCAGTTACAAGTAAGGATAATAAAAGCGTGTTAAAAAATGCAAAATTTAACTTTTTTGAGCCAAGGCTCTAATCCCTTAGACTGCCCTGGCAGACTAGTGGGTCAGTGCTCCACTACACCAATGGATCCTTTCCAAATATCAATAGTAAGCTATCTCCTAGTCTGAAATGGAAACAAAAGGCAATCACAAATTAATGCCATAATAGGCAAGTTAGTGTCAAATCAATGTCAGTTGAATTATCAACAAATATTCTTCACAAATTCTGAGTGAAAAGGTTCTCAAAGTAAGCTATGGCTACTTTAAGTGAAACCCAACGCATAGAAATTTTAATTTTTGTTGGATGCCGAGATAGAACCAGAACTCAGCAAGAGGTATGCGACTTATTCAATGCGAAGTATCCAAATAGACCTATCAGTCGTTCAACAGTCAGTAAGATTGAGAAAAAATTTAAAGAAACTGGTCATGTCAAACATATTCCGAATGCTGGACGTCCTAAAATAGAAAAAAACGTGAAACTTGATGTTCTATTGGGTGTAGAGAACAATCCTCACAATACTTCACGACAAATTGCAGCAGACCTTGACATATCTCGAAGTTCTGTATAACGTATTCTAAAAGCAGGAAAGTACCATCCATACAAAGTACAGCTACATCAACAACTCAATGATGATGATCCCGATCGCCGTGTGGAGTTCTGTGAAATAATGCAGGATTTGTGTAACCGCAATCCACGTTTTATAAAACAAATTTTGTTTTTCGATGAGGCTACGTTTTGCCTAAATGGTTCAGTAAATCGTCAGAATTGCAGATATTGGAGTAGGGATAATCCTCACTGGATGATGGACGGGCATACTCAATACCCTCAGAAAGTCAATGTTTGGGCAGGGATAATAAACGACCGGATTATTGGCCCGTATGTTTTCGAAGGAAATCTCACAGGGAAGCGTTACTTGAAATTTTTAAGAAATGAACTCAAACCTAGCCTTGCCGATATTTTTCCAAACGCCAACAATCCTAACTCACCAAATGAAAGTATTTGGTTGCAACAAGATGGGGCACCCCCGCACTATGCACGTGATGTTCGCGAGTTTTTGAATAACTATTTTCCTAGGAGGTGGATTGGTGGACGCGGACCGATAGAGTGGCCTCCAAGATCTCCAGATCTCACGCCCCTGGATTTTTTCTTGTGGGGTTATTTGGGATCGGAGGTCTATGTAGATAGGCCGAAATATCGAATTTGTTCCATAATTTTGACGCGCGTATTTGGTAAACAGGTGTTTAGAAACGGGAAAATGGCCTTCACCTCTCAAATCCGTCAAAATAAAACCAATGTTCAAATCTGGCAATGAGAGTGAAATGTCCACCTATCAACCTATTTATATTATAAGTAATATCTCAACTTTTTTCGAAAAAGTAGTTAAGACTTGAATTGAAAATCATTTAAAGGCCAAAAAAATTATACCCGAAAACCAGTTTGGATTTCAGTCACAAAAATCAACAGAAGATGCTATCTCTTTGTTGATATCCGAAGATTATAAGTAACTGGATAAGGCTACTTCTACGCTCTGTGTTTTTCTAGACCTAGCCAATGCCTTCGACATTGTAAGTCACTCGTAATTGTTGGAGACATTGGACGATATTGGCATTAGAGAAAACTATCTTAACCTAATGAGGTCTTATCTAGAAAATCGTTAACAGTTTGGTAAAATTGAAGACGGAATGAGCAATGCTTCTACGGTGAGTTTCGGTGTTTCACAAGTCACTGTTCTAGAACCCATCTTGTTCATAATATTTATGAACAATATTTTATTATCAAATAGTACCGGAAAAATGATAAGTTTCGCCGATAATACCGCAGTACTGTACAAGGATGAGACATGGCAACAACTGAAACTTATAGCTGAAGAAGATCTCCATAATATAAAAAAATTAATGGATCATAAGCTTTCAACTATAAATACAAAAAAAACTAAATTCATGACATTCACTTGCACCAAAAGAACGCTACCTACTTATACATCCCTGAACGTTGACGATTTCTCAATGAAAAAAGTTAATTATATTCGATACTCAGGAGTAACTTCGTCGAACACCCAAGAAGGTCTCACCATATGAACATTGTTAATGGAATACTGAGAACAGTCCTGCGTGAATTCGAATTATTTGTGAATATTTTAGATACAAAACAACTCAAAATGATTTATTTTGCACTAGTCCAATGAAGACTGAATTGTGGTATCATCGGTTGGGGTGGCTCCGGCCGTGTGTATCTATTGAAACTTATCAATATACATAAAAAGATTTTGAAAATTATACACAAAAAACACTTGAAATACCCTACTGAAAATTTATTCCAAGAGACTAAAATATTTGACTTGCGACAATTATTCTATCGAACGGTAGACATACACCATTAGAAAAACAGACATAACCTGAAATATCATAACCATACATACAATACAAGACAAAGAAATACCCGCTATAAAACCCCATTAACATCGAAGACTTTAGGACAAAGGAGTTTTGCCTACCTAGTTTTAAGGATGTACTGCATTATTCCTGAGGAAATAAGGAATAGTCAAACGACTAAGCTATTTGAAAAAAGTTGAAAAATCTTCATCTCAACTTATTCAAGCGAAGAACTCTAAAAAATTATTGAAATTGAAATTTAATTGTAGTGTGTTTTTATTATTTTGTTTTTGTTTTTCTCTTTCTTTAATACATTCTGGTTTTTTTTCGATTCTCGATTGTAATATTGTATAAAAATGTGTTCACATTCCGTGACAAACTATACATAAAATCACGTGAGCCTACGTGCAGCCTAAAGGCTTTGTAGTAACTTCTGGTTTATTTTCACTCAATATGAAACCCATGTTTTATGAATATGTATGGATATATGTAATACTTGATTGTCGAAATAAATTATTATTATTATTATAACTATTATAATTTGCAATTCTGCTACTTTCCCAAATAAGAATTTTTTTTTTAAACATATTTCATTTAATATTCAGTTTATATAAATACTTATTATAATATATTCAGTCCAACTTTGATAAGGTGGATCTGGTCTATGCTGTCGAAGGAAGTGGTGAGAGCACAACTGAACAAGAGATCCGTGGCAGGGGAGTATTACTATTATCTATCATGGTGCTAGGTATTCAAACGATTCAGGGCTGGATACACAGGCAGGCAGGCAGGCAGGCAGGCAGGCAGGCAGGCAGGCAGGCAGGCAGGCAGGCAGGCAGGCAGGCAGGCAGGCAGGCAGGCAGGCAGGCAGGCAGGCAGGCAGGCAGGCAGGCAGGCAGGCAGGCAGGCAGGCAGGCAGGCAGGCAGGCAGGCAGGCATATGCAGATGACTCAGTCATTCTCGCTCAAAACCAACCGTTTCCTTGGAGAAACTACCATGGAAACTCTTGGCAGAGTGAAGCAATGGTTTCCTACCAGAGGGTTGGGAGTCAATCCAGAAAAAGCGGACTTTAAGCTTCTCACAAAAAACGCTTAATTTTATCCTTTTCAGGAATACTACATTACAATTTGACCTGAAATGCTGCAGAGCATTTGGCAACACGTGGGGTTTGACACCTAAGACCCCACACTGGGTAAAACGTATTGGTACATCATATGGTGGACTGGTACTACAAAAATCAATTCTGAGAAAGAAATGTATGTATACTAGAGCACCATGAGGACAATCATCTCTGCACCTCGAACACGGAGCCATACGTGCTGCCTACAGTTTTGGAGGCATAAGCCAATGGATCGGTATTGAGGTAGAGGGGAGGGGCAAAGGAGGGCTGCCCAATCCTATTGATGGAAAGAGACATAATTCTGTCGGTTCTGAAGAAAAAGGCCCTAATATCATTATCCCCACGAGGGAAGCATGGATCAACGCCGAATTGAATACGCATCCTAGCCTTGTTCACCGATGGATTGAAAATTGGGAGAATATGCGGTGCAACGGTATACGGAAAAGGGACAGAGAGATGAATCTCAGTTGCCTTAGGCAAATACGTGTATACGTATATACTCTACCCCTCATAAACCCCGATGAAAGGAGGTGAGACCCAATGGTCATCTGCTGGGACAGCACCCGAGCAATTATGACGCTGAAATCAAACGAGATCGTGAACGAATTGATGTCCGTTTGCAGAAACCTAAAAAAAACTCTGTACAAAACAAGGAAGATCAGCCTTATGTCGGTTCCAGGATACAGAGACGCATATATACTAGCCAAGGAAGATTCATGAAAGACTTCAATCGACTCGAAACCATTTTTGGGAATACCCAGCAGCATAGCAGTCACCAACATAGAGGTACTGTTACAAAAGTTATAGTTTCTTGAAACATGGCGAAACTCGCATCGCATGAGAGAATCAATGATATCAATCATATGCGGAAGAGAACAGGCACATGGAACTCATTGGAACCATAGATGATGAAATCCTGCTGCAGATGATGTAGTGTCCATCAATAAATTTATCCGCCATCTTGGAGCCAACGCTGTCCGATACTGAGATTCTACGAAAATTCCGAAAAGGATCGATTAATGATTCACATAATTCGCGGCAATTTGGAATTTTATCAGAACTGTTGAAATATACAAGTTCAAATTGAAACCATGTTTTCCATCGAGATCAAATATTTTATGAATTCAATATAAAATGGTATAAAATCCGAATCGGACGAACTGATTTGTTTTATTGGGTATTAATTATCTTCATATCAAAAACAATAATCAGATCATGGAAGAGGCCCCTACATAATAATGGTAATATGGTTGTAAGGTGTGATGTGTACGAGATAATAATTAATCGCCTAGACAGACAGGTCATCAATTACAGAGATGAATTTCGAATTCACAATGATATTGTATACACATACATTACATTTGGATGCGATTACTTTTTATTCAGCCGTGCTCTTCCATTATTGTCTGCAAGAAATGGGGGTAATATGAATGATTATTAATCAGTGTCTGCGAAATTATTTTTCCTGCCATATGATTATTCTATAATCTCATTAAGAGAGCTCCGTTTACGTAAACTAGCTCTGTTACGCATATTTGTTTTGAATTTTGATGTTGAAACTAATTTACTACAACAACTTGCATAACAACGACAATACCATGATTATTATTATAATACTTCTGTTCGTTTGGTAACAAATTTATTACGAAGACGCAGTTTTGGACATAATAAAAATTTGCGTAACAAGTTCCGGAAGAGATATGTTACGGAATGAGTAGGAACTTTCCAGGACAAGCTGAAAGTTTTAAAATGGCGGCTGAGCGCCATCTTCAATATTTTTTTTAAATAGAACACCCCATATATTATACCATTTTCGAAACCTGCTCATAATTCTCAACAGTTTTCTCTCATACAGTTCACTCCTAAATTAAATTGTTTTCGAAATATTAACGTTTGAAAAGTGACATTCCGGTTAAAAATGAAGTATGGATTTTGGTCACTTCCGGTAAAAAATTTTGCTAACTAAACGTTGTTATCAATTTGTAGTTGAATCTCCTAATGAATTCGACTGGAAAGAGGCGTGAAGAGGGTTTATTAAGGATAAACAGTACCGCTTACCGGAAAATCTCGAAGCATACGGATGTGTTCTGTAAATTCACAATCAATACAAATTAGTTGGCTAAAAAATTATAATTTGTTTTTGAATAACACTTTCATTCAACCCCAACAATTATTTCATCAAGTGTTCAATTGGGCCCCCTCCTTAATCTTGACAATAAAGTGCCCTATTATAAATAGCTTCTCTCACGTTGACGAAAGTCTATTCATCTATTTCTTCACATGTATCTATCATCTGCGTTCCAACTCTCCCATTGTTTGGCATTCAGTGGCGTGGATTTTTGACTTCAGATACCCCCAAAGGATAAAATCCAGAGGTGTAAGATCCGGAGATCTTGGTAGCCATTCTGTACTATCCATCGCCAAGGAAAGTTTGTATCGAGAAACTCTCTAGCCATGCGATCGAAATGGGGAGGTGCCCCATCCTGCTGAAATATGATTTCACGATTTTCAAACTCTTCCTGATTGTTTAATACAATTTGTCTTATTCGAGGTTCAATTTCAGTTTCTAATAGATTTGTGTAAAGAACTCCTGTGAGATTGCCACTGATGAAAATCGGTCCGACAACGCGATTGCCCAAAATCCCTGCCCAAACATTCACCTTTTTGGGAAACTGGGTATGTCCCTCTCTAAAAATATGCGGATAAGTATCGCTTCAGTATCGTACATTCTGTTTGTTGACTTTCCCATTGAGAAATAACGTGCATTCGTCTGCGAAACATACACGTTTCAGGAAGCCCCGTTTTCCTTCAATTGTTCTTGTTAACCACTCACAAAATTCAACCCTCCGGTCTGGATTATCCTCCGTGAAAGCATGCAGAATTTTCATTTCATAGTAATGAAACGTTCCTTTTTTTAGGACTCTTTGGACTTTTTTTTAACTCGCTCCACAGGATTCAGCATTTGCAGACGTCGTCTGAGTCGGATTGATTACCATTTCAGCAACAATTTCTACCTTTTTTTCTTCTGAAAGAGGCGGTCTTCCTAATCTTGGAGCATCTTTCAGCGTACCAGTTGCTTCGAGCATATTGAGAAGTTTGCGCAAATATGACCTCGAAATTGGATTCTCTGGAAATCTATCATTAAACATACGGACTGTTAGATGATAATTTCTTCCAGCTTCTCCAAAAACTGCTTCAAATTTATCGTCCGAACTACGAGCCATGATCACACTTTTCATAAAAGGATTTAGGCGCTCAACGGACTATTTGACAGTTAGCAGTTCAGTTTGACAGTAAACACGATGTTACCGCGACAACGATTTTTTCCAACGCAAACTTGATGGAAAGCTACATTAGTGTTTCTGGTTGGGTTTGAAATCACCAAAATGTCACTTTTCAAACGTTTATATTTCGAAAACAATTGAATTCAGGAGTGTTGGGAATTATGAGCAAATTTCGAAAATGGAATAATATATGGGGTGTTCTATTAGAAAAAATTATTGAAGGTGGCGCTCAGCCGCCATTTTTAAACTTTCAGCTGTGATTTTTTCATGAAAAAGTAGGTTTTTATCTCCCAGTTGAGCCCTTCAAATTTCGTTGTGATATACCAGGTGGTTAAATATAATATATATATATATATATATATATATATATATATATATTATATATATATATATATTGTTATATTGGTTGGTTACTGATTTTAAATTTATATATATATATTTTTTTTTTGAATTTATTTTACAGATTTTATTCCTAAATCCCTATATAACTAATGAAAACTCCGGCCATGTTATTTTACCATTCTCCTTTCAAACCTCTTTTTTCCATTCTATCCCAGCTCAGTCAGGTACGCCTATGAACATGAGTCAGCTCCATCTCAGCAGTCGGTTCTGTGATCTGTATTGCCGACTTGGCACTAACGATTCGATAAGAAATGCTGTTCAGTGGAAAAAAAATGTGGTTAGATAAAACACAGATTGCAGAGAATAAACAAATGGTTGTTTTTATTCAGGTAAAAACCTTAAAACTGCCCTACTCTGCGATAAATACCTTATACTAAAAAAAACAATAATACAAAATGGTGCAATTTGAATATAAATGATGATTATTAATAGGAAGATTATTTAAAACTATTTGATGAATTTTCAGCCAAAACAATGTAAATAGTGGATCAGACACTCAACGTTATTGGATAGATGTACGAAAAGTTGCACTTTGGTGAGTTCGGTGATCAGAATACCTTGTTGCTCCTTTTCCTGTGATGTTCCCAGCCCTGTGGACGTACTTTTGGAATTGCAATGACAGCTTACGTGCGTTTTTCCATGGATTTCTCTTCTATACCAGGTACGTGGAAATTTTTGATAACTTATTTCTCCCAGTCGTGCCTTTTAGGAATTTCTCTCGTTCGGGAATATTTTAACCAGTTTTTTCTTGAATTGTCTATTAATATCTCTTTCAAATTTTTGTAACTTTTTTCAATCCCTTCCAAACTTGTTATCCTCTCTCATGGCAACACACATCTTTTTTCTTTTCTCACAGACTTTTGAATTTTGTGTCACTTCCTACCTACTTATTTGTTATTCTAATTACAACTAATGATTTTATGAATGAAAGCTAATTCTTAATCTTACATACTATTTACAAATTGGTATAAAATTATATTTTTACAATTTCTGCTATCACATCTTCCATATAACACTTTTCCCACACAAACTCTCTCGATATCCCATTGGTGGGTTTCCTGGTGATGTGAAGTGTCATACAGGATGTTCAAAACTTATATATCAGTTGAACTTACTTTAAATTCAATGTTTTCTATAAATTTGAATTTTGACATGATTCAATTGTGGATTTTCATTAGATATTTCGTTGGTCACATACTTTTGATAATATAACTACTTCAGGACTGCCCTCTTGATACATATGCACCGACTAGAGCATAGTATAAGATTTCATAATAGTAAAAAGATAAAGAAAATTGCAAAACAACATAGCATTAACGACATAATTGAAATACCTAATGATAATTATAAGTTTAATTATTTTACAACATTCTACATAAAATATATTATATATATATATATATTATTAATATATTATATATATATAATTATATATATATATATATATACATGTATATATATATATATATATATATATATATATATATTATATGTATGTATGTATGCGTATATGTAGGTTCATGTCTGTATATGTATATGTGTCTATTGATTAGCAAATATCCTACATTAAGTAGCTTGAAGTGAATATTTTATACCGATATTTTATCCCCTCATATTTATAATTTACGATCTAAATTGTCAATAAATATTTCGAAACAAGTGCTTCGCACTTATCGAAACCTCTGATGTTTATTCCCCTTGTATCTTCTTTAATGTCCAGAATTCATATCATTTATCTCTGAATAAATATCATTATTATTATTATTATACCGAAAATTTAACTTTCGAGACGGCTGTAGTAAAAACACTTTCTATCTAACTTAAACTGAAAAAACACACTTCACTTCGATTTTCACAAAAATTGGTTTACAAAACCTGTTTCCCTATACTATATCTTTCGCAAGTGGAAACTAAATTACAATTACTGGGGTTTGTTATGAATAATAGAAGCAAGAAGTCAGTTGGATATTATGTAATTAAGTGATCATAGGACGAAATATTATCCAATTTCTAGTAAACAGATTCAAAAGGGGCGAATTATTGAAATTGATCTGGTCATTTAATAAGTATTGTAAATTCTTGTCTATGTTATTCTCTGAGCTCTCCAGGAGATCGAATTTTTGACCTTTCTTTTCTACATGAAAAAGTTCAAAGTCATTGGCAAAACAATGCTTTCCAGTCAGGAGATAGTTAGCGAAAGTTGAGTTAGATTTGCCCTTAATAAAACTGTGTCTATGCTCAGATATGCGTTTCTTGAAAGTTCTACCTGTTTGTCCTATGTGAAAACTGTACCACATGTTAGTTTATGTACTCCAGATTTGTCAGACTTTTCAATTCGATCTCTGAAATAAGTAACACCCCTGAAGTTTGACTTTGTATTCGTATCGGTTGGATAAACTTCCTGAATTGCCTTTTTATAGAGTTTTTTCAATAGAATGCTGTCGACTCAACTTGAGTTATATGCGTTTTTGGCTGCAATTTGTTCAATTATATTTAATTCTTCATTAAAATTATCGTCCGACAGAGGAACATTCACTAGTTCGTTGATCATACTATTATATGCGGCTACTTCGTGTTGGTAGGGATGAGTGGATATACTATGTATTGTAATATCTGTATATGAAGGTTTGTGGAAAATTTAATAATCGTATTTATTGTTTATTTTCGTTGTGATTAAATCTAAGAAGTTTATCTAATCATTCATTTCAATTTATTTTGTAAATTTTATTGAGCGATGAATTGAGCGATGAAGTCAAACAATGTATTTAGTTGTTTATCAGTTCCTACAAAGCAACATAAGATGTCGTCTACATATCTATACCAGTATTAGAAGTTTTTTATTAACGGGTTGTTATTAATTTTACTTTCCAGATTATCCATAAAAATTTCCGCAAGTAACGGACTTGAAGGATTACCCATTATTAACCCTCCACTAGAGGAATAGAAATTAGTATGGAATGGGAAATAATTTTGTGTTAAACAAACTGTAAGTAAATCCAATATCTCATCTTTGATGATCGGATGAGTTTTGTGATTATGGTCCGATTCTATTCAAAATAAGTATTTGGAGATTTTTGCAGTCAAAATTTATGAAATCAAAATGGTGGCTCATAGAATTTTGGTAATAAAACAAAAGAATGGCGCTCCAAGATGGCAGACGAGATTTAGGTTTATGGTCCGATTAGATTCAAAATTGGTATGTGGGGATTTTCGGGGTCGGAGATTATGAATTTTTCATCAAAATTCACAAATTCAAGATGGCAGACGTGTTTTGTAATTATGGCCCGATTCGATTCAAAATTGGTATGTCGGGGTTTTTGGGGTCGGATATACGGATTTAGTCGAAGATTATTGATTTTTAGTTAAAGTTCATAAACTGACGATGGCAACTCCAAGATGGCGGATGAGTTAATCTTCAGATGATCTCCTCATTGGAGGACTAGATAGCTCAGAACTTACAGGAAAAGACTTGATAATAACGATGGTATTGCAAAATGCATAGATTATGGCTTACTTGGGTACTAAAAAGCACAAAATAATAATCAATGAAAAACTTATTAAAGATCAGCTTTTATTCAAATGCACTAAAAAGTAAAAAATAACTGCTTTGGATGTGTGACGTATTTTATTCCGTGAGTTATAGATTCAAAAGCTTGTCGCTTCTGTGAAACTTTGCGCGACAAGCTTTTGAATCTATAACTCCCACATCTAAAGCAATAATCCCACATCTGAAGCAATAATTTTCAACTTTTCAGTGCATTTGAATAAAAGCTTATCCTTAATGAGTTTTTCATTAATTATTATTTTGTGCTTTTTAGTAAGTAAGCCATAATCTATGCATTTTTGCAGAAGCATCGTTATTATGATGCCTTTTCCTGTAAGTTCTGAGCTATCTAGTCCTTCAATGAGGAGATCATCTGAAGATCAACTCATCCGCCATCTTTAAAATATTTTTTTTTATAATTATTTTATTCTATTAATCTTCATCCGGTAGATGTCAATTCATACACCCTTGTCACCATTATAATCACCACAATCCTATCAGGATGGGGCAAATTGAGAGAGTTCGTCTTCTCTATCCAAACCACCACCAAGTTCTTACCAGTTGGATTTTCCCATCATTCAAACCAACAGTGTTCCAGTCAGCGTACGATTTCATTAATTTTCAGAATCTCATGTGTCGGACATCATAATTTTCGAACACCGTAGGAATGGAAATTGTAGAGACAGAATGTCCGACATGAAAAAGGCTTCGGAGCATTCATCAGCCAATGACAGCGCAACGTACAGTCCTATCAATTCAACCGCTACACATGAAAAAACTCTTTTATCTGAACTCTGTAATTGCAGATATTTCACATGCGAATTTCGTTAGCAGTGAAATGACTGAACAGAGATATTTCAATCAACCCTGTTTATTTTCACTAATTCCCTGTGATGTCACCCTGAGAGTGTTTTAATTATTATCAACCTTCGAACGCACATTTAACGAAGGGATGGAATCTGTAATGAGTATTAGGCTGTGCCAACACTATTACGGATGAACATGAAATTCGGATGGATGGCGACCGCATTTTGTCAATTTCTATTCCAGGGGTGAACATTCATTCCAGAAAACAGAGGTTGTCTCTGGCTGTTGCTGCGGAAAAAGGTTTCTGGAAATACATCGGGAAAGTTGATGGTACTTCCCCTGAGATTCTCAGGGGAAGTACCATCAGTGGAATTAATAATGATATAATTATTCAATTGAGACCATACAAGGTACAATAAAGACTGAATAGAGGTTAGTAACACATGAAGATATGTACATACACATACAGTGCGTTCATAAAGTGTGGAAGTGATTGAATGATTGGAAGAAGTTGCGTATTGCGTACTTTCCCCTTCCGACGCTTCGACGGGCTGACATTGGCAATCAATCGCAACGCAGACAATACAATGTGAATGTCATAATAACACTCACGTGACTTATTTCATTTGCCATATTTTGTATGCATTACAATACGATGCTTAATTCTATTCCATGTATCATAAAGCTTAGGAAAATTATCTAGTAATAACTAGCATTTTTTTTTATTTTTTTTTTATGTTCTGGTTCCCACGAAAAGGGATATCCTGTAATGTTCAGAGAACATCGTGGGAACCAAGGGAAAGAAGGTAGGAGTTGGTGTTCTTCTTAAATTTCTGGAGGTTGTATGCCTCGGAGAACACCTCCCTAGGCAATGAGTTCCAAAGCCTCGCTGTTCGTTGGATGAACGAGTCTTTGGAAAGTGATGTTCTGCAGGTCTCCAAAGTGACCACGAAGGGGTGTGATGACTGAACTTGACGGGTTAGTCTCGAAGAGAGTGCCAAAGCAGGAACGATTGTTGATATTTCAGAAGAGCATCGCCCATGGAAATATCTATAAAATAGAGACAAATCGCCAACTTTTCTACGGTGTTCCAGACAAGTGAGCGAGTTTGTAAGCGAGGCATCACCGACGAGACGAATTGCCCTTTTTCAGACAGAATCCAATAGCCTCAGGATATGTTTAGGTGCCGCGCTCCAAATATGGGAACAGTATTCCAGGACAGGTCGGATCTGTGCCTATTTTATACCTAACCATTGTACGATAAAATATGGTAATTCTATTTAGTACAATATGCTCATATATAACTGGGTCTCTTAGTAATATAACATAGTATCGTGAGGACAACAATAATGTCATTACGATAAAAATATTTGACAGTTTGCAATTCAAGTTGTTGACGTTCATAATTTGAAATAGTAAACCATCAAATAATTTTTTTAATATACTAGAATATTCTTCAGATTTTTCTCAGTCTCTCAGTGCATCCTTAGGACCTACGGAAGAATTCGAGAGGGCCGTATTTTCCATTCAAACCGAGAAATAAACTATACAAAGAGCGATCCGGAAAAAGGTTGCTGCAACCCGTATACATTTTTATGGAAAAATAAAAAACAGCATCGTCTCATCTGCAAAAAAAGGTACTCTGGCACTGATGTACAATCGAGTGATAATATTGATATAAAAAAAAAATATAATTGGTACCAAAAACTAACCTTGGGATACGTCTGTTCTTGAGTCAGTTCAAAGTCTTCCAAACTGTGTATCAGCTGTGACCCAATCCATTTAATGCATAGATGGAGATTCGAAAAATGCCCATTCATTACCATATTGCAAATGCAAATGGTGTTCTGATTCATTTACTCCCGCCCCTTCTGCCGATATGCTTCTGTAGGCGCTGCATATCCTAATACACATGAGTCTTTGGATTCTCTGCAGTTTTTTTTCCAGTTTCTTGTTTTCAGTAACTGTGTTGTGTCTAACCCTGGGAGTGTATCACACTCGACAGGGTTCTCCTTTTGGATGCTCTCGGCCCTCCAATGTTGGGCATCATGTTGATCAAGCCACAAAGGTTTTTTTTGGCCTTGACCAACCTGATGCCCAGCATTCAAGGGCCGAGAGCATCCAAAAGGAGAACCCTGTCGAGTGTGATTCATGTTCCTTTTTTCATCCGACTACGGCGAAGCAAAAATGAGGGTATGTATGTATGTATGATCCCTCATAACTTCTCAACTACTTATCATAATTTGACAAATGAAGTATCGTTCAAAGCGTCTTGATCGTTCGCTGGTTATAGGCTATGTGCACATTAAGTTGAATATGGTGCCCTCTAGAGGACATCAAGTCATGAACTACAAAAAAAAATTCAATGATGCCGTGTTGGGTATCAAATAAAAGGGCTTAATGCACCCGATAATTGGGAATAAGTTCTGAAATCACGCCTCAGATGTGAGCCAAACATATTTTCTCTCCTAACCTACCCAAAATACATATATAATGAATACATATTTCATTATGGACTATAGTACATATATACAAAATATATACCAAAATACAAAATGTGTGTAATAATAATGACATAAGCTATGAGTACCTCCACGCGGTATATTACATAGGTACATGTGAAACAGTAAAACCTAACCAAAAAAAATTAAAGTGGCTCTGCAAATACTTTATCACGAAATTATAACCCCAAAATAATTTAAATAAAAAAGTAAGTTCAAACCCGACTCCTGAAAAATCACGCTCTAAAAAGTCTGAACTAAAAATAAGTTCAAAAACTTAAACCCGACTACTGAAAAATAATGCTCTGAAAAGTATGAAATAGAGTAGAGTATAGAGTATATTCATTCAACTACATTACAAATACATGTTTGTAGCACGTCATAAAAAAACGACAATCAATACTGTAGAGCAGAAAATTGCTGAAATATAAAATATTGTTAAAATATAGAATATACTACATTGTTAAAATATATAATAATAATACATCACGTATAGTGTAAAAATATTGTGATTATTGTAAAAATGGTGCTAAATGATAAAAAAAGCCATAGAAGTGAACATAAGAATGGAAATTAGGCGAGACGAATTCTATTCCCTACAAAGTCTGAAATGTCCAATGTATTCCTCTCTGGGATAAAAGCAATGCGTCAAAAATAATTTTTTATCCTTATTTTGAATAAGTTTAAACTTAATGATTTCAATTCTGGTGGTAGTATATTGTAGCGATAATAATTCAGTGAATTTCTCTTAGATTTGGTTAGGCGGAACTTGTTTGGTCTCAGGTTATTTGCTTGTCTTGTACCATAGCTGTGTATATCAGATTGCTTTCGATGAGTTTTTGTGAATCTCTATCAGAACTTGAAAAATATACAAACACGGCAAGGGCATTATTCTGTGCTTGATAAATAAAGGTTGGCAGTGTTCCAGATAGCTTACACTGGATAAGATCCTGACAGCTTTTTTCTGTAAACGAAAAATTGAGAGAGAATCAGGCGAACCACCCCAAAGAATAGTAGCGTAACTGATGTGCGAATGAAATAACGAAAAATATGTTGTTCTGAGTGCATTGAAATTGGTTACAGTTTGAAGTTGTCGTAGGACAAACAGAGCACTGCTGAATTTGCTTTCCAATTTGGTAATATGAGGTTTTCATGATAGATCACTATCCAGAGTTACTCCTAGTAAATTTGCAGAATGAATTTCTGTGGCATTCGTGGACGAAAGATAAAGAGATTGCGATTTATCGTTGTTCAGTTTGAGTTTATTGGCTGCGAACCAATTTCCAGATTTATTAGCTAATTCTTCATGAGTTCTGTACAGCTCCGATCTCAGTTTTCCAGAATAAAGGAATGTCGTATCATCTGCAAATGAAACAGTTTTCACTGGAACCATGTAGTTACTTAAGTCGTTTGTGTATATTATGAATAACAACGGTCCTAATATAGACCATTGAGGGACACCATGCTCATTATGTTTGAACTCAGATAAGGAATTTCCAATACTTACCGCTTGAAAGCGGTTTTTCAGATAGGATTGTATCAGATTGAGTGGTACTCCCCTAACCCCATAATAATTTAATTTATCAAGTGATATATCATGTGATACGCAATCAAATGCCTTGAAAAGGTCACACAGGGTGATAGCAGCTTGCATTCCATCCTTCAAGGTAGATATTATATCATTCACGATATTCAAGACAGCGAGAGCAGTAGAGCGATTGGGTCGAAAACCATATTGAGTGTTGCTAAAAAAATTATTTGACTCGAAATAGCACCTCAATCGTTTATTCAAGATTTTTTCTATTAATTTCGCAAACACTGAGATAATGGAAATAGGACGGTAATTGTTGATATTATTTCTATCACCTTTTTTAAACAATGGTGTTATTTTGGAAAATTTAAAGCAATCAGGAAATATTCCTGATATGAAGATAGAGTTTATTAGATTAGTAAGTGGAACTGAAATAATGTCGCTAGTATCTGTTATAATTTGAGAGTTGAGTTCATGTATATCAAGACTTTTAGATTTCTTCAGGGATTTTATGGCATCCGATACTTCTCGAGGTGTTACCGGCGACAAATAAAAAGACCCGCAAGGGGCTGGAAATATTTTAAATTTTGAAGTTCACTGGACGATACAAGTGGTGAGGAATTTATTATATCAACAGCAATATTGACAAAAAAATCATTGAAATCATCAGAAGTAAGATCGGGAACCGAATTGACACAGTGAAAATTATTACTTTCAAAGTTTATTATCTGCCAGCAAGCTTTCGATTTGTTTACGGCTGAAATAATATATCGATCATAAGCTGCCTTTTTTGCTTTCTTCAACGAACAGTTGTATATCGTTTTGAATTGAATGTAATTATTAACGTCAGTTGTTTTTTTAGTTACATCAGCTTTGAGTTTCAGAGCTGATAACGAATATCTCATAGATTTAAGACTTTCGTCAAACCACTTAACTGGAATGATTTTTTTTTAGAATATTTCCTTAGTGGGCAGTATTTCTTTACCGCATCATTGTAGGTTTTTACCAAGAAATTTGCCAAGTACTCAACATTTCCACTGGATTCGAAAATTGTCCAATCAACAGAAGCTAGAGCATTTTTTATATTTGAAATGGATTCTTTACTGAAAGACCTCTTGTAGAAAAAGTTTGAATTTACAACTTCTTTCTCCTGAATACTTATAAACTGGCCACGGTGGTCGGAAAGGCAATGTTCTATAACGCCACTTTCAAACAGGGATTCCCTAATATTTGTTATATTGTCCAGATTGTAGCTGTGATTCTTGTGTAATCACTTATGGTAGCTGACAAACCAAAAGACATTAGAAT
Source organism: Gonioctena quinquepunctata (assembly GCA_018342105.1). NCBI lineage: Eukaryota > Metazoa > Arthropoda > Insecta > Coleoptera > Chrysomelidae > Gonioctena > Gonioctena quinquepunctata. Next base: position 177,604 of record JAFIRS010000922.1, on the reverse strand, counting down.
ACAATTCAGATCATTCAACTCTTAAGAGTTAACCTTGAAATTTATATTGAAATCGCCTACTATTATTATTCTTGTTTCAGGTGAAATAATGTCACTTAGGACACTCTCTCAGTTTTCGAAAAATACACCAATATTACCCTTGCCGGATCTATACAAAGTCAAAATAGTAAGTTTCATCTTCGGTAACCCGATTGCACAGAACTCACATGACTGTTCTATATTGAATTTATTAACATTTAGTACTTTAAAAGTACTATCAATTTTCTCAAATATTGCGGTTCCTCCGTGGATCATATTGCTTCTCAAAAAGGAAGCAGCATAGATATAACCATTTAAATTTATACTGCGAAGATTAGTTTCATTCAGCCAGTGTTCACTTATGCAACAAATATCAAAGTTGTGCCCCTGTAGAAATACATCAAACATTTCAACCTTGTTAGATAAACATTGAGCATTAATATGAAATATACTAAATATACTCGCCCCACCTTCACATTGAGGAAGTGAACTTTTGTAATTTTCGTCAAATGGTGCATCGTTATTGTTCAATTTGGAAACTACGTTGTTTGGCTCGACCTGGCGTTCTTCAGTAAATTTTCCCTGAACTGGAATCTGCGAACTTCAGCACCTTTCGGACAAATAGAAGGGTCATAGGCGACTTTCAGTTTATCTAGAGGGAAGGATACTTTGTATGTAGAAACTTGATCATTTCTGTGCCATTCCTCACAGGTGATGTCGATTTCGGGTGCGGATTTCTTAAGTAATTTCAAGATGTCATCGGCAGTTACTTCATGTCCAATGCGAGATACATGTAAATATCCTCTTCTTGGAACTACTGTGACATTAGAGTCATTATCGCTTACGATGATAGAAATAAGTTCAAAAACTAAAACTCGACCACTGAAAAATCACGCTCTGAAAAGTATGAAATAAGGAAATATTCTCATTCGAAATTGTTATGTACAAACTATTTAATATAGCCCTAAAGCTTATGATCGCTCATTACTGTTAGAATGTATTGTTTTGTTAGTGTAGGTGGCTCTGAACATCACCATGAATATGTATCAAATACATTGAAATATATTACGTGTAAGTTGTTTATTTAATATACGATAAATATTGAATAATTTGTACATAATAATTTCACATGAGAATTTTTTCATGTTTCATGCTTTTAGGGGTTTTTTCTTATTTATTTTTAACGAATTTTCATTATAATATTTTAATGTTCTTTGGAGACGTATAGGAATATGAATTTGAATTTTTGGATATTCTTAACACTGGAAGTAAAATGTCAGTTATCTTTTCAAGAAGAGCAATACATTATTTGCCCCGTAACCATTGATTTCTTCAAAATTTCAACCAGAGAATGTCGAGAAACTTGACCTGATGCAAACTTGTTCTTCAGGAAAGCCTCTGAATGTTGTGTGACTAGAAGTAATTGCACATTTCTCCAAAGGTAACATCCTCATTCCACTTCGTAGTTCATATAGTCCAACCCCATGAGCCACAGAGGCATTGAAACGTAATTTAATCCCTCAACCAGTTCCATAATTTTCATCTACTCAATTTGCTCATTACAAGTCTCTCCGTGGCTTGTTTAATGCTCTCAGACAACCCGAAACGAGTTCAAAGCTTTCATTACCCAATATCAAGCTTATTATTTCTTTCCTCAGCGACCATTACTTCCAACTCAAACAATATCACCTTTCATAATTTCCAATCCGGTTCATTTGAATATTTCATTTTCCTTCAGTAACTTCCGAAACGCTTGTTGAACTTTGAAAGGGAAGGAATGGCGGATCCTTGATATTCAGATAAATACAATAGTAATAAAATTTGTTTCAGCTCTTCTGACAGTAATAACTTCATCTTAGTAAAGCCGAAGGAAATTACACAAAGATAAACCCTGTTTCAATAGATTGTAAGTGCAATATTATCCGAATGAGAATGCGAGAGGAAATCTTCGTGAAACAAGAAAGTAACGCCAGATGCGGAAGGATGAAATCTTTAATTAGAAATCCTCGGATTAAAGACTAGTAAAGCAACTTTTCGTTCGATTCAGTAGCCGTAAAAAACTTCATAATGAGGCTTTCTACCAGGAAAATGTGTGAAAGCATAACTTCATTCCTTGTGCTCGGGTGGAGCATTATGCAAGCTATTCATTTGTTTCGTGCAGCCGCTAAGCTGTTTGTTTTATAACAGTATTCATTTCCATTTGCAGAACAATTCAGACTATTCTAGCTTCATGCTTTAACCGTCAAATCCTTGTGTGATCTCCATTCCTGGACATAAACAAATTCAATTATTGAATCCATTCGCAGAGATTTTTGCTCTTCCACAATGTTTGAAACATATACGGAATATTTTCTCTACATAATGTGAGCAACAGTTCTTTGCATAAATCATACACACAGACATTGTAATCATGTCAGGTAGTGAACAGACGTGGGAAATCTGAGCTGCTCAAAAAAGCCTATAAACAAATGAAGTACTAACAATTTATAAAAGAAAAACCGTCAAATGAAACATAAAGTGAGTTTCAATCACATGTTGTTGTAAAATACTTAGAAAAATTGGTTCAAATTGTAAATCTTTTCTGAAAACCATAGTAAACAATGTTTTGTAAGCTATGGTAAAAACTGTTGTAAAAAGTTATTATACTTAAAGAAACCATCACCGTTCTTCAGAATGATGTTTTGAATACGAAAAAAGGAGTATTAACATGTGATAGAAAAATTCGAAACGTCGCACATACGGGTATTTTGATTATTTAGGTGGCCAAAAATATATTTGAATATGGACAATTACTGCGCAAAAATAATAATATCAATAATAATTGTACTAATAAAAATCATATGTTCATTTAATGTACAACCTAGTAATAATGAAACGGGTAGCATCAATAAGTATTTGCTTTCTATATATTCTCAAGTTCTTATTGAAGAAAACAAATATTTGGAACGAACCCTGAAGTATAACAATCATCTTCAGATAAGTAAGAAATTAGAACGAAAGCAATGGGTTTTTTCTCAAACTGCTAGGTATAAAAAAATTGTTAATAAAAATGATTGAGCCGTTAAATATATGCCCACTTACCACCATAATCAGAATCCATGGCGAAGTTTTTAATATTTTTCTGAATAATTGAAGTAGGCACTTTTTAAATAAAACGTTCAAAAAGCCTGCTTAAAATGAATACATGCACTTAGAATTAGGCCCATATCGACTGATGTTTCTGCTGCATCATTACTTGGAGTGACAAATGAAGTGTCGCCTATCGTTCTGTAGCTATTTAACTTGGTCAAGAGTTTTTTTCTACCTGCACGAAATTGACTTATGGCCGCCTAAATTACAAAATACCCGTTTGTGCGACGGTTGAAACGATGACTTCTGAAAGAAATTTGATGAAATGGATCAGTCAATCAAAACAATAAACTCTGAGAAAAAATCAAATGAAGGAACCAGAATAGATATAACTGCATAACGAAAATATTGGGATTTATTATGATCTTCAATAAACAAAATCTATGGCAAGAAAAAATACTCTAAGGGACTGGAGTAGTTGTTAGGGAGAATCTTACCAACACAATAGTGAAACTTCTAATTATTGCTATTGAACAAGCCGGAATGAAAAATGTGTATGTAAATATATATATATATATATATATATATATATATATATATATATATATACAGGATGCACACCCGAGAATGACTAGTGAATAATACCATTTTATTACAAATTACAGTGTTTAAAAATCTAGAAAAAAAAATTGAAAAACATGTTTTGTCGTTTGTAAAATTCGACAAAATTTTGAGTAGCCCCACTTGCCTACTTTCAAGTGACCTACCCAGCAAAAAACTCCAGCAATTGCCGAAAGCAATGAACATTTAACTCGACATTTGAATGAGAACTGATTGTGTGGTAAATGTACACATTGCAGGCTCCCTGAGATATACATTCAATTTTGAAGTCGAAAAAACAACTAACCTTGTTATATCCAAACTGGCGAGATAAAGTCAGAACTAGTTGACTGCTTACTCTGCTTCAGGGCACTGGTGAATGAAATATAATTAGCAACCAATCAGAAAACCGTACGCGATGTGCTGCCGAATTGATTTGAACACTATTGTCTTTGTCTTTTGCTGAATCCTAACACTAAACACCAAGCTGTTCCGTGAGAATTTTGAAGAGTAGAAGACAAGATGAATCACCCATCGCATTAATGAATGGAGTAATAAATTCCAATTCTGTTTGAATCTGGAGTCGCCAATCACTTTTCGGGCGTTGTCGTACTAGATATATCAATATAATATACATAATTTTTTGATAGAATGGTGAATTTTTTTAAAAACAAAGACAAAAATGTTCAAGTTCATTTTCGTGCACATCGCGTACTGTTTTCTAATTAGTTGCTAATCAAGATCTCAAGCCAATCAGAAAACAGTAGTAAAATCTACTTAACTTTCGTTCGTAGACAGCTTTGTAAACCGTGCATGCGAAAATCTTGCTTGGCAGCAGTGTTCAGTTCACGTGTTCCAAATGTCTGAATCACTACAATGATCGTGATATTATTTTTCAAAACAATATTCAATTGCGAATGTTTCCCTTTTCAATAGTCTTTGTGTCGTTTGTTTCTTACAAGTATGATAAGTGCCTCAAAGCCAACTAGTTCTGACTTTATCACCAGTTTGGATATAACGAGGCTAGTTGTTTTTCTCACTTTGAAAATGAATATCTAACTCAGGCAGCCTGCAATGTGTACACTTACCACACAATCAGTTCAACATTCTACCTTATTTAAATATTTATTGCATTCGGCGATTGCCGGAGTTTTCCTCTGAACAGGTCACCTAAAATCAGGCGGGAGGCGCTACCCAAAATTTTGTATAATTTTACAAAGAACAAAACATATATCACATGGGCAATCGCAATCGACTAATCACAAATTGAGGAGCACAACACAAAATTACCAGTAGAGTTCGAAACAATCGAATTTCTGACATAACCTGAAGAATGTAAATTTGACGAAACGTCGAAAAATCGGACCTTTTGAGGACAAAGAACACAGAAGGTGAACAGAAATCCAAGAAACTATCTCATCTTAACTTATTTTTTGTGAAAAATCCAAAGGAAAAATCTGTTCATCATTTTGGTGGACTATCAACTGTTAGCGGTTGTATGTTAGATTACACCTTGATACATTAGGGTTGAAGTCAGACATAATTCCTCTATTAGGACTGAAAAATCGAATGGATTATTAACTTGTCAAGCTTTCGGAAAACATTTCTCAAGACATCACTGGACAAAAGGTTAATTTAAAAAAAAACATAATTAACTAATGTTTTATTCACTAATACGAGTATAAAAAAGAATTAGAAATATAGAAAAAAATTGAACAGAATCATTTTTATAATGTATTTCCACATTTAACTAGCTCAATTTGATTAGAAGAACGAAGCAGTCGTTGTCGATCATCCAACAAACTGAAGAGTTATTTCCAATTGATGAAAAAATTGTAAAAAGGAAACAATGAATTTTTTACCCATTTAAAATACGTAACATATCCATAAACGAACCTGCCCAATGTGCAAGAGGAAATGAAATATTTTCGTGCACAGTTTTGGCACTAGCAACTTGAATTTTCTGATGGATTGAAATTTCCGAAAGATCGGGAAAAATCATGTACAAGTTTCAATAAAAAGGTGTAATTTTTACTATGGTATAAGATTTTTTTTCCATGAATTTATGTGTATCATCTCTTCTTTATGGTAATATTTTTCATTCCTCAAGATTGTGACAGCAATATTTATTTTTGTGTGAAATAATTTGTCCATTCAGCTTTCTTGGTGTTTGTCCAATGTCATAACAATAACAATCATATTCAACTACAACCCTAATACGATCGCAATTGTATCAATAGCAGAATCAGTGATCGAATGGAAGCAGTATTCTGTATGGCCTTGCATATATAATAATACAGAAAATTTCCTTTTTTTATGTCTGTAAAATCGCTTCGTTTCAGTCTATAAAATATTATAAATAATTTCGCATAGATTGTTGTTTTATTTAGACTCACCCTGTACATAAAAAATAATGAATATATTCTACATTGATTATGTAACATATCATTGTTCACTTACAGATGAAGAATTCTAGTAAGAATGATACAGTGACGAACAGATCTTCTTTTCATAAATCCTTGAGAAATTTCATATGACATATTTTGAACAAGTGAATGCTTGGAATTTAATGGGAATCAATTGTAGTGGCTTAGAGGCCGGAATCCGATCCTGACACCGACAACGTCGAACTTAGACGATACACTTGACGCAGGATTGAATTACGAGATTCCTTTGCTTGTTACATCAGGGCTTTCCATGTAGAAATGATATTATATATCACAAAATCAAATAAAGAGTCAATGTGATGCAAATATACTAATGAGAATATCTCGTTACTGTTTTGAAAGTGAGAATATCACTGGCATAAGATTATATCTTCAGTTTGAAAATGGTTATTTTATTTCAAAATAACAATTTTTCTATTGTAATTATTGTTATATTCTGCGATACCTTATAGTTGGGCCCTATTTCTGAAGCTCCAAATCATCCAAGGAGTGGGCTGGTGTCGTTTCAGTGTGGTTCTTGATCTACCAATAATCCCTACAATCTAAAACATAAGGTCAATAGAAAGATCTATGTCACTATGTTTTTTCTTTGTGGTTCTTGATCTACCAGTAATCCCTACAATCTAAAACATAAGGTCAATAGAAGGATATATGTCACTATCTTTTTCATTTGTTTTTTAGCAGCTCCAATACAATAGGAGTGTGCTCTTGTTACATTTTTCAATGACTACTATCCGCGCGTAGGGTGAGTATTAATTTGGTTCGACAATCACTTACCCTGGTTGGACATGATAAACCAGGCCACGGGCAATCTCCGTTAAGGAAGGATTTGAGAAGTAAACTACAAAAAATCATCCACAACTAGTAGTCTAGAAGGACCATATAAGGCTCACTGGCATATATTAGCCTGAGGAGTAGTTTCGACACATTCGGTAGCTCTCATCCTACACCACGAACTGAATATTCTTTTGAGATCAACGTACCACCGGTGGAATTCCAAACGGTATGAGCTCATCCTGAAAAGCTACAGTGGAAACCTTGGTCTCTGATGAACGCGATGGCCAGTCATGTGAATGGACTGGGGTCATATTCTAGGAAAAACCTGTTTTCTATTCTCATGTAGCAGCAAGATTTTATTGATTTCTGTAGTTTTGATGTGACTTTTTTTTGAAGGGATTTATAGAATAATCGACTCTGAAAGCTCCATCCATATCTTTTTTGTAGTGTACATACTGCAAACTCAAGAATTATTTGCATTGATTGTGTCGTGGCAAGTATAACAATGAAACGAATGATTTCGGGGATATACTTATATAAATGTGCATTATTTTGTGAGTCTACAAGCCGAATCAACGCAGCTCTTCAACTGTTTGTGGCAATACGAAAAAGGGGTAGAAGAAACCTAAATTACAAGTTTGAAACAATTTGAGATTGTAACGCTTGCACTTTCTGATTATAGTACAGATAAAGTCGTTTCTGTCTTTTGGCATTCTATTCTTCACTGTTGGCCATTCCAACTCGAACTGTTATGGATCTAGACTTGCTGTTGGATTTTTCTGGGCGATTTCTTGGGTTAAAGGAATTTGAGATGGTATGGCATTCCTGTCATATTTTCGTCGTTGCTCGTTTGCACACATCGTATCACAACACAATCCATTTGCTTCTTCAGCCGCATAGGAATCACCGCCGCGGATTGTTTGGTACTATAATTCAGCCAATTGGGATGATCCCAGAATATTTTTCAAAGATTTTTGTTCAAGTCGTGTTTGTGTCAATACAAAATGACCCTCCTTGGTGCTCTCAATCGATTCCATATCTCGCTGGGAATGGAAATACCAAACCTTATAGCACCAAGATCGAAGCCTCCGAAAAACAATGTAATTATTGAGTGCTGTGATGATGAAACAGAGGGCATTCTATCGCTGGCGACAAGATCCATGCTTGGAGACAAAAACAGAGTTTTTCGAAGCAAGAAATTCATATCAGGATGAATTCCGAACTGTCAGGATGCCACATACCGGTCTCGTTCATTCTGGTCATTCCACGAAAAATCGGTAAAAAGAAATTTCACCACCAGTTTTTCCTGTCCCCTCTCCCCAGGGGTGATGGAACATTCACTTCTATTCCTGAAGGAAGAACCAACCTTCCGGCCAAAATGTTCGACTGAAACCTATTCAGATCCACAGGGGAAAGCACCACCAATTTTACACCGTTCAAACTTCTAGCCCTATCAACTATTCGTTTTTACCAATTGCTCTTTATACCATTTTTTCGGAAAACTATCTATCGCCAACATCCATCCAGTAATCTGGGACACTTTCTCTTGAATATCTCAAGAGAAAGCAGACCATATAAGCATGCATAAATCAGAATTGCAGAAGAAGAAACTGTCCTCTTTATTACAAGCCACTACCCCGCCCACGACCACACAGATTCCTCCAGTCCTAGTACATAATCTACTATCCAAAGGTTTGAACTTTTCCATAACTCCCAGTACTATCCCAACAGAAACCATTATCACCTGGATAGAAAGTGCCATAAGCAATCTTCCTGAAAACATCGCGGAAGAAACCAGACAAGACATTGCCACCACTATTAGGAGAGCGAAACCCCCACCTTCCAATATCACACCTGCTGAAAAGCGATGCCTCAAAAGTCTTCAAAACATCCAAGACATAATCATCCTCCCAGCAAATGAAGGCAATGCCACTGTGATCCTCAACACTTCAGATTATGTCGAGAAGATGAGAACACTATTAGATTCTCTCTCACCGAAAGATATCCCACAACATATCTTAAGAAAAAAATAAAAATTCTCATTAACAACTCCGAACTATCAGCCGAAACGAAGAAATTCACCATTCGAACTAATACAATGTCCAATTTTCTCAGATCACCCAAAGACACTATAGCTGAAGAGTCTGAAGGAATTCACAAAATGCCATGTTCCGAATATATGGGACAAACTAACAGACTAGTGACAAGCCTAATTTACGAACATCAACTTGCCGTTCGAGTAAACCAAAACCATTGCTTCTGAGAAAACACTACAGGTTAGAGTCATTCGAGAAGCTTTTGAGATAGAAAAACGCCTGAATTTCCTCAATAAACGGGATGACGAAAGTCGCTTACCCAATACCCAGAAACTGCTATTCTCCCTTCTCTCCCTCCTTCTTCCCCCTCCACACCAAGCCCCGCTCACTGTTCCGCTTCATTGACACCACTCGGTATAAATATCGCTGAACTCCAGTTATGCTGAACGTTATTATATTTTTTTAAGCTCTCTTGAAAATGGCTCCAGAATGGGAGCCGGAACGTCGAAATAATCAAATTTCCAGACGCGGTTCTTTCCGAAATTTACATATTCCAAATAGTTATTCCAATTTATTTACATATATGTATTGTATATTCACCTTTTTTGTAATTGTTTCACTCGATTTACTCTATTTAGTTGAATTTCTGGGAAAGGAGAAAGACAATACCGATTATTATTATTATTATCCATATTTAGTTCTTGTTTATACGTTTCGTTCCTTGTACTATCTCTTCTAATTTTGCTCTGATTTTTTCCCAGAAACTCATTTGTGTTGCATCTATTCGGCTTTTGAGTCTGACACTCTTCTGATGCGATCCATTTATCGTAATCAGACTATTAACGACATATTTCTCGTTGTTTCCATACGTTGTCCTAATTCCAAACAAACTCTCGGTCATGCTGCAATACAGCAATCTAATATTGTTTTCCCTATAAGAATAATGGGATTCTCGTCAGCAACCCAGCGTTGTGTTCATTGGGTTAATTCATCTTGCCTTTATCCTGTATTTGTCCCACAAACCTATCATTTTCATTATTCTTTCTGTTTCATAATTGGATTGTCTGACAAAAAAACATCTCGGTGGTCTCGTTATTGAAATTCCAATCAGGTGTTACAAGGGATGTTTCTTGGAAATTCCCACAATATCGAGGTTGAGATATTCTTCGATAGTTCATTGAGTATATGACACAATACTCCCAATCGCATCCAGACTTACGATGAATACTAAAGAGTCGAATTCACTTTCGGAGTCGGAGTATGATCATTCCATTGCATGAGGTATGTCCTCGAATTTTGTTTGGATCATATCTATCTGATTTTTCGTGTCCTGTCAGTAGTCCGTATATATTCCTCAGGTTCTTTGTATACAGTTCTGACAGGGCTGCTATTTTTCGGAGGAATGAAAGCTTTTCACTCTTCCATACTAGTACTCGGGGTTTCATTGCTCTGTTTATTTCTGAAACTCTTCTTCAGCTATTTCCATTCATATTTCAAAGAAAGAGGGTTCATGGTAGTACCTCATTTGGCCAGGACAACCTCTTGTTTCCTTCAAAGCCTTTTGTGTTTCTAACTACTAGTCTAAGTGAGAAGATAGAGCCTGAGTGGGAAGTTTTATATCCGAGTATTTATCATTTATTAATTTCTAATTAACTATCTATCGATATCAAGATATAATACATTACACAAATGAGGTATTGAAGTGTCTTGGGATCCGTTTTGTATTGCTTCATTTGACTTATATAGGTCAAACAGAACAATATCTTCAAAAGCGAATACAAGCCCACAGATATTGGAAAATGAAATCGACCCAAGATCAACACTGACAACGTTGAAATTTTGATCAAAGGAAGAAATCTAAAAGTATAGCATCAACATTAATTATATAAAGAACTCAAGTAGAATTTATAATCACCTCTCTTATAGCATTAACAATAAAAACTAATTTCTAAAAGTTTCCGTTGAAATTTGCAACAAAATTAGTAAAGTTCATATACTATAACTCATTCTGAAACAAATTTCAATGTTTTTATGAAAGGAAAAGAAACCGAATGACACCAACGGAATCGCACAAATTCAACAGCATTCAAGTAGTCTGAAAATATTAATCATTAGAATATTTTTCAAGTGACATATCTCACATACAGAGATTACCATCGGTGTGATACTTGTTTTTCAAATGTCATATTTGGTAGGGTTTCATATTTCAATCTACATGTTTTCAATTATTTCAATGTTTTACCTAAAGATGCCATAGTCGACTGACTCAGTCCTTCATTCCGAGAACCCACAGAAAATTTACAAATAACGAGCTGATGAGCCACGAGTGATAGGTCACAAGTACACATTCTCCCAATATATTCACGTTCATCATTTGTAAAAAACCGTAAGTTGTGAGGGACAACAAACCCTCCGTTCAATACAATCGATACAAACTAAATTTTCCACGTACCGCTTCTTGACTTTCTGTAGCTTTGTTTGCATATCTTCCAGCAAAAGCACCTTTGATAATGTCTTACACATACCGGAATTTACTTTGACATAAATTCGGTTGTACCTGGTTGAAATCCGATAATTAGGTTATTCCTAGTATGAGATGTGAATTCAGTATCGATGAGATTTCGTGCAGCTAGCAGCTGCTTCAATTCCACTTCCTGGCGCTGATAATTCGATTCAATTTCGCTACTGAACACTTTCATATGCAATTCTGCCGAGCTTTGAGAGCGCGAACCGCACTCAGTCCCCCGAAGCAATTTTACTGTATTATATTATTTACGACTGAGTTGACATTCGAATTGATAGTGAGTTGTTCAAGGAAAATGGTAAGATATAAGGATTGATTCAATCTCACAAGTATTTTCATATAGTTCGAAAAATATCATGGAGGGACTTCAGAAATATAGCATAAATCAATTTATATAGAATGTTTCTTTAGCCCAGGTGGTGTTTACTGAAAAATTGTTCGGTGATAAGTGAGAAAAATAACCAATTGTATCAGACGCATATTCTTGAAAAATATTTTTTTTTAACTGTTTCATACAACTTTTATCAGAAATTTTCCGTTTTTGGTGGCCAGATTATCGAACAAATCCTCGTTCGACAGTAATGTTGGTTTATGATATCAAATACGTTATCATGTATTCCGATTGCAATATTGTGTTATAGGATACATCAACTATCGGGATATCTTACCAAAGCACTACAACTATATGCAAAAAAAGATGCAACCAGAGGACCAACATCTCAGTGAGCTTCGAAATCACTTCCTAATTCACTCAGGTATCTACCTAGGAAGCTCTACAAATAATGAGAAACAGGTATAAGCACATAAAACATCACCACATACTCGGCATCAAGAAGACCTATTTCATTAATGACAACCATCCAGGAAAATATAAGGAACACCAGTGGTATTATCAGCATCACTATATATTCATGGAGAAAGTGGAAATCAAATCATTCGCTATGTCAAGCTTGAAACAAAAAAATATTTCTGAGATAAGTTGATAATATCCTGATTTGGCCACAAGTAAATTGAATTCACCATGGAATTAGAAAAATGAAATCAGCTGGCAGCAAAGATAATTCGAACAAAAAATCAACTGAACAACACACCGAAATCTGACGGAACTATAAGAAAAGCAGCGAAGCCAGAAAAACACATTACAAGACTGCGTTCGAACTCACAAAAAAAAGAGTAATGAAATAACTGTTGAAACTTATTTTGATGTTTCTTCTTTTCACCTTCAGCTCATTATCAAATTGTTGTTTATATAATTTAATTCTCTATATTAAATGGGACGTATATAGACAGTACAAATACAAAATGGACCAATTAATAAGAGAATATGAGAACGAATCAATATTAGCAAACGTGATTTTAGATGTGGAATATTTTGTTTCAGATAAACCAACCCCAATCAGCATAATAATATAAGAAGTGTTACTGGAAATATGGATGAGATAGGCTTCCACCTGAATTTCAAATCATAGTACTCTCTGAATGATATCTTGTGTATGATTTTTATATATTGAAAATTAATGGCTACACCACATTGTATAATGAAGATACGCTGAACAAAAATGATGGTGTACATCAAAAATTATATTAATTACACGTATAGCATAAGACATTGAGGCTCTAGAAATTATCACCAAATCAAAATATACAAATATTATGATAACCCATCTACAGAGCCCCAAGCACTTGTCCAAAGAGGTTCAGTATAGATTTATTGAACTATATTCAGTCTATCGAAAAAATTGACCATAAGGTGACGTCACTGTGATTTTATTGCCCCAAAATTTTATAGTTTGATGCCTATTGGAATCAAGAATACAAAGAGCATCAATTTATTTAAGAAAAATAGAAAAATCTGGATTTTGGCTCATGGAAGGAGAAAACTACAGGATTTCGTCAATCAAAAAATCAATGAGTAATTGTAACATCGAATTTCATTCAAATAATGGGTCAGGTAATTATCCTTTATCATTCAATCGAAACGATGGATGGTATACTAGTTTACTTTATCATTATCTATTTTTATTCTTCTCATTCTAATATTGGTTAATAGTTAGTTATTATTGTATAGGTCTGGATGTGTTTATCCTTATACGTATATATATATATATATATATATGAAAGAGAGTAATATCGAGGGGACTGTTAAAAACAATATGGAAGGAATTTAATGGACATAGCCCTCAGAGAAAAGTGCTAACCGTAGACACGTGTTTCGGGCTCTCGGCTCTCATCAATACGGTGGAGAAGTGCAAGGATGAACAACACTTGGTAGAAAACGACAAATCAACGGAGTCAACAAACAGAAGCCAGCCGCTCATTTGTGATTTCGGTCAGCAGACCCCGAATTCCAGGGCAACAACCAACGTCACCACGGAGGCAGCTATAGCTACCTGCGTGACATCCGAGTCCAGGAATATAAATATGAAAGAGAGTAATATCGAGGGGACTGTTAAAAACAAAATGGAAGGAATTCAATGGACATAGCCCTCAGAGAAAAGTGCTAACCGTAGACACGTGTTTCGGGCTCTCGGCCCTCATCAGTACGGTGGAGAAGTGCAAGGATGAACAACACTTGGTAGAAAACGACAAATCAACGGAGTCAACAAACAGAAGCCAGCCGCTCATTTGTGATTCCGGTCAGCAGACCCTGAATTCCAGGGCAACAACCAACGTCACCACGGAGGCAGCTATAGCTACCTGCGTGACATCCGAGTCCAGGAATATAAATATGAAAGAGAGTAATATCGAGGGGTCTGTTAAAAACAAAATGGAAGGAATTTAATGGACATAGCCCTCAGAGAAAAGTGCTAACCGTAGACACGTGTTTCGGGCTCTCGGCCCTCATCAGTACGGTGGAGAAGTGCAAGGATGAACAACACTTGGTAGAAAACGACAAATCAACGGAGTCAACAAACAGAAGCCAGCCGCTCATTTGTGATTTCATTGAGCAGACCCTGAATTCCAGGGCAACAACCAACGTCACCACGGAGGCAGCTATAGCTACCTGCGTGACATCCGAGTCCAGGAATATTAATATGAAAGAGAGTAATATCGAGGGGACTGTTAAAAACAAAATGGAAGGAATTTTTAACAGTCCCCTCGATATTACTCTCTTTCATTTATATGTATATATATATATTTATATATATATATATATATATATATATCTTTGAGCGTACTTCTAGCACATTTTTCATTACAAAAATCAATTCCCCTATCATATTTATGTAAAAAATCTTGCCTTGTTACAAGTCGCTATAAGCAACCGTTTTCTAGATATTTGGACTTGAACATTTCAAGTAGATTATTTGATAATCGATGCGTATTGAACTTATTACCATTATTCTGCATTTTTCACAAGAATGCTTAGGAAATGAATTTGACGTTTAAGTAAGTAGTTTTGGTAATTACATATTATGTGACAGTTAAACGTTTTGTTGTTTTGTTGAAGTTTCTGTGAGTTTTAAAACACTAATTTTGAAAAAATTGATTATTTGAACAATAATGCTCATTTAGCCGATATGCTTTCGTTTATGGCCTGGCGGATGGCAATGCGCGCGAAGCAAGACGTATTCACCAAGAGCGATTTCCTAATCGAGTACTGCCTTCAGCTCCGACATTCACCAGTCTCCACCGTCGTTTGGAAGAAACAGGTAGCTTTAAGAGGGCAGCTGATATTATTGGAAGACCACAAGCAGTCCGACCCCCGGAATTGGAAGAAGCTGTTTTGAACGCTCTTGAAGAGAATCCAGAAACAAGTACAAGAATAATTGCTAAAGCTCCCAATTCTACTCGGTCTACAGTTTGGAGAATTATCCACGATCACCAATGTTATCCATACCATATTCAAAGGGTACAAGCTCTTTTGCCACTAGTCTTTCCCCAACGCATTACTATGTGTCAGTGGTTTTTGAGAAAAATGGCTGGAAATCCTCAATTTTTAAAATATGTACTCTTCACAGACGAGACAAACTTCTTCCGAAATGCTATCACGAACTTTCATAACAACCATGTTTGGCCTGTGGAAAATCCGCACGCAGTTAGTGAAAGACGTTATCAGTATCAATTTTCTGTTAATGTATGGGCGGCAATAATCGCTAATTACTTGATAGCTCCTTTCTTTCTTCCGTTCCGACTGAATGGCGCAACTTACAGAGACTTTTTAGAAAATGAATTGCGGGGACTACTTCGAATGTACCATTGGAAATTTGTATTCGCATGTGGTTTGAGCTTTAGCCAAGGCATTCTTAACACTGTCTATCCAAATCGACGGATCGGTGGAAGTGTAGAGGAACCTTACCAGGCGTGGGCACCAAGTTCCCCACTAGTTTTTTTTTTTTTGAAACATTTGAAGTCACTAGTTCATAAAACTCCAGTAGCGAACGAGAAAGATCTAAGAAACCGAATGGTAGATGCCTGTGAAACAATAAGAAACACACCAATAATTTTTGAGGGGGTACGAGATTCAATGACTGGAAGTCTGAATGCCTGTATCTTCGCTGAAGGTGGACACTTTGAACAATTTATTTGAATACAATTTAGTTTCCTTTATTTTATTTCATTCTATATATTCAAAATTTCTTGAAATAAAATGTTGATATTCCTTGCAGACAAATACAGATTTTGCACCCTTGATACAAAATCAACTATTTCAAACGAGTAAAAATAAATAAAATAGGTGGCGCCCCCTACAAAAAACCGAAACTACCTACTTAAACGTCAAATTCATTTCCTAAGCATTCTTGTGAAAAATGCAAAATGTTGGTAATAACTCCAACACGCATCGATTATCAAATAATCGACTTGAAATTTTCAAGTACAAATATCTAGAAAACGGTTGCTTATAGCACTTCTAACAGGAGTAACTTTTTTACGTAGATATGATAGAAGAATTGATTGTTCCACTGAAAAATGTGCTAGAAGTACGCTCAAAAAAGTTATGAATCTTTATAAAATAAAAAGACGTGTAGGTGGCGCCCCCTACGGGTGAGAGCAATAATAGCAATAGCCATTCGACACCTCAGAAAAACCTCTCAATACCAATTCTCGTTCAAATAAGGTAAGTATTTCGAAAGTTATTTAAAAAAATCGAAAATAAAAATGAAACTTTAACACCCGGTATCTTGGAAACGAAGCGTTTCCGGACATATATTTATTTGGACAATTCATATTAGAATATTGTGAGAAATCACCTCCTGAAGTTTGTCAAAGTACTTTTGAATCACCTGGTATAATTGAGGTGATGATGTGAATAAACAGGGGATATCACAGAAGCTTCAGTTCCAGTGAACTATCGCTTGTACGTGATTTCACATACAGTACGAACATAAAAAATAAACATAATTTATAATGAATTAACTCTAAATATCAATATCTAATTAAGGATATAATATAAATATATGAATATATAAATATATGAATATATAAATATATATATATATATATATATATATATATATACAAAATGGAAAGAATTTAATGGACATAGCCCTCAGAGAAAAGTGCTAACCGTTGACACGTGTTTCGGGCTGTCGGCCCTCATCAGTACGGTGGAGAAGTGCAAGGATGAACAACACTTGGTAGAAAACGACAAATCAACGGAGTCAACAAACAGAAGCCAGCCGCTCATTTGTGATTTCGGTCAGCAGACCTGAATTCCAGGGCAACAACCAACGTCACCACGGAGGCAGCTATAGCTACCTGCGTGACATCCGAGTCCAGGAATATAAATATGAAAGAGAGTAATATCGAGGGGACTGTTGAAAATAAAATGGAAGGAATTTAATGGACATAGCCCTCAGAGAAAAGAGCTAACCGTAGACACGTGTTTCAGGCTATTTTTTATTCTTCTCATTCTAATATTGGTTAATAGTTAGTTAATATTGTATAGGTCTGGATGTGTTTATCCTTATACGTATAAATATATATATATATATATATATATATATATATATACGTATAAGGATAAACACATCCAGACCTATACAATAATAACTAACTATTAACCAATATTAGAATGAGAAGAATAAAAAATAGCCTGAAACACGTGTCTACGGTTAGCTCTTTTCTCTGAGGGCTATGTCCATTAAATTCCTTCCATTTTGTTTTCAACAGTCCCCTCGATATTACTCTCTTTCATATTTATATTCCTGGACTCGGATGTCACGCAGGTAGCTATAGCTGCCTCCGTGGTGACGTTGGTTGTGCCCTGGAATTCAGGGTCTGCTGACCGAAATCACAAATGAGCGTGGCTTCTTTGTTGACTCTGATTTGTCGTTTCACCAAGTGTTGTTTATCTGCACTCTCCACCGTACTGATGAGCCACAGCCGAACACTGTCAACGTTGCCTTTCTCTGAGGGCTATGTCCATTAAATTCTTTCCATTTTGTATATATATATATATATATATATATATATATATATATATATATATATATATATATATATATATATATATATATATATATATTTATATATTCATATATTTATATATTCATATATTTATATTATATCCTTAATTAGATATTGATATTTAGAGTTAATTCATTATAAATTATGTTTATTTTTTATGTTCGTACTGTATGTGAAATCACGTACAAGCGATAGTTCACTGGAACTGAAGCTTCTGTGATATCCCCTGTTTATTCACATCATCACCTCAATTATACCGGGTGATTCAAAAGTACTTTGACAAACTTCAGGAGGTGATTTCTCACAATATTCTGATATGAATTGTCCAAATAAATATATGTCCGGAAACGCTTCGTTTCCAAGATACCGGGTGTTAAAGTTTCATTTTTATTTTCGATTTTTTCAAATAACTTTCGAAATACTCACCTTATTTGAACAAGAATTGGTATTGAGAGGTTTTTCTGAGGTGTCGAATTGCTATTGCTCTTATTGCTCTCACCCGTAGGGGGCGCCACCTACACGTCTTTTTATTTTATGAAGATTCATAACTTTTTTGAGCGTACTTCTAGCACATTTTTCAGTAGAACAATCAATTCTTCTATAATATCTACGTAAAAAAGTTACTCCTGTTAGAAGTCGCTATAAGTAACCGTTTTCTAGATATTTGTACTTGAAAATTTCAAGTCGATTATTTGATAATCGATGCGTGTTGGAGTTATTACCAACATTTTGCATTTTTCACAAGAATGCTTAGGAAATGAATTTGACGTTTAAGTAGGTAGTTTTGTTTTTTTGTAGGGGGCGCCACCTATTCTATTTATTTTTACTCGTTTGAAATAGTTGATTTTGTATCAAGGGTGCAAAATCTGTATTTGTCTGCAAGGAATATCAACATTTTATTTCAATAAATTTTGAATATATAGAATGAAATAAAATAAAGGAAACTAAATTGTATTCAAATAAATTGTTCAAAGTGTCCACCTTCAGCGAAGATACAGGCATTCAGACTTCCAGTCATTGAATCTCGTACCCCCTCAAAAATTATTGGTGTGTTTCTTATTGTTTCACAGGCATCTACCATTCGGTTTCTTAGATCTTCCTCGTTCGCTACTGGAGTTTTATGAACTAGTGACTTCAAATGTTTCAAAAAAAAACTAGTGGGTTCAGATCTGGGGAACTTGGTGCCCACGCCTGGTAAGGTTCCTCTACACTTCCACCGATCCGTCGATTTGGATAGACAGTGTTAAGGAATGCCTTGGCTACAACGCTCAAACCACATGCGAATACAAATTTCCAATGGTACATTCTGAAGTAGTCCCCGCAATTCATTTTCTAAAAAGTCTCTGTAAGTTGCGCCATTCAGTCGGAACGGAAGAAAGAAAGGAACTATCAAGTAATTATCGATTATTGCCGCCCATACATTAACAGAAAATTGATACTGATAACGTCTTTCACTAACTGCGTGCGGATTTTCCACAGGCCAAACATGGTTGTTATGAAAGTTTGTGATAGCATTTTGGGAGAAGTTTGTCTCGTCTGTGAAGAGTACATATTTTAAAAATTGAGGATTTCCAGCCATTTTTCTCAAAAACCACTGACACATAGTAATGCGTTGGGGAAAGACTAGTGGCAAAAGAGCTTGTACCCTTTGAATATGGTATGGATAAAATTGGTGATCGTGGATAATTCTCCAAACTGTAGACCGAGTAGAATTGGGAGCTTCAGCAATTATTCTTGTACTTGTTTCTGGATTCTCCTCAAGAGCGTTCAAAACAGCTTCTTCCAATTCCGGGGGTCGGACTGCTCGTGGTCTTCCAATATCAGCTGCCCTCTTAAAGCTACCTGTTTCTGCCAAACGACGGTGGAGACTGGTGAATGTCGGAGCTGAAGGCAGTACTCGATTAGGAAATCGCTCTTGGTGAATACGTCTTGCTTCGCGCGCATTGCCATCCGCCAGGCCATAAACGAAATCATATCGGCTAAATGAGCATTATTGTTCAAATAATCAATTTTTTCAAAATTAGTGTTTTAAAACTCACAGAAACTTTAACAAAACAACAAAACGTTTAACTGTCACATAATATGTAATTACCAAAACTACTTACTTAAACGTCAAATTCATTTCCTAAGCATTCTTGTGGAAAATGCAGAATAATGGTAATAAGTTCAATACGCATCGATTATCAAATAATCTACTTGAAATGTTCAAGTCCAAATATCTAGAAAACGGTTGCTTATAGCGACTTGTAACAAGGCAAGATTTTTTACATAAATATGATAGGGGAATTGATTTTTGTATCGAAAAATGTGCTAGAAGTACGCTCAAAGAAGTTATGAATTTTCAAAAAAGAGAAAGACGTGAAGGTTGCGCCCCCTACAAGTAAGAGCAATAATAACATCAGGTTCGAATTCGACACCTCAAAAAAACCCCCAATACCAATTCTCGTTTAATTAGGTCAGTATTTCAAAAGTTATCTAAAAAAAAACGAAAATAAAAATAAAACTTTAACACCCTGTATCTTGAAAACGAAGCGTTTCCGGACATATATTCATTTGGACAATTCAAATTAGAATATTGTGAGGAATCACCTCCTGAAGTTTGTCCAAGTACTTTTGAATCACCCTGTATACACTATTGTACTTTTCTTCCTGGTGAATGAACATTATTATTATTATTTCCCAGAAGTTTTGGTCAAAAAGATATCCGATGGTACCCTCGGCTATACAGTGATCTCAAAAAACTCTCATCACTACCTGTTAAAAATCAATTCAGTGGCGAAAACACTGAACAAAAAAATTGGCGGACAACGAACACATTCAAGAGGAGTTGAACTCTGTCTAACCGACTTTCCAGGTGAATGGATATTCTGTGAAAATTCAAAAATTGGCATCCCAAAAATCAGACAGAAAAAAAGCGGGTTAAGGAATAACTAATAGTCCAATCAAATGGTAGTCGCACGTTGACAAAATCCAAGTAGTCGGTTTCTCTGTGGTTCTATATGTATTTTAGGGTGCTAGATCTGAATTTAAAGTTTGCTGACAAAATTTCCTGGAGCGTTTCGAAATATTCGTGGAAGTGGACACACTTTACTATAAATTTCATCAATATTTTTTTAATTTAGGACCAACGAATGAGGAGCTAGAAGTTGAAAATTGACGGAATTTACGTACTTCGCGTTCTATGACGGTTTTTATCAGATAACTCATAATCTACAAATTTCTCGAAGAAACGCACTATATACAAATTGAAAAAGCATAACATTTTCTGTATAATTCATGTAAAGTCGTTTATATGCAAGAAGGTGAACGGCCGTTAGAGCGTTCGGACTTGGAGGCGTATTTTGGTCCTAGCTGCCACACTCAAGTAAAACCCTGTTAATCTTTTCCACCAGTTTGATTTGTCTAATCAAGCTATATTTATAACAGTACTGAAATATGTATACAAATCATAGTTTTTTTTTATTCAATGGGATATGAGGGACATAAAAATTGATTGTTCTGTATGCTGAAATTTTAGGTGTTATAATTGCAATGTAACAATGATATAGTTTCGAATGATTCTAATTGAAAACGTATAATAATTGAACTATTGAATCACCTATTATATAATAAATAAGTATTATTGATTATATTATATCACGTCGCTACGTCGTCAATTGGCGGGAGGCTGTTACCCTGAAGGACCCGGTACTGAAGATGGTGGTGCAGATGGAGCAGATGGTGGTTGCTCCAGGGTAACCTCATCCATATCCTCATCCTCTATCTGGTGGTCTGAAAGAGAAATGCATGAACATCACCACAAGCAAGGTAACCAACATGGGGGGGTTCAAGTAAAGCCCTATGAGAGTGTGATTGTAGTAAATGTTAAGAGTAACTATAGGTAATACCTTCAAGTGATATTGTGATGGATGACACGTCATCGACACTGGGTTCAATTCAATTCAAAGTATACTTCATTGTCATAAGTGAATAACCCTTGTTGACAAAGCTTGTTAATCTGAAATCAATAAAAATATACAGGAGAACAATACAAACTATCTACATATTGAAGAATTCAACTATAATCATTACATTACTACATAGGAGTATAATACATTACGGACATCTACAAACATTGAAAACATTTCCAGTTACATATTGAAATCTCGGATTAGCCTTCTGGAGACAAATGAAAATCTATGTAAAAAATATTCATCCAAGTTATAAAATGGGGTTTCAGTTAATAATGTCTCAACATTAAGTCTGAAATTTTTGCTGCTTGTATATATTCCAGTTTCGTTCGGCAGGTGGTTATATATCTTGATTCCGGTATATATAATTGAGTCCTTAATCATGGTAGTGCGGGGTCTCATCAACTTCATCCGACCAGTCTGCCTTGTGTTGTATTGAGACAATACAAGTAGCAATGTATGTCTATTTGCTTCACACATGTATCTCACGACTCTGTTCTGCAAACCAAAACCCCTCTGGAATAAAAGGTTACTGCATGTCCCCCAAAAGGCTATTCCGTATCGTAAGTGCGATTCAATTAGGGCAAAGTATGCGGCTCTGGCAGAAACATAGCCTAATTCAGTAGCAATGTTTTTGACAACGAAGCTTCCAGATGCAAATTTTTTGCACATATTAATTACATGATCACTAAACATCAGTTTGTTATCAATATGTGAGCCTAAAAACATTGTTGTTGTTTTATTTACAATCACTTCATTACCAATGTCTAAATTGGGGATATTGCATTGAAAAGATAATATGTTTGTTTTCTTGATATTGAGGAAGAGGAGGTTTGATTCACAACAATTTTTAATAACTTGGATGTCCTGTGTAAGGTTCATGTGTAACCTGTTATAATTCTCTTCTTGCCATAGTATGGTGGCATCATCAGCAAATAATGTGATTGTACCTTGTACATCAAGCGAAGTCATATGATTTACGTAAAGCAGGAATAGTAAAGGTCCCAGTACCGACCCTTGTGGCACTCCATGTTTTATGCTTGCGGTCTCTGACATAAAATCAGTTTTGACTGCTTGTTCACGATCGGTGAGATATGACTCAAACCATTGAAGCGTGTTGTTTATGTGGCCGTAGTGGTGTAGCTTCTGGAGCAGTATTTTGTGATTGACGCAGTCAACTGCTTTGGAGAAATCACAAAACACCCTGCAGCAACTGCCCCCCTATGTAGGCTTGAGTACACTTTGTCCATGAAGGAGAGCATGTACATGAAGGAAAGCATGTCCATGAAGGAGAGCATCATTTGTACTCTTTTTTTTTTGAAATCCAAATTGCTGTTCGGCTAATATATTATTCACTTCTAAGTTTTCAACCATTCGAATTTTTACGAGTTTCTCGATCATTTTTGCTGAAGTGGGTAGGTATTAGTGCAATAGGACGATAATTATTTGGGTCAGTAGAATCTCCTCCGCCTTTATAAATCGGAATAATTAATGAATTTTTAAGAAATGTTGAGAATTTTCCAGTTCTAAACGATTCATTTATTAGTTGCACAAGTACTGTTATTGCTGAGTCGTGGAGATTTTGGAAGACCTTTGCTGTTATTTCATCAATTCCGGATGTATTTTTCTTTTTTATGTTATTTATAACAGATTTCAATTCGTGAGTGTTTGTGTATGTTAGCTGGAATTCATGCTTTATTTCAATAGGGCGCATATTTTCGATAGGATCGAGGGGTGTTGTTATATTACTAGTTATGCGTTCAGCTAGGTTGCAATAGTGTGAGTTGAGGGTGTCGGGATTCATTAGGGTTGATGTGTGCACATTCGCTTTTCCTCTAAGATCATTTATGATTCTCCAGGTTTCTTTTACAGAATTATTGGCATTTTCTATTCTGGATCTGTAATATAGTTCTTTCGCCTTTTCCAAGACGTTACGGTAGATAGTCCTATATTTAAAATAATAGTCAATGAAAAATTTTTCTTTAGTGGATTTTTTTATAGTATGCAATAATCGTAGGTTGGGCGCAGATACTTTAATACCCCATGTAATCCATGGTGTTTTTCTTTTATGTTTTATTTTTTGAATAGGGAAAGCACAGTTGAAATTTTCAAGCAGTCGATTATAGAATGCTTCAAATTGACATTCTGTAGTAAGTGTACTATTGCAGTTGGTTTGCGAGCAGCAGTTGTAGCATTTTTCAAAGTTTTGTTTACTATAAAGCTTTCCATAATGAAAAGTTCTATTTTTACTTTTTTTATTCACTATTTATAGTAGTACAACTAGTCAAGATCCCGGTCGTCCTCCGTCCAGATCGTAGTGTACGAGGTTGTTGTAGTTTCCTTCACAATTTGCACACATATTCGTGCAAAACAGGCCATCTTTGTTGCAGCAGCAGTTCTTTATGCAGGCACCTGCACGACACGATGTGGAGGAGGTTTTCAAGAGCAGGGAGGTCAGTTAGTAATGGATGTTGACAGTGTTCCTCCATCTCAATGCCTCAGGTATCTACGTGAAGGTGTCCTTCCCCAGCTACAGTGGCACCTGCAGATATACTTGCAATGAATGCTGGCGAGCGGTAGCCCGTATTGGGGAAAGAGTGGCGATGTTTGATGCCGACTTATAGGCAGATGCCTTGCATCTCATCCCACTCAATGACAACGGTTGTTTCTGTGAAGAATACAAGGCTGTCAAAAATATTTCTCCAGACTTCATGGAGTCCTTTATCTGCTTTGGGGTCTTTGAAGGTGATGTTTGAGCGCCAGAAGAGAAAGTGGCTTTACATGATATCGTTCGAAATGTACATTGCGTTCCTTAGATTTCAAAAAAATAACCTAATCTTGTTATGAAGTATATTGTTCAAAATATGGAATTGTTTATGATACGATTCTATTTTGTTGCAGGTATGTACGCATAATATCCTCCGAAGATGGGGAAACCAAAAAAACTCATGCGAGTAAGGTAAGATGAGGAGGTGCTCCAAACTATTTCCTACAAAGTAACCACATATTCAATGTACCAACACGTACGACAGGCCACAGCATTGTTTATTGAGATTAACGAATGATAACTACTTTAATTCAAAATCAGTCATAAAAATCCTCAAAACTGGAAAGAACCACATAGTCTGGATGAAAGATATGACAGCCAGAAACAAATAATCAGAGATAAGATATGGTAGCGGAGGATCCAGCAACGGTTCTAGTGGCGAAGCGAGGAGCGATCAGGCATGGTGGACATGGGCACCCATCCACCACACAAAGTTATTAGGTGTAGTCCAGATCAGTTCATGGACATGGTTTCTAGTAGATTAATTTTTTTTGCGTTTTGGCTCTCTATTGTTCGTGAGAACACTGTGGTAGCCATGTATGTTTGTAAAAAGGTGAGCCTTGATTTGGCCCTAACGACATCGAAAACTCTCGATATTTTTCGATCATGTCGATGAAATCTCGTGGGAGGGGTACCGCTTGCCATTGAGTTGCGACAGAATGGCTCTGGACAGATCAGTGGCGATGATTCCCTTTTTGGTGCTATGGCTCCATTTGCTTGTTTCGCACTACTCTCACGTACCCTGGCACCCAGAGGAGGATTACTTGATTATTTCCGCACAATTCATTCATTTCATGAAAGCATTCCTATATCATCTTTGAATTGATATCGTGGAAACTCATTGCTTTGATGGCTGCTTGGCTATCGAACAGAACTACGTAGTCCTCATTTCTGTAGTTTTTGTCGAGATTGAACGGGGCCAATCTTTCGATATCGTGTATTCCCGATTAGAAGATGCATGAGGATTTGCCCATGGTCTGAAGGTGTTCTGTTTATTTATTTATTTAGCTTGTGGCGTGTACAAACATACATAAAGAAACAAGATGTACTAACACAACAAAAGTTACAATGTGGACAAAAATTATTTGTGAATATTGTCACAGCTCCATATTCAGTTGGTTAAGCCATTGGATGGCCTGGGGTGTTGCATGTGAAAGGTCAAGAGTTGTGCCAGGAAATGCTCTTGTCGGACATTTATAGGTAATGTGATGTATTGTTTGAGAGGCTGCGCCGCAATCGCATTCTGGGCTTGCACTCATTCCACTTGAAAAGGGACGATCCGCTCCTGCCATGGCCAGTCCGGATCCTGTTCAACCGGACCCAAGTTTTCCGGGGCATGTTGAAGCCTCGTGGTGGATCATCCGGGTCCAGCAAGGAGTGCTAGGCTGGACTAACTTTGCTCTGCCAGTTCGATATCCACTCGTTGTGTCCGTTAAAGTTGTTGGTTTTAAGCTGTTGGGCTGTTTTGACAGTTGGATTCCTAGATTTTAGTCGGTTGAATCTAATTATGTCTTGATGGATCGGTAAGTCTAGGTTTCCGCTGACCTTTTATAACTCTCGTACTAGTATCTGCTGTCTACGGATTTTCGGTGGTTCGATATGACACAACACGGGTAGCCATTCGGTTGGTGTGGATTTAATAGATCCTGTAATGATTTTCATTGTTTGGTTGAGATCGGTGTCCACCTCACCAACATAAGGACTGTTTAGCTAGACCGATGCGCAATATTCGGCCGTAGGAAAGACCAGACTGAATGCGGACGTGCGTAGTGTTGAGGCGTCAGCTCCCCAGGTCGACCCCGCTAGTTTGTACAGAATATTGTTACGAGTTCTCAGCTTCGCTGCCAAGTTTGTTAGATGTTTGTTGAAAGAGAGGGTGCGGTCCAATGTAACACCGAGATATTTGGGATAGTGGTTGTGGCGTAGAATATTATCATTAAAGATGATATTTAAATTGTCCGATGCCAGTCTATCATTAAGGTGGAAGCAGCATGACTCCGTTTTTGTAGTGCTTGGTGTGAGTCGCCATCTCTGGAAATAGCTAGATAGGTGTTCTGTGCGATGCCCAAAGACGCTCGTAGCTTCCTCGGGTATCTTAGACACGTTTGTACCCTAAATCATGACGTTTTCCTTCAGTGTGTGTATGGATTCTATGTTCCACTTCCTTTTATCGCGTAGCTCCATATGTGATTTTTTGTATCTGACGATTTTATCTGTTGGTGAGTTAGCCAGGTATGTACTTACAATTGGGGATAAGTCCCTATATTCACTAATTATCAAAGTCATATTGTAATTTTCTTTTCGTGAATGAACCAAAGCAAGGGATAAATGAAACAATATTTTTTGTTGTGTTTACACATCAAATCAATACTAGGAATTTAGCTTAGATTAGAAAAAGTATATAGTTATTATTCAGGTAGTTTTTTCCTTCTGTGTACGTCACAAAAGAAACCATTATCATCAATGTTTTTTATTTACATAATTTAATGAGAGAAGCCCCGATCGGAATTTGAAGATGATAATATATTCAAGAATGATTTCATTATGCGATTCATATTTGAAAAAATGACATTTTTCATCAGTGCCTATTGACCACGGATGGGCCTAAAGGTCGAGAAAAATCTGCGCTTCATCGCGCTCCGGCTAGCACGTTTCTCGCGGTCCACCGTGTCTCCGAGATTTAATTCTTGAAATGTCGAAGGAATACCGTATTTCTCCGCACCGTGGTAGTTTTAGCGAATATTGTATTTCTTTTTCTTTGGAAGAAATGAGTTTTATCATCATAGAAAAATAAACAAAAATGGGAATTTCCCTCCAGGACATGATGCAACGGAAGAAAGAATGCAAAAATTGGGCTCTTGAAATTTTAAACGATATTTTACACTCTATTTCTGAGAGATATGTTCTAAAGATATCTAGGGGAGATCACCGATCGCGGCAGACTACAACATCAAACTCCACGTTAGCCGCAGGCCTGACAAGATGAGGTGCCCCATCCATCCCTGGTCCTATCGACACACATAGAAAACGCGTACTCCTAGCTTTCATTCGACGCGAAAGGTCCATCTCCAGGTTAGACAACTAACCGAAACACGCCTAGGCTATGATACTCCTCCCTCGGTACTCAACGGACTTGCACAGAATGCCTGCCACCCGCAAGGGACTTATGATAATTGTCGCCCTGAGAAAACCCATCGGTTTTCCCACGTTGCTTCCTCCTGGAAGATCTGGAACTTTGTTATCTTCAGGTCCAACGTTGCCCCCGATTGAGGATTAGTTATTCAGGAACAGTGATGCTCTTGATCGGATCAACTCTGATATTTCAGGAACTACTATGATTGAGAAACAGTTTTCGTTGAGAGTAGAATTTTTTATATACGAGCTTGTAGCTCGAGCGAACTGCAACAGTAGCAAATTCAGGATTCCCATAAGGCCGTAGACCTCGATATGATTACCAATAATAATTTCAGCAACGAAAAATCCAGCTTTTGATGCAATACCAAAGATAAAATTCTTGCCACTTGCCACTGCAAGAAACCACTGAGAAATCTTCCAAATTCGATGAGAGCCTCAGACTGGTATTTTAGATTGTCAAGTGCAAAAGGTGCTGGAACATCCTCTCGAGCCACACAACATGCTCCCCAAGGTTGAGTGCCCATGGATAGTAAATCCCCTCCACATTATTTGTGAACGAGACTTACTTTCCACTTGCCATCCTCCCCCGCTTCTACTTGGAGCGGTCATCAACTTGCAAATTGGCAGGTTTGCAAGATTGTCAGCCTTTGAGTGCTTTGAACCCCTTGTTGTCGTAATTTTGTGTGTTTTCCTGACCTGTGCTGCGTGTGCATGGTGTTGATGTAACCGACTGGTGCGTAAGTGTGAGGTGTGATGTTTGTGGGTGGATCTTACGTGTTTTGTGCTGAGTCCCTTTCTCTAAACCTGTTATCGTCCAGGTTTGGGTTTGCGTGGATTTCTTGGATCACCGGGTTCCTGTGGGTGTCCGTCTTCTGGAACGTTGCGCTGGCGTGATTCCGTAGAAGGTCGTCTATGAAGTTTGGATTGACATCCAGGTCCCTGTCGATGAATCTATTCGGGACGTATCTGGGAGCGTTCACTGCCATTCTCTGGCTCACGTTCAAGAATTGCTGGATCTTGGTTCTGTATGTTTCTGCGCATTGACCCCATGCGGCATATAGATACAGGATGATGGGGAGGAGGATGGACCTGGTGAGGAGCAGCTTCAACTGGAATTCGATGTTGCTTCTGCGTCCTATGAGGGAGTTGAGGTTTCTTCGTGCTGCCTTTGCTAGTCCGAGCCTCTGAGCCACGTGTGCCTGGGTGACTCCTGAGTATTTGGCTTCGTTTGCCCATGGGATTTGTTGGTCGTTCATGATGACATGTCCTGATGGTGCGGTTCGTCTTCTGGTGGAAAGTATGGCTTGGCTCTTGTCTGCGTTGATCTCGATTTTCCATAGGTTGAACCAGTCCTCTAGTTTGTCTTGTTTGGTCCGGGTTACTTGCGTTGCGTTCACTGATCTGGCCACTAGTGCTGTGTCGTCCGCGTACAGCGCTAGTTTGTTGAAGTTGTTCTCAGGTTTTGGGATTTCCGCTATGTAAATGGAAAACAGATGTGGAGATGAGACTGTTCTCTCGAACCTATTCTTGCGTCGAGTTCTATATGTTTGGTGGTAGGCGTGGCCTACGAGAGTGTGGATGACGTCAATTACGCCCCGTCTCGCATTTCTGTACGAAACAAAGTTTCCAACAGATATTCGGAAAATTTAATTATAAAAAAAAAATCTATACTATTCGCCGGTACAAGACACTATTATCACAATATACGGAAAACATTACTAACCCGATACCCTGAGCATTTTTTCAGGAAGAGTTCGTATCTGATTCCCCACATGACATTAATTAAGATAATTCGCAATTATGAGCAGCAAAATGCGATATTTCGTAACCTTGCAATTTCAAGTGCATTCACGGGGTTTGGGGGAACCTTCTCTTTGATTGAATTGTTTTAAATAACTTTACCCGCACATTGCTTACAACGATGATCAAAACATCAATACTGTCATATACATCGTTAGATCACTTCCTGATCCTAGCCCAATGTTCACGAACATAACTTTAATTTCCATCTGTACATTATATCATCAATACGAGCATCGGTTGAAAATTGAAGTTCGAATACATTCTTGTTATGCATTTTCCATTATATTCAGGTAGCTTTTTCGTTCTGTGTACCTCACAGAAGAAGCCATCGTCATCAACTTTTTTTTTCTTCTAATAGAAGAGAGAAGCTCTGATCGGAATTTGAAGTTGATAATATTTTCTAGGATGATTTCATCATGCGATTCATATTTCAAAACATCAGTGCAATATACGGAATACATTACAAATTTGATACCCTGAGCATTTCGTTGGAGAGAATCCGTCCCTGACTTCTACCAGAACATTCATTAACACAATTCGCAATTATAAGCAGCGAGATGTGATATTTCGTAACCGTGCAATTTCAGGTGCATTCACGGGATTTGGCGGTACCTTCCCTTTGATTGATTTGTTTTAATTAACTTGACCCGAACTCGATTTCTGCTAGCATTACCGTATAACAATTCACTCGCTAATCCCCAGAGGGAATTTTCGGGATAACTGGCTTTCGATCCCTTTCATTTTTCTTTGTCCGTGTTCAGCGTGGATACCCACGAAATGAAATTAATTCTAACGATGAAGTCGTTGTGATGTCATAAAAAATACAGAGACGCTATCAGATGATTGCAGGGGTATTATTATATTGTTTGCACGGACATTTTCGGCTTTGTCATATTTCAGGGGTTGTATCCGTAAAGCCTGTTTCATCAAAAAATAGGCCGTCCAAGCTGTGTGTTTTCGTGGTAGCCACCAGACGCTGCGTGGTTAGAAATGGAAGCAATGTTTTGATTATTTTTATGCTTTTTTCGTCAGAAAATAGTATGATAAAAATTGTTTGCGTATTCGTGTGCGACTATGTGGAAGAAATAGAATTAAGGCACGAAGATCATTCGAAATTGAGATTTTCCTTGTTGAATTATCATTTTTGTCTCACTGAGAAAATGGGCGTGTGTATTCATTTTGGCCTGCACACGTTAATATAGTTCTCAGGCCGGATACGTGACCCAGTTAGGCATGAAACCTGTATGAGAGAATATAAATTTTCGTTAATGAGGATTTCAGAAATCATGTGTATTCGTTTATATATAATTGCGAGGAAACTTTTCCCCCCGATTCTGTTATTCAATATAACTGAGGTGATATCTGTTAAAAGGGCTTTTTAATTCATGTATGTCTTGAAGTTTTTTTAAGTAATTGTTTCCACTCAGAACAAGCTGAGCAACGGTGTGTTTCCACTGATCATCAAAGATCTTCACATAAGACCTCCATTCATACAAAAAAAAACAGATTTTTAAGGTTTGTAACATAACATCTTCATCCACTCGCGTCTTCAATGTCCGTAGGGATAATGTTTGAACTTTGTATAAATACATAACTCTCTCTAGTTTCGATTTAATGAGGTAATGATGATACATTAAAAAATAAAAAAAACACGATTCTAAAGATAACAGCTTTGGGGAACGTCCGGCGCAGGAGTATACAAAGGAGGAAATCTCAGTTTCCCCAAGCAAATATGCCTCAGTGTTCCAGGCCGAAGTATATGGTATACTCACCTGCGTCCAGAAAAACGTCTGGGACCTATTGTCATCTACACGGACAGCAAAGTAACAATCATGGCGCTGGTATGAAATAAGATGGCATCCAAATTGGTGTCCGAGTGTAGAAACGCTATAAAAAGTTTGTGAAAAACAGGGAAAGTCAGCCAGGGAATGAAGAGAATAGCCAAGATAGGATCAGGAAAGATACCAGTCGGGCCAGAACCAATCTTGGGAATACCCAGCAGCATGGCCATGTCGAATATAGAGGGCTGCTGCGAAAGCAGTTCATCAAAACATGGCAGGAGGCGCCATGCATGCGTAAATATATACGTAGTGCTCGTCTAAAGTCCGTTCACCCCTACTAATTTTTGAACCACCTGATATATCGCAACAAAATTTGGAGGGGTCAAATAGGAGATAAAAACCTAGTTTTTCATGAAAAAATCACACCTATAAGTGAAGAAGAACAACTCAATGTTTGTATTGAGTTGTTCTTCTTCATTATACCTTATTGGATTATGCGGTTTCTTGAAACGATTGTCCACAGAGCCAGTTTCTTTGAATGTTTTCAATATCCTTTCCACGGTACTAAAGTGAATATTTATTCCTGGATGCCGGTGATTGAAAATACAAGCAACATCTCGATATGGCACATTCTCACCACATAGAAAAACGATTTCCACTTTGTCTTGTGTGGATAATATTGTACATAAAACTTATTTGTAAATAATAAATGAACGAAAATCTGTACAAAAAACAACTCGATTTATTAAACGCAATAATTTGACATTAACCAAAAAAAAATTTGTTTCAGAAGCCTACTGAAGGAAAATTTAATTTCGATTCGATCAATTGTAATATTTTCTTCCCGAGCTGTTCCATTGTTTAAAATCACGAAATTTTATATCAGAACGAAAGTCTTTTGAATAGTTATGAAACTGTAGGTCATTGTTTAGTTTACAGAAAAGTACGATATTTCGGGTTTGTTTGTAACTGAATTATTGGTCAGAAAAATAATCAAACTGGATAAAAATCTATTAAAAAAAGAAATACGAGTGTAATTAGAATGAAGAGAAATTCGTTTATTACTGACATATTAACGTCCATACATTGGAAATCCGAATCATTTTCACAATGAAATGAAAAAACTAGATGAACTTTACAACAACAAAGACGAATGCATGGAGGTGCATTTATTTTATTTTTTTCTGGTAATAGGCCAATGTGGGTATTTTCTGGGCAAAATATGACATAAATGTCTCGTATTCATAAAAATTATTAAATTTGAATCATGTTTCGCTCAAATCAGTTAGGCGAAAAATAAAAAAAATTGGGAAAAAGTCGAAGTGACAGTAGAGAGTCCACATTTGGAGCAGAGGTATAAAATTGGAAACTGATCAACTTTTTTTTTTGCATTTTTCAAAATTTCCAAAAAACTGATTTTTTGAGGATTTTTGAAAAAAATGTCAAATTTGACATGTTTAGAGTAGCACATGACAAAAGGAAAGAAGCAAGTTTTCACTCATTTTTCAGGCACAAACCAACTGCGAAGTCAAATTTTCATTATATCTATTAATAAAAAGAACTTCCATATGTTGCGAACTTTATATGTGACACTGTATATATATATATATATATATATATAATACATATATATTTACATATATGTATATATATATATATATATACATATATATTCACATATATGTATATATATATGAATTTTAATCAGACTACATCATCTGATTATCCCACTATTGATATACCTATGTATTCAAATATATGCATTTTCCAGGTGTGCCTTACTGACCTGTATATTTCAGTATACAGGCATACAACCTCCA
This sequence comes from Gonioctena quinquepunctata, assembly GCA_018342105.1. Taxonomy (NCBI): domain Eukaryota; kingdom Metazoa; phylum Arthropoda; class Insecta; order Coleoptera; family Chrysomelidae; genus Gonioctena; species Gonioctena quinquepunctata. The sequence continues at coordinate 144,406 of JAFIRS010000922.1, read as the reverse complement.
GAAATTTAAGAAGAACACCAACTCCTACCTTCTTTCCCTTGGTTCCCACGATGTTCTCTGAACATTACAGGATATCCCTTTTCGTGGGAACCAGAACATAAAAAAAAAAAAAAAATATAATAATTTTCAGTACCAGTTCATGAACACACCAGAAAACATTCGGTTCAGATATTCCTGGGAAGATACGAAGTGTTGGCGAATAATATTACCATGCGAATCCTGTTGAACGAAGGTAAAAAGCGTGTTCTACCTTTTTTATGCCTTCTTTTATTACATCCGAAACCAACGCTGAATCGTTGAATGTGGTTAGGGCCGCTTTTAAATACTGTTTATTCTAAATTTGGGAGCAATTCTTAGGATATAAAAGATTTGTATGCATGATGTAACTTTGAACAAACATAATGTATTTCGGGACCATAATCCAGAAAGTTCACGGAACTTCACACAATCGCCGGGAATACTTTCTCCTTTTCAGTCATTTCGTCTATCTGCGGGACAATAAGCTATTTTAGTCTATCAAAAGAAGATGTTCAATTGATGAGACGTGATTCTGGATTTGTAATCGAGACTTCGTTGGATCACGTACCGTTGTATTTTCTTATAGGGTTTTCTCAGTTATTGGATCGTTCGATGTTTCTTCACAGGAATATCATAATCCTATTATATCCGTCAAATGTTGGAACTGGTGTTTCTTGGAAAATCATACTGATCTCTATGGATTATATATATATATATAATTCCATAAATAAACAAACCTGAGGGCACCGCAATATCCGCTAGACGAAAACCCATATCTGTGTTACTCGGCTGGTTTGAGCCATGAGTGAACGATCCACACGAAGTTGGCAGATCCCATTACGTGGCCTCTAGTGGAACTTGGTTCGTACTGCTTGTCCTGTCTCTCATATGTATCAAACTCTTGACTTCCACTAACTTCCTACGGAATGACCTCCGAGAACTGAAACTTCAACAATTGGCAATCTCAGTCTGTCTCATCATATGAGAATATTGAGAAATGTCATCTACAGTGAATCCATGTCTGAGTGGAAATCTCGAAATTGGCATCATGAAAATGTTAGCAAAAGGCTCATATTTTTTTTTCCAAATAGAATATATACGTATTCTGAAAACCTAAAAAATCTCCTTATAAAAATATTAATTGCAGATTGAGAAATATTCTACTATTTCAAATTAACTGTTATTTTTCCCTTCACACGGGTTTTCTCAAAACGATTTATGTTCAACAGAAACATTTGAATCCATCACATAGGAAAACGATTAAATAACTCGGCAGTCAATTATATTTCTCTCACTTGAAGAATACTGTTACGAGTCTGGGATCCGTGGCATGACATTGTATCTGATCCACTTCGTTTTCTTCACCTTCAGTCAAACTGTTCTGAACTCGCCGCTAAGACTCTCTCTTATATGAAGGTCATAAGAGCCCAGAAACAAATGGTAGTTTTCCCATCATGCTTCGAAAGCTGTCGATGTTTCCCAACTGCACGCGATAAGCACGCAGTGGCATAGAAAATTCGTTCACATAACACTACCTTTCTCATTTTGATCGTCCCCTTCAAAATCAAAGCTTTCACCGTGATAGGAATTCAGTCTTTCCAGATGGATAATTTTCATCTCAGTGTGTTAGTTTGGGAGACACAAAATTCTTCTTACGTGGATTGTATAACCAAACTCGGTCACCTGCTTTGAATCCTCTTCAAGCATCTCTCAATTCATATCGAGCTTTCGTGAATTCTTAACAGGCTCTCCCTCAGCTCATCTGCATAGTCCCGAAATTCTACCTCTTGGGTGCTTGATGATCCTAACACCAAGTCACATGGCAGTCAAAGTTTCCTTTTGAAGAACGGCCAGAAAAAAAAAGGAAGGTGTCTATCCTAGTCCCTTGATGGTTTTCAACAACCTTGGAGAGATGTCCCAACTTTGACCCAGTATTCCTTCCTTGGTAGGTATGTAAGTCCATAGGTACTCCAAATCTTGAAAACATATTGTCTTTCAATGAACTTGCTATTGTGGATGCTTCTTGGTCCGAAATGGCATAGGTGTCGACCCATTTTCTGGAATAATCCATGGCAAAAAGAATGTATGTTATGCCAGTATCTGTCACACGAAATGGTCCAGCTATATAAATATAAATCAGTTCGAATGGAGTACCTACGTTGTCTTTATTCATTTCACACCTGGGTCTTGTTTTGGGACCTCTACATGCTACGCACTCTGGACATCTTATGCACCGGCTCTCTAGATCGACTCGACATTGAATCCAGAGGAACCTCTACCTGATCTTGTCCAAAGTCGACATCCAGATGTCCTATTGATTATTTTTCGTAAATTTCATTCAGGACTTCACCTATCCTCTTCCTGCGCAAAACCAATTGAGAAATTGACGACCTCCCTCAGCTGACTTCCATACTCGTTTGAGTGTTCTACAACCAGAGAATCTCTGTGCCCACATTGCTTCGGAGATGGTATCCGTGCTCTTTCTAATGTAGAAAGTCCCAATATTTGGACATTGATAATATTGATAGTTGGACACGTGTTTGATTTTCGATTTGCGGATTTACTTGGCCACTAACTCCCTGGGTTATAGAATAATTGGAATTGTTGAGGTTAATCTCAACAGAAGTAGCTATTTCAAAGTATGACACATCCAAAAAGAACGATAAGTTACATATTTCAGAAATAGACTATAGATATGTTGACCCAAGAGCATAGTCTACAGGGAGAATATGAAGTGGTATAAAAATGTATATGGTGAAATTGATGGAAAATATTCATTTTCAGTTTGATGCAAAAAAACGGAGGACGGGAAAATTTGCGCTTTACCTAACGTCCACCAGACTGCACATTATATTTGTTTTTCTGTTGGGTCTAAATAAGGTTGAATGCACTACGAAAATGCCTATATGATGCTGATGCTTTGTATATGTAGTAAATCAATTCGATTGGCCTGTGATTAGTTGGTAAGTAAGAACTTGTCGGAATATTTGATTTTCACAAAGTAGTTACCAATCAATTTCATTGGACAATGAATGGTTGGAAAGTAACAACTTGTGGAAGTATTAATTTCATTACAATTCGCGCGACAAGGTTTTTGGAACCAAATAATTGAACAAAAAATAATTGAATCATGTCAGCGATGAAATTTATTTTATACGTTTTAGTACACGGCTTAAATGAAAGCTTGCCTTCAAAAAGTTTTTGTATTAGTTATTTAATTTTTTGCTTTTTAGTTAGTTCGTCTTAATCAGTTCATTTCTAATAGAGCATCGTTATTACAAGGTCTCTTCCCTGTGAGTTTTGAGCTGAAAGAAATCATGATCTCCTACCCCAAAAACTCCTGCACACCAATTTTACATAGAATCTGACCATAATCACAAAAACTCGTTCGTCATCCTGGAGTCACCATCTTGAATTGATAGATTTTGACAAAAAATTCATAATCTCCGAACCTGAAAATCCACCCATACCAATTTTGAATGAAATATGACCATAATCAGAAAACTCGTACTCCATCTTGGAGTTGCCATCTTGAATTTATAAAAAAAAATATAATAATCTCCGACCCCAAAAACCCCCACATACCAATTCTGAATCGAATCGGACCATAATAACAAAAATTGTCTGCCATCTTGGAACCGCCATCTTGAATTCATGAATTTTGACAGGAATTTCATAATCTACGACCCCGAAAACCTCAGCATACCAATTTTGAATCGAATTTGATAATAATCACAAAACTCTTTCCCCATCTTGAATTTATGAATTTCATAATCTTCGACTTCAAAAACCCTCCCATACCAATTTTGAATCGAATCGGACCATAATCAGAAAACTCGTCCTCCAATTGTGAACCTGAAATGTGTTGATGCCACTTCTACATATCAAGCTAGGGCTGATGAAACAACAACAACAAAACAGACGAGAAATCTGGAAACTTTCAACTACTTATGGAGGATTTTTTCAAATTTCCCAGAAGCAGAAGTCCAGGCTAGAGTCCTTGTTCAGTTTTACAATTCAATTTTTAAAGTTAACGAAAAAATGCAAATATAATCGTTCTGCTCTTTCCCCTGACAAAAATAAAAAAGCAAACCTTTTTTGAATTATAGTATTTTTTTCACATTAAATATCACTCATCCTATAATAATTATGATCCATAATGTCAGACACAAAACACGTTTAGACTTGTGTAATTCATCGACTGCTGCGGATTTTTTGGTCTTTCTATTCCATATCCCGTTTATTCACAAAAATATTCCAATATGAACGATGCAAATTAATTTCGGACTCTTATTATTTTTCTTTTGATATTTTTGTTTTCAAATTCTGACTAAATTAGAACAGGTTTCAAGAAGAAAACTGATTATAACCCGGCAAATCTTGTTGGTGGATATAATATTGATATTCTTTTCATACTTTGAGGCGCTATAAAACTGATAGTCTGAGTAATAGGTTATAAAAGTGGAATGGAAACTCGTTAAAATGTTTATTTCTAGAAATATTTTCCAACTATAACTTTCAATACCGAAAGTGTTTGAGAGTTTTATCCATTTGAAAATATCTTTCCATATTCACCCAATATCGAAAAACTTTACTAGACTCTCATTCTTATTATAATTCATAAAATGTTGGAGTTTCCAAACTAAATCAAATATTTTCATATGGGGAACTATAAAATTCTACCGCCATTATGAAAATAGCTGACAGGGAATTGAAAAAAAATATGTCCAGTAACATAGGAAAACCAATAAAGCATTGATTCAATAGAGTGAATTGTGAAAATGTTGGAATTTTATTGTAAACTGCATATTTCCGAGAAAAAAAAAACTGTCCATTCAGCAATGTTTATACAAAAAAATCACCGAAAAATAAATATGAAATATTTGAAATAAAAATATTTCAACTACAACTTTCAATCTGCCAAACATAGTGGATAATCGGGTTTATAATCCAAGCAATGAAGACATAAGGCTTGGCGATCTTATGCGACGCGCCGCCATATTTATTTATTTATTTATTTATTTATTCAAAGTTTGGGATACAAACAGGTGAATACCCAAACAAGCATTCACTAACAGTTAAAGTTACAGTAATATTCGGTGTCCAACAGGTACAGGTATAAAAATGAAAATGAAATACAATTAAACAACTTCCATACGCACTTAACGAATACTTATCATTTTTGCTATTAGTTGAATATTGTTTTCACAGTTATTTAAAAAAAGTTCGATGAAGTAGTAAAGATATCTAGGTTGCTACAATATTTGTTGATAGAATCGCACATTCTAGTGAATTTTACCTCAAATTTGTGTTATAACTCTGACTGGCGAGTAATTGTCTATTTCAGGTGTGTCTGAGAAACATGATAAAAAATCATTGACACTAGATTTGGTGAGTCGTAATAGTTTCTTATGATTTTAAAGATAAAGAGTAAATCAGTAATTATCCTTCATTGTTCAAGAAGCTATACCTTGTAGTGATTGCGAATTTCATTTATGCCTACAGTGACATAAATGCTTGTTATTTTGAAGTACAGAAATCTCACAAATATATTCTGAAGTTTTTCTAATCGCAATTTATGTATATTATACTGTGGGTTCCATATGACACTGCCAAAATTTATCTTGCTGTAAACAAAGGCAGAATAAATAGATTTGATTGCCACCTCATTATCGGAATCTTTGCATATTCTACAGAAAAATCCTAAAGCTTCACTGCAGGAATTGAGTACAAGATCAAAATTACAATTGAAAGTCAATAATGTGTCAAAATATACTCCAAGATCTTTATTTGATCCACTCTCTTGATAATGTTAGTACCAAAGGAATATTGAAAATTGACCGATATATTATTTCTGCAGAAAGATATGCATGCACATTCACTAATATTCAGTTTCAGTTTGTTGCGGTTGCAGTATTCTGGAAATGTATTGAATCTTCTTGAATCTATGAGCAGTCCTTGACTGTTTTTACTTTCTGGAAAGTCATCGGCATCTAGACGTATTTGTGAGAGTCCCTAAGTGTGAACCCTGAGGAACTCCCGAGGTTACCACGAAGGGAGCGGATCTGTAGGCATTTACGTTCACGAGCTGACTTCAATTGTGGGGATACGAAGGGAGCCGTACAAGGAGATCTCCCTGAATACCGATTCTAGCAAGTTTTGAGATGAGGAGGATGAGGTCAACTCTGTCAAATGTCTTACTGAAATCAGTGGACAGCGAGTCAACCTGTGCTCGATTGTCTAATGTGTTCGAAATGTAGTCTGTGTATAACTAGATTTGTTTCAATGGCTCTTTTGGAGAAAAAACCATGCTGGTCATTCTATTACTGATGACTTGATACAATGAAACCCGGTGTCATAAGCGATGCTTTCAAGCAATTTGCTGAAAATGAATAATTTACTAATACCGCGATAGTTGATCGCTGGGGTTCTATTACCAGAATTTTCATAAATTGGGGCTAGGAGAGCAATTTTCCAGACTTCTGGGAAAGTACCAGACCTTATTGATTTATTGAATGAGATATTCAGAGCATAGCATAAACCAGAGCTGCAGTTTTTAATGAAGTATGAAGGGTAATCATTGGAATCTGCACCCTTATTCACATCGAGTGATCTCATTTTATGTAATGTGATTCCTGGGGTGAACGTTATTGAATTTAGCAAATTATTATTGCTGTAATGAGGAGAAAAATCATTGATTTCCTGTAGGGACTCGTATACGCTATGAAAATGAGTAGTAAATTAATCACATATACTTTGACCGTTTTCAGTACAAACATCGTTGTAACTGATTTTGTTAGGTATATCGACCTAATTTTTACAGCTTTTTACATAATTCCAGAATTTTTTGGGGCATGTTCTGATCTCATTTTGAATGTTGTTTGTGTAACCGTGTAATCATGTATGATTGATAAAATTTCTGGCTGACTTTCATTTTTTTAACCTTCTTTTTTTTATGTGATCGTCTAAACAGTCAAATCCACTTCTTAGGTAGCGGGATCTGCAATCCATCTGCTCTCAGAAGCCAGCTTGTTTGTTTTGCGGCCCACAGCCTAGTATAGTATTTTGTTTCGGCTCACAGCCTTATATAGATAGACACTTGAAAGGATAGACCCTTAATTTTCCCGTTGTGTATATATTTTTTTGTGTTCTTTGGGATACAAAGTTCTGTTCAGCTGAAGAGAAATAAAAGAAGAAGTGTAAGTTGATACATATATTAAAACCAAGAGTAACAATCTCAACTTGTTGTTGGAAAACAAATTCAACGATACAAATCTTTACATTTTTCACAAGTCAATATTGGAGCTTATAAGAGTTCAGCTTATGGTGTAATCGTCTCTGCTTTCAAATTTAATTCAATAAAACTATGTAAAGTGTTTCTGAAGTAATGAATTCTGGACTATATGGACAAGTGACCGAAACATATCTGTTTTTCTAATATTGTTGGATCCCCAAAATATATTGCCGGCACATTTCGCGGGTATATCGATAAATCCGTAATCGCCAATTGAGAGAATGAAGACATTCACCATACCCAACCAAGGAGTTGCTATGAAATTTGACCTAGTGACCGGTCGTCCTTATTTTGTGTGCACACATAATAGAGCAACCCGTTACCATCCTCGGCCACTCTTTTCAGTACGTTCTATTTGTATACATATATAGAGTTTGTATATATGCGTAAAGCCGGGATCCATGACTTTGCATAGAGTAACTTTGTGCTACAGTAAACTACTCCTTTCGAACATTTCTCAATTTAGCTATCGGATAGTCACATCGTCAAACGACTAATTGATCACTACAACTCCGGACAAGTATGAATTGGTGATTCCTAGTTTATAATGACCTGATTCAACTGCTATAATAGCAGATATCTTCCTCAAACTCTATCGTCCATTTTTTTATTAAGAGACGATTCCAATATCTAATTCTTTTGTTTAAAAATCATACATTGCTCTTTAAAAGGAATATTGTTATTGTATGTATTGAATGTTCAAATGAAATAAACAGGGATTCAATTTATCAGTTTCGGATCTTTACCAAACTCCTTTAGTTTTCTCCCGACAACATGTGAGAATAGTCCTCTAGTATGTTTAAATTGCCACAACCGATGGATTTGCCCGGACCTTGGCTTAGTGACCAGCCTGTCCCGTTTTGGGTGCACCCGTTACTTTCCCGATCACTCTTTTATTTAATAGTTTGGCAAGGGGTTAAACCGGGATATAGTAATATATGGCAAGAAGTTACATTGGGACCAGATAAACATACTCAGTTCTTCTATGTCACAGTTGTGCCCAAACGGTTTATAAAACTGCGGTCAGATCCAGACCAATTTAACTGAAGAAAGCTGACTCCCTCAATTCTAATTTTACTGGTTTAAGCGTCATACTAAATGACGAAGTATCCTTAGAACTTTTTATCGAACTGGTATAAACAACCAGGAACCTTGACTTAAGATTCAGGACATATTTGACTCTACTAGGTACGGACTTGGCCTCTCTAGAGGTATTTGGACTGGTGTGGTTGCTTCCATCGTGTCGTCCCTTGAGATAGTACCTAAATATGATTTCATAGCAGGTGATGTTGTCAGGACTAGGATTCAAGCTGGACTGATTTCTGATCGATTTTGTGCTCACTTTTATAGGAATAGGGAATTGGGAGACGGATTTTGTTTCTAAGAATTCCAAATTGTCCCACTGGAACTCGCCAGTATTCGAATTTCCCGAATGGATTTGCAATCTGAAACTTGCATAAAAGTGGTCTAAGATATCTGTTGTATGAATAGTACCAGGTTTCCCTTCGGAAAGAACACCGCATTTACCAAATTTCAGCTATAAAGTTTGGTTTTTGACGTCTTGTTGATGTACATGACATTGTACTTTGAAACTAAAATTTCATCTCTCAAGCTCTGTAAGGTGGGTAAGAAGCATATCAGCTTGATGAGAAAAGTGTATTCTTTCATTTGATATATTGGATTTGTAGCGAAATATTATAGGAAGATGACAGGGTAGCGTGAAAGTGTCATCCCTACATGTTCATATTGTTTCCTAGATTTGGTTTTTCCAAATTCCAAATTCCAAGTTAATATTCCTTCTATCAGCCTGATATTCTCTCATTTGAGGTGTGAAATAAACATTGTTGAAAGATTGCAGGGTAACGTAGAAGTTGAAGGTAACACCTACCTGCTTATAAAGTTCTAAGGTTCGTTTTTTCTTCCTGCTAAGTAACGATTATTTTGATCAGCTTGATTAATAAAGTGTATTCTACGATTTAGGGAGTCATTTCACATATGATTGGAACATTACAGGATATCGTTGAAGTTGAGTTGAGTACCCTCATCCCCATAATATTCCCAGATAAGTCCTTTCTGTTCCTAAGATTGATATTTGTATGCTCAGATTAATCAATGAAGTGTGTATTTCAATCCTAGATGTCAAATAGTTGGGAGAATGTGATTGACAGATGGCCGCACAGTGCTGAAGTCGAATTATAGGAAGTACATTCAACGTTACCTATGAAGCGTATGGACCTCATAACTATATAGTGATTCATACTCACCTTGTTCTCTCCGTACAGTCCTAAACTTGTTATCAGTTGTCGTGCAATTCCATAACTTCCATAACAGTGGCGGAGAGGGAAAGAAATCCTCGAAGGAATTTTACTTACTTTCTGCTAGACTCTTGTCATCGGAAACCTTTTCTTGGAAGTGCAGATGATGATTCTAACTACCTGCTTGGTATGCTCTTCTCCTGAATGATATTCTATGCTCAGACAGTCTGATGTATTCCATAGTTGACTTCATAACGCTAGTTTTTTTTGTTTATGGAAAGAACACTCCCCCTACCCACCAACATCTAGGGATTTATGTAATCTAACAAGATCCAGGGTCACACCGTCTCATTTGTATAGGAAAAATATTGGAAAAATGGTACCGAAAACCAGTTTTATGTATTTTTCCAGGTTTTTTTTTCAATTTTAGTTGATTTTATGAACAGCCTTCTCATATTCTAGAAGAAGTATACATTTGAGTATTTATCATGATCCTATTTGAAATAAATCCATTATTCAAGGGGAGTAACTTGATTTACTACATTCAATATAACGTTGTAGTGGAACAAATAATATTATAATCATTAATTTATTTTTCAAATAAATCACAATACTCACGTTCAAAAAATTTTTCTCTCCGTGTATAAGTTAAGCAAATTTGTCAATAAAACACAAACTTTTTATTCCGAAATCGTCATTATCTGTTCAGAAGAGGCCCTGAAGAAATCATCCACCCATATAACCCGAATGATAACAATTGATAGGTGTGACATTTGTCAAGTGACTTTCCCGAGCGAAATCCTCCATAAACCCTCCAAGGCAAAGGAGCCGGAAAGCAAAGGTATTTCTGGGTCATTCACATTGTTGAAAATTTGCCGTAAAAGAGATGGTTTAGAAAGTGATAAATGCGCGGTCCCCTGGGTCTTTATTAGCTACATGCCAAGCTATTTGTCAAGTGTCGTTTTTGAACATCTCTCAAAATGTTTTGGCAAAGTTCGAATGTCTCCCGCCAGTTACATATTGGCATTATATTTTCTAGAATAGCCCAACTCGATAGCGATATATGTGTTAAACGAGGCTTCACTGATGATAATGGATTTACGGTGAAGAAAAATCGCTTGGAGATATTTCTACGAATATATTCACATATTTATTTGTGTTTTTCATTATTCCAACAACAATAATGAATCTATAGGGACAAAGAACATACAGTCAACGCGATGAGGACGCAACACTGAACTGAATGATCGTTGGCGCCCGATATTACCAGTAAACAGAATCTGTCTTCAGCGTAGCATTTCTATTATTCTGCACTCTCACTAATCTACTCAAACTGATTGATGTGAAATGCGACTAGTTTTGTTTTTTGCATTATTTCTGCTCTGATTTGGATAACCCTTTTGTCACTTCTTTCACAGATCCCTTTACTCATGAACAAGTAGCAAATTACTCAGTTTCAGTAATTCGCGAATGTGATCAAGAAAAAGTCTGATTTCTGAATTTTTCTCCTTACCTCGTTCAATTATAACAGCCTGATGTCAGAACGATAGTTCGGATTGCACAATTATATTTTTCCATTATTGTCACTATGCTTTTGTTTTCTGGAGGGACACCAGATGTGGGAGAATGATGCCTCTTTTCCAGACAAGCCAAAAATAAATCAGTGACAGGGAAATAAAACCAAAACGTTCTTTCATTGGGAGCCACCTTAACTCCTTCGATTTGTTCCATGGTAGGCTTACTCTTTCATATCAATAACTCAATTAGGTATCAAATTTTTTGTAAAAATATACATTAAGATATCGAGCAAATGTGGATGAAAACCCGTATCAAAAACCTATATATTTGGTGTTATCTATAGAACTCCTAAATGCAAAATATTGGAATTCCTTGATAGTTTGGGAAACTCGGTCGTACAATTGATCTCGGAATGCGACATAATCATGATATTGAGATATTTCAATATTGATCTCCTTGGTAATAGCTCAGGCACAGATCAATTCATTAATTTCCTGGAATCGACTTATGTCAATTAGTCAATGAGCCTACTAGGGTTACAGATTCCAGTCAATCTCTACTGGATGTTATCATTACATCAAACAATTAAAAGAAGTTATTGGCATTTTCTTCTGGTTCATTTCGCATTGTCCTTTCCAGTTTTGGAAAAAAATGCCGAGTGGGATGATGACGATTAGGGAATCTCTGAGCATAAATTCGAGCTGCACCAATGGCATTCTTTTTTGCTTTTCCGTAAATTAGCAACATGTCAATTTTCTCGTTTCTGGTATTATTCTCCATGTCAAATTATAAACTACGCAACAAATAAATCTTTAAAAGTTACAGCATATTCATTAGCCTATTTGTTTAGGTAGTCCTAGCAACAGGTTCAATTGTTTGCCACGGATAACTAGAATAACAGGACTTGGTGCATAAGTATACCGAATACGTATTATTTGGTTATTAGATATGATCTTGCAATTATTCAGATAAATAGTGAAAATAAAGTGAAAGTGTGTGGTATCAAATTATTCGTAAGAAAAAGATCTTTCACAAAAAGCCGACGAGCCATCCCCTTTTCATTTGAAAAAATCAAGTTAACAGAAAAAATTCATATTTGCATCTTTTAAATAATTCCTAAAACGACTGTGAAGTCATAAGCCTCAAAGTCGTATTTTTTTCATGTTACTTGATCAAGAATGAAGCGATTTATACGATCCATGGCATTCTAGATCGAAAAATGAAAATGACTTTATTTGTCAAATATTCACAAGTGAGGTGTTGTTGGATTTAGAATGCCATTCTCGATCGAAATAAGTAAAAATATATGGAATGTTCTATTCAAAAATCGAAAGTTGGGGTCATTTCCGGTCATACCGGAAGTACGACAAAGCAAGTAAATATGTCAAAACATTTAAATTGAACTATAATACACAACCCCCAAATTTCGTTTTTCTATCTTATCTAATAATAGAAAAGTTATAAGGATGAGCCACTTTAGAGAATCCCCGGTATACATGAACACCATATTAAAATACATTAGAAGTATAAAAATAAATATGAGATCCTGAAAACAGGTATCACAGTCAAACAAAATGTAATGAAAATACTATATCTGACTAGACTGTAGAGGTGAGGTGAGCACCGATGTGAGGTTACTGAAAAGTGGCCTGGAAGAACTCCCGAACATTATAAAGCACCAGTTCGAGAAGAATATTATTCATTGATGATCTAAATAGTTTATATTCTTCAATATTCCATATATCTCATGGAATATTATTATATATTTTGGCTGCATTAAATATCAGTGAGTTCTTGATTATATTAGAGGATGGAATGGGAAGTTTCAAATTATCTGTTTGGCAGTGATGCCCTCATTGACCTTATTGCTTCTGCTATATCGGATCGAAACTATGGAACAATTCACCGAACATCATGAAAAAATTAAATTCAGCTCGACTTTTCAAAAACAAATTAAAGGAATGGATTTTTTTCAAATGATCGAAAGTATTTCGCCAATGTAATTGATCCATTTTTAATCTTTAATTAACTTTTAAGTTTACTATTTTTGTACAATATAAACTATTTTCAGTGGTTGCATATGTGTGTTGATGATGTGTATGCTGTATGAGTGTGTATGTGTGATGTGTGCATAAGGGTGTATATATGTATGTATGTGTATATACGTTTATGTATGTGTATATCTGCATATATTTATTATCAAAGAATACGTACTTTTCTTCATCCAGGTCTTCAACCTTTGTAAATATCTTAATATGTATATCTTAATCGTAGTTATAAGTGCTATAACTGAAAATTAAACTGGTAACTTTCATGAAAGTGATTAATCAGTCAAAACATATTTTAGATCAAATACAAACTTATTTCAGATCAAATATAAACTATAAACTATTTATACCCGGAGACAAGTTCTTTGATGAACTTAGTCGGGTACTCAACCTCCCTTGTTTATTCAGTGTACCTACATCGCTATAACAATAGAATATGTTATCTCTTGATTTTTTCTCTTACTATGTTATCCATGCTGTATTTGTTATAGTTATAATATAATTATTATTTATATTAGGTTATGAAGATATTTATATATATATATATATATATGTGTGTATAGATATATCTATACTTTGTATTCATGTATAAATGTATGATTTCTTTCTTGATTTCTTGAATAAACAAACATTCATTCATGCAAGGATTTATTCTTGAAAACCAAGCAAACTGTTTCAGGTATAAACAATGATGGAACAGTTGATATATTATTCTGTTTAAACAGATACCTGCATGATACTCGCGGTCCATTCATTACATAAATAACGGATGGCACGTTTTTGTAGGACAAATATTGTCTGGAAGTTTTCTTGGTTACATGAACCCAGAATATGTGATTCGATCAGTGCATGGTGAACCATCTTAGCAGTTGCTGTACCCAATTCGTTGGCCACTATACTCAGAGCATAACATCCTGATGCAAGTTTTTTTCCCAATTGTTTGACGTAATGCTAAAACTTGGGTCTACGTGTCCCATCAATGATTGGTTGAGATATTTCCTTGCAAATAGAAAAATCATTGTCAGGATCAAAGAAATACTACTAGAAACTTGGAACACCAAGAGGTCCTCTGATATTCTAAACTCATGTTGATCATTGCCTGATAAAAGTAGAAAATGGTAGAGTTTGCATGTATGTTGATTAAACCATGATTTCTTGAAACAACTGTGATAATTCCTTCAAATTGATTTTGTTTATAGATTTCATCATATTATCAATAATAAAGTTTTGACTTTGATTATATCATTATGCATCAATTAAAACCATAGGAATATGTATATCCATCGATTTTAAAGTTAAAATCACTTTGGTGTCTGCTCTTCGATAAAGGGCGATGAAGTGCCATTTTACGCCTGCAGAACCGGGGATAAAGTGCTACTTTACGCCCGGTCGGTCGGTTCAGCGCAGCCGAGGGCTATTACACGCCAAGGGTGCTAAACGCTATTCACGACCGAGATACATACATACGTAATTTCATGCACAAGCCAGTATTCATTTCATTGAATTATATTTTGCAATCAAAACAATTTTGACTCACTTAATATATATGTTTCGATTGACAGCAATTGACACTGACAATAGCGATATTTTAATTTTATCCAAATCGTAGTGTAAATAACATTGTTTATGGCCATAGCAACCAAATCAACAATTCACTCTTAACTCGGCGCCATTATTGTTTCCGCATAATTTCACAATGGAATCGATGGTTTCTGCAGAAAATGATCTTTCAGAGGATATTGTTGAGTCCGCTGAGAAAGCAAAACTTGATCTTCTACCGTCGAAATCAAGGAATTTGTATGAGAAGATGTATCAGGAATATTCATTGTAGTGTACAGGAAAAGGACTTACATTGAATTAAATCATTGGAGACACTCTGTTAGCATATTTTAATGAAAAATCGAAGTACTATTAACCTTCTTCACTATGCAGCTATTACTTAATGTTGAAAGCCACGATTAACATCAACCATAATATAGATATTAGTAAGTTCCCTAAACTATTTGCATTCCTTGAGCGTCAATACGACGGTTACAACCTAAAAAAGTCACTGATTTTGAACAGAGATGAAATAGATGATTCTTGATAGAAGCCCCAGATGACAAGCATTTATTAATAAAAGTTCCTTTAACTTTTGGAGTAAGCGGAGCCTGCAGGCGTGAAGAACTTACCAAAAGATCGACGACATTCAAGATTTTGGGGAATCATTTTTAGTCAGCATAAAAGAATCAAAAACGAAGGTATACAGATTGATTTGTTGAAAATATGAACAGGATGTTCATAAAATCAGATGTGGAATCATCTGCGACTGAAAGATAAACTTTAGTCACTATCTTCCATCGTCAAGATAACCTCTTGTGGGGTATTCATGTTGAAAAGGGAAACATTCTCGATTGAATATTGATAGAAAGATTTTTCTGTGAATTGAAAAATCCACTTAAAACAGAAAACAACTACTTCCCCGGCTAAAGCCACGCTGGACATTGAACTACATCTGATAGATATTCTGAAAAGGCCCTAACTCAAAAGAAAATCTGAAATTGAAAATTTGCATTTTCATTCAGATAGTTATTTGATTTTCTATTCCAGTCTTAATTAAGAACTCATAAAGATGAATGAGGCAAAGAAGAATGTTTTCCAAAAGAGAGTACTCACCAGAAATCATTCGTAACATTGACGCAGGAGAGACATCGCATTCACTAGGTCTTCAATACATTTTTGTCGACGAAAATCTATTTCACGCTTCCACGATCATCAGGAAGACCGGAAGAAATGGGAAACACACTTTCAAGAAGCAATCTCACTTTGCAAAGATGGAAAAGTTAGAATCATTTCTTTGGAGAGACACTTTGAAATTAGTGTTTTCTGACATTAAAACCTGTCATGGGGTATGATAGATTGATTTGTTGAAAATATGAACAGGATGTTCATAAAATCAGATGTGGAATCATCTGCGACTGAAAGATAAACTTTAGTCACTATCTTCCATCGTCAAGATAACCTCTTGTGGGGTATTCATGTTGAAAAGGGAAACATTCTCGATTGAATATTGATAGAAAGATTTTTCTGTGAATTGAAAAATCCACGATTAAAATGAAGTTATTTTTCGTGAATGTCTAACAGAAAACAACATTCTTCTTTGCCTCATTCATCTTTATGAGTTCTTAATTAAGACTGGAATAGAAAATCAAATAACTATCTGAATGAAAATGCAAATTTTCAATTTCAGATTTTTTCTTTTGAGTTAGGGCCTTTTCAGAATTAATATGTTTTTTTATTAAAGAAAAAAATTTTCTTTTGAATATCTATCAGATGTAGTTCAATGTCCAGCGTGGCTTTAGCCGGAAGTAGTTTTTTTCTGTTAGACATTCACGAAAAATAATCGTGGATTTTTCAATTCACAGAAAAATCTTTCTATCAATATTCAATCGAGAATGTTTCCCTTTTCAACATGAATACCCCACAAGAGGTTATCTTGACGATGGAAGATAGTGACTAAAGTTTATCTTTCAGTCGCAGATGATTCCACATCTGATTTATGAACATCCTGTTCATATTTTCAACAAATCAATCTATCATACCCCTATGACAGGTTTTAATGTCAGAAAACACTAATTTCAAAGTGTCTCTCAAAAGAAATGATTCTAACTTTTCCATCTTTGCAAAGTGAGATTGCTTCTTGAAAGTGTGTTTCCATTTCTTCCGGTCTTCCTGATGATCGTGGAAGCGTGAAATAGATTTTCGTCGACAAAATGTATTGAAGACCTAGTGAATGCGATGTCTCTCCTGCGTCAATGTTACGAATGATTTCTGGTGAGTACTCTCTTTTGGAAAACATTCTTCTTTGCCTCATTCATCTTTATGAGTTCTTAATTAAGACTGGAATAGAAAATCAAATAACTATCTGAATGAAAATGCAAATTTTCAATTTCAGATTTTTTCTTTTGAGTTAGGGCCTTTTCAGAATATCTATCAGATGTAGTTCAATGTCCAGCGTGGCTTTAGCCGGGGAAGTAGTTGTTTTCTGTTAGACATTCACGAAAAATAACTTCATTTTAATCGTGGATTTTTCAATTCACAGAAAAATCTTTCTATCAATATTCAATCGAGAATGTTTCCCTTTTCAGTATACAGATTGTTTATGGTTGTGGATGGAAAGAAACCAATGCCCAGCTTTCTTGGGCTCTACAGGAAATATCGTTTGTGACAACCAACACAGACTGAACACAAACGATTTTTTGTATTTTTTTTTTTTCAAATATGGAGTGTTCTACTGAAGTGGTTGGAAAAAACACGTTTGGTCAAATGCATCAAAATATTGCAGTTTTTTGGGGCTACTCAATGCTAGTAAATATACGGGACATTGTTTTCGGCGTGGTTGCGCCACTTTTTTAGCTGGAGCAAATGAAAACCTAACCAACGTTAAGTTACACGCTGGCTGGAAATCAAGCAGTGTACCGGAAGGTTAAACGCTCAGGGACAAATAAGTACAATTACTAGAGGAAATGAATATCATCGTAATTTAACAAAACATTTGCTGGCTTTAAATATTGCTAATTATAATAATTGCATTTTTAATTTTGAAATTATACACTGTTGGAAAAGAGTTGTTGAAATAACAAAAAATAAGGAACCCAGGAGGTCCACTAGTATTATTGGTGAAATTGGAAATTTTAGATATTGACGATGTTCACATTTGCATATTTGTGGCTTTCACCCAAATTTTTGCTATTCAACAAATTCAGCAAAGTAAATGCCACAATTAGACTGTAGACGATTTTACAAAATCAGTAGTGCATCAACAACATTCAGTTACTATTTTTTCACCTATTTTTTGTTAAGCTGACTCAAAAATGTTTTCACAGTGAAGTCATTCATTTACTTTTTTCAATGAATTAACATAATATTTTAGTGAAATTAACATTGTAAATATTGTCGATTCCTTTACTAGTTTTCATCATGTATAAACTAACAAGAAGTAATTTGTAAACCTCATGCTGTTGGAATCTCATTCTCTTTGTGTTGTTGTTGAAATGAAATTTTGTCGATTCTTTTCTTTTAGTTTTTCATACAACACAGAAAAAAAAATTATTTTGTCTTTTATTTTTCGTCAAAACATAAATAAAAATTTTTGGTTTTTCAGGAAAACGGTTTGATAAATCAAGAATATATAACATCAGAAGATTTTAATGCTAATATTATAAAAAAATTAGTACTCTATTTGTTAAGGATTGATAGTTGTATTCTTGTTTTTGAATTATTTTAATGTGGACTGTAACTTTACATAAACGGAAAATTGTTGACAGTTTTCTTGACAACGTCAAAACACACAACTCTCTTAGATTCTAAATAATAATTGAACTAATTAACGAATCATCTCATACATGCCCCCCACCTTGAAAGGATTGATCTTTCAAAACAAAACAATTGAATTATTCTAGATACACAACTCGATATTGCTGGTTGAATTTGTTCAACCCTGTTAATATTCACTTGTCCTTCACAACAAAGTCTTCTCGTTGCTCGATTGGAAGAGGGCAAATTTTGGAGAATGCTCGCTTGAGGAGACCTTGTGTAGTGTTGATTGTCGCCACTCTCGCTGTACCATCGATGCCGGGATGAAGTGTGGTTATTCTTCCCAGTAACCATTTCAAAGGTGGTGCTCGATCATCCTTGATCAGAACTAACGCCCCTGGTTTTAAGACATGGTGATTGTCTCGCCATTTTATTCTTGTTTGTAGCTCTGCGATGTACTCTTGAGACCACCGCAACCAGAAATGTTGTTTTAATTGTTGAATGCGTTGAAAATAGGACAGACGAGATTCCTTGATTGACGTCAAGTCAGGATCTGGTAAAGAGGTCATCGACTTGCCAATGAGAAAATGTGATGGAGTCAAGGATGTGAAATCATTGGGATCGGAAGAGATGGGAGTAAGGGGTCTCGAATTGAGAACAGCTTCAATCTCTGTAAGAACTGTATAAAAATGTTCGAACGTTAATGGAGCATTACCCAAAACTCTGTTCAAGTGCGATTTACAAGATTTAACTCCTGCTTCCCAAATTCCCCCAAAATGAGGCGAATAAGCTGGTATGAAATGCCAGTTAACCCCGTGGTTTGCAATTTTTTCTGTAATATGGGTAGAATGAATGTTCAGAAATTCTCCCAGTTCCTTTAACTCATTATTCGCTCCAATAAAATTAGTACCGTTATCTGAAAAAATATCAGAAGGTTTTCCTCGTCGAGCTATGAAACGACGAAACGCTGCAAAAAATGCTTCGGTTGTTAGAGCACTTACTAGTTCTAAGTGAACTGCCTTGGTAGCAAAACAGATGAATAATGCTAAGTAACATTTCAATGTTTTGCTACCCCTGCCGAGTTTGTCCTTACATAAAAATGGCCCTGCATAATCTACGCCTATGGTTTGAAACGGGGAAGAAGGTGATACGCGAGCTGCAGGTAGAGCACCCATCAAAGGAGCTTGTTGCTTAGTATTGAACCTAAAACACCTTACGCATTCGTGCACCGTCTTCCGTGCTAAATTTCTACCACCTAGTGGCCAATATTTATTTCGTATGGAACTCAAAATTAACTGTGCTCCTGCATGCAGAAGACCTTGATGTTCATTTAAGAAGATTAATTTTGTTAAATGGTGTTTTCCTGACAAAAGAGCAGGATGCTTCTTTTCATAAGAATATGGAGAAAGTTGTAACCTACCTCCGACTCGTAAGATTCCGAAAGAATCAATGAATGGGTTCAAACTGAAGATGCTTGTAGATTTAAGAGATTTATTATTTTTTATTTTAAGCAATTCTTCAGGAAAGCTTTCTTGCTGTGATATTCGTACCAGAACGTTCAAAGAACATTCCAGTTCATTGACTGTTAAGGGACCTCTTGTCCTAACCTTGAGTTTACAATTATTATGAATCGAAAACAGTAACCAAGTACCCTTTTGCCCTTTGTAATGAGGAAAATTTGTAGAATGGGAACAATTCATTATGTTCAATTTTCAAAATAAAAATATTTGTTTTCATTTCTGGTACCTCTGCCGGCACTTGAAAAGTAGATGCAGGCCAAGTATCACGACCTTGAGATAACCATGATGGTCCCACCCACCATAACTTCGTCTCTTCAAGATATCTGGGGTCTACCCCACGAGAAAACAAATCGGCAGGGTTATCGCCTGATCTCACATGATGCCATATTTGTATATCTGTTAGCGCCTGAATTTTTGAAACCCTATTCCCCACAAATGTTTGCAGTTTATTAGGTGATGTATTTATCCAGCAAAGACATATTGTGGAGTCACTCCAGAGGAAATATTCATCTACAGTTAGTGTCATTGACGTTTTAAGTTTGTTTATTATTTTAGATAGAACTAGCGCCGCGCAGAGTTCTAATCTCGGAATAGACACAATTTTCACTGGAGCCACTTTACTCTTCGAATATAAAAGACGTACCAGAATATTCCCGCCGTCGTCAATGCTTCGAAGATATGCGCAAGCGCCGTAAGCTTCGATTGAGGCATCTGCGAATCCATGAATTTCCACTCGATTGGTATTTAATCCAAGGATACATCGAGGTATTTTCAAATCATTAAGTTTTGCAAGATGAACCTTAAAATGTTTCCATTTTGATTCTAAATCGGACGGTAATGATTCGTCCCAAGTTAATTTTTTCATCCATAAAGATTTTATCATCATTTTAGCTATTATGATGCATGGACTCAGTAGACCTGAAGGGTCAAAAATTTGACTAATTTCTGAAAGGATAGTTCTCTTGGTTATGGAGGTAGAGCTTGATTTTATGTTGATATTATACATTAATTTATCATCTGTACATGACCAATATAGCCCTAACGTTTTGTTTTCTCTTTTCCCCAATTTTAGCAATTTGCGAACATTATCAGAAGAGATCGTCTTTAGAATCTCGTCGCTATTTGAACTCCATTTTTGAAGTTCAAATCCAGCAGATTTTAGGAGGGATGTGATATCCTTACAAAGACTTAATGCTTCGCTGACTGTATTTGTTCCCGATAACAAATCGTCCATGTAAAAATCATTCATAATAACCTGAGAGGCCTTTGGATAACTAACTATATTATCTAAACCTACCTGCCTAAGACAACGCATTGCCAGAAAGGGAGCAGACGCGGTACCGTATGTAACGGTTTGTAACTCGTAAGTCTGAATTTTTTCCGTAGGTTCCGATCGCCACAAGATTCTCTGTAGTTGTCTTTGTGTTGGTTCGATCAGTATTTGGCGGTACATTTTGTGATATCCGCGCTTATGACAATATTATATTGCCTGAACCTCAACACCAATGATACCAAATCATCTTGTATGTTGGGACCGATATATTGGAGATCATTGAACGAAACGTTTGTTGTGGATTTGGCCGACCCATCGAAAACTACTCGAAGCTTTGTAGTTTGGCTCGTTTCATTTGAAACACAATGATGGGGAAAATAATAATTAAATGAATCATCTTCTTCGTCTACAGATACCATATGTCCCAATGTCTTATATTCATTTAGGAAATCAGTATATAATTTTTTCAAATTGGGATTTTTATTAAGTTTATTTTCTAAAGAATGAAACCGATTCAAAGCCCTTAGCTTCGAGTCTCCCAAAAGAGCAGGAGAATCCTTCAAAGGAATTGTCACCACAAACCGCCCATCTTCATTTCTTTTGTAGTTTTGTGAAATATTTCTTCACAACGTAATTCATCAATAGATAAAATTGGAGATTCATGTGGTGGTTCCTCAATTTCCCAAAATTTTGCAAGCTGAGAGTGAATATCTTGATTTTTCGTCAGATGACATCGATTTACTGAAGGATTCATGCCAGATGGCATATTTCCACCCAAAACCCAACCAAATTTGGTTTTTTGTAACGTTGGAAGATTGTATCCGAGTGAAATTTGCCCTATACACAACAAATTCAAATATAATCCTCCCCCGATGAGCATGTCAATATTACCCGGTTTATTAAAGGTGGGATCTGCCAATCTGATATTGTTTGGTATATTCCACGATGAAACATTCATATTATAGGATGGATATTTTCCACTGATATGCGGGATCACCAAGCACATAAGATTTGTTTCAAATGCATTATGACATGATTTGATTTGAATTTGACATTTATATTTCAAATGTGATATATTTTGACCAATTCCCGCTATTGCTGAAAGTATTTCCAGTTTATCAACCCCAAGTTTGTCACAATATTCGGATTCCCGCTATTGCCAAGTATTCAATTAAAGCTGTTTGTAATAACACATTATTATCATTTACAGTGGTGGAAATACCATTAGCAGAATGAGCTACGAGAGATTGTTCACCCAACGATTCAATCTGTTGTGACCTTACCACTTCTACCGGTTGAATTTTTTCTAAATGCAAAAGAGTGTGATGTCTCCCATTACATTTTTTGCATAAACTCGCATGACAGGCTTTCGTTTGATGGTTACGTCTCAAACAATTGAAACATAGTTTGAGTTGTTTTACCTTTTCTATTCTCAACTGAGTTGTAAACTTTCCGAATTCAGGACAGTTTTGTAAGAAATGACTATTCTTACAGATAACGCATGTAAGATGAGAGGTATTTACAAGAATTCGTTTGGGGTTTTGATTTTTTAATAATTTGGATTCCCCAAATTTCGTATGTTTGGATAACTCTAATGTTTCCAAAAGATCTGCCCTCTGTTTCAGAAAACGTTTGAAGTCTTCCAAGGATGGTAGTTCATCTTTCTTAAGACCTTTCGGATTGACACCCGAAGGAACCTGACTATTAGTTATATTGCTATTACCTTTTAATTCGTTTGCCCCCAGACTATTGGTTCTCCACTCTTCCCATTCACGAGCGGTCTTTTTATCTAATTTCTGACTTAAAATGAAAATGAGCAGTGTATCCCAATACTCTGTTGGCTGTTTCAAAGTTTGCAACGAGCGCACATGTTTCGATATTGTATCTAACATTTTTCTCAACTCGCTTGCCGATTCGCCACCTAGAACTGGTAACTCAAAAAGAGATTTGACATGATTGTGCACTAAAATACTTCGGTTATCATATCGATTGCATAAGGTGTCCCAGGCCAATTCGTAATGTTCAGAGGCGAATTCTATACTGCGTATCACCTGAGCCGCCCCTGAAGATAATGCCGCTCTCAAATAATGAAACTTCTGAATTTTTGAAATCCCATCATTTGCATGTATCAATGATTCGAAGGTATCCCGGAATTCTAACCAATTTTCATAGTCACCCGAGAATTTTGGAAGCTCGATTTGTGGTAATTTTATACCTTTTAACGAAGTTTGATTTTGATTGGAGGAATTTAAATGAATATCAGGAAGATCCTGTATCATTGTGGATGCATGATAGGTTTCTAGAATGATTTTTGCTTCCGAATTCAAATCGTGATATACATTTTCAAATTCTGATTGCTCGTTAAGAATTTCATCCACGTCATCAGACATATTTTCGAGGGCATCCTGAAGTTCATTAAATTCCCTCATCAACTCTACATTTCTTTCTAAGCGGCTTTCTAAACCCACAATTTCTTTTCTCTCTATTTTTTCAATGCCTTCAGTTGATATTCGATTTTTGAGATCTAACAAATAGTTCTTGAAAAGAGTTTGGCGTCCTTTAACAAAACCGCGCTTTCTATTTAACGATGTTACTTCTTCCTGACTCATCTAAATTGTCTTAGTCTTACAGAGAATGAAAAGGAATAGGTTAGGATAAGAGATTTGTACGAACACAGATGGGAAATTGGAAAGGACTCACATTTATTCTCATAAGTTGTTGCGGGTTACCAGCTGTATTGCTTGTCCTTCCTCCAATCGTCCGAACTGTATTGCTGTCAGCTAGTTTCCGTTACCGGCTGTAGTTATTCGTTTGGTCACTTGAGGTACCACTACCTGCCAGCGACGCTTCTTTGCACTTCGTTCTCAAAAATGTCGAAGTTTAGTTGAATTGTTATTTATCCGTTTAACACTTCAATCACTTGATTCAATTCGGTTCGACTGGACCATGTTAAGGATTGATAGTTGTATTCTTGTTTTTGAATTATTTTAATGTGGACTGTAACTTTACATAAACGGAAAATTGTTGACAGTTTTCTTGACAACGTCAAAACACACAACTCTCTTAGATTCTAAATAATAATTGAACTAATTAACGAATCATCTCATACACTATTATAATAAATACCAGTTGAATGTCGATAAAATAAAATCAACATCATTATGTGAAGAAATGTACAGCTAAACATGAAGTAACACAATGAGTGAATGAGTGAATTATAATCCTTCGGTGGATTAATATAAAAAAAAACTGTATTATAATAAATAACACTGCCGCGTGAAGGCAAGGAGCAGTTAGTGCAAGAATAGAGATTTTGAGTTTCTCCAATTTATTTCTTTTTTAACCCCACTGCGGTGACACCCAAAAAGACAGTTATGTGTTTGACCTGTATGTACACAGGTCAAACACATAAACGTCCTTTTGACTTTGCCGCAGTCGGGTAAAAAAATATCTAGATTGGCAAACTCAAAATCATTTTTCTTGTACTTACTGCTCTTTACCCTCACGCGGCAGAAGAGTTGAATACCGAGAAAATAAAATTAACAACAGGTACTGAGTAATAAAATGTAATAACACCGAAACAAAATGTTTGCCTAAATTCACAATGAAGTCACTATTCCAAAATAATTTCATATTTCGGCACAATACAATGAAAGTTCTGTTTATATGGCAAACTCAAATCATATGCAACAAGATGCTTCATATTTTTAAGACTTGTCAACTTGTAATGGAATCTTTCTGATTCTTCTACTATGTAAGATTGAGATTTGTCATCGAAGCATTTTGTAAACCAACACGAAAATATTGGGTTATTGGTGTCATGAGCACAAATTGCAAATATTTCACAAAATATAGGGCACATGTGTTGACTCATTTCAGTAGTCACGAAACTGTTGAGCCTGAAAGTACTCCCGAGTTCAGTAATTTGGTATCCAATAAAATTTGCAACTCTTCCTAATAAAGTTCATCATTGATATTTTTCAAAAAGCTTTTGCCATATGGGCGAATATACAAAAGTTGGGTAACTTTTCGGGATATTTTGTTTATGATAGTTTTTTAAATCTACTTCCTACAAATTCGCGTTATGAGATAGCTAATCTAATGAATATATTGCTCATGATAGGGCCAGTCACTTTTCAAAGTAGATGCGGAGATATTTCGATTTTTCCAAATTTGACTTCCAGGGGACTGACGAGGGTGACAAAGTTCTGATATAACGCACAACTTCATAAGATATGTAGGAAATTTATCAAGATTCAGAAGAATTCTCTTAAAAACTTATAATGGCACATATTTTGAGTCTTACTTTTGATCTTAATTAACTTAAGTAACAATAAAAAAAAATACGTAATACTGTGAGGAACAACTTTCTCCACCTTTTACTTAACAATATACATTTTCTGCCTTAAAGATACCAATTAACGTAGAAACAGTTACCAAGTGATACTATCTCAGTCTTCAAAACAGCCTTCTGACATGTCTAATATCGTTATGTTGCTTACAAATAATAATATATGCCTTATAGGTAAGTAATAAAAATGAGATCTTTTTCTAAACTAAAAATAAAAATAATGCTTTTAAATAGTTTAACACTAAAATAATTACTTTTCAAAAACATCAATCTGCTCTCTAAATTGGTAAAACACTCTATTACCTTTTGTAATGATATTTGGTACAGGTAATTTTTTAACTACTTGTTCCATCGGAATATCTGCTACATATTTTTCATTCAATTGAAAAAGAGTGCCATTCTGTTCACAAATTTTGAGGAAAGTCACTCTCAATTCACCTTCTTCATCATCCACAGAAGAGAAGATTGCTGCATAACTATATTCTGTATTCCTTGTTATATATTTTACCAATACATAATCACCACTGCTATAAAGACTACGTTGTGAATAACCGCTAACTCCTGGTGTTGATAGATCGCTATCCAATTTGGAACGGTAATCCATGTCATTCCATGTCATCATCGTCTTCAGAGTCTGTAAATACGGTAGAAACATTTACACGTGTACCATGTTCAGCCACCATCTCTGTCTGATAATGAATAGATCCTAGCCTGAAATGGTCGCATGCGTCAGCGACGCAGCAACAACTTAGTGACTTCATTGTAAGATGATTGAGAATGTGAGCAGAGCCGGTCACCTGATGCACCAAGAGCGTCCCTTAAAGGCGATCATTTGAGACGACTTGTCGTTAATCAAGGTATTCATCTTCTCGATATCACAGCCTCCAATCACCGTCACTTTTATACCTGGACATCTCTCGCGGATAACAAAAGCAAACTTCGTCAAGTTAGTTATATCACCTCCTGAAGCAATGACTTGATCAGCTGTTCGCTTGCATGTGGCCCCTATACCATCGGGTGCCCCCTTCCCGTGTCCGGTTTAATGAAAGTTTCAGGAATATTGCACAATATTAGGGTACATGTCTTGCAGTTTACAGCCCAATACAAAAAACATAGATTTGTTTCTATATTGCGTTACAGGACCATCGCTGAGAAAGTGAATCTTTTGAATGTTTGATGCCAGTGATGCCAGCACAGGTTTCAGGTGGGCCCAAATTGCTTCGGCGTTATGAGACAAATTAGAAGACATAGCGCAGTGTGAAGTCGTCGAGTCTCTCAAGTCAGCAACCACAGTATGTAATGAAATTTGGGTCCGCGAACCGCCAAAATGAAAGCTTTGTATTTCCTTGTTGTATTTGGTACAAAAGTTTTCTGAATAATCCATATGCATCACGGCTTCGTTTTCAGACAAAGATTCTTTCAGTTGCTTTATGACATTATACTGGTGTACTATGTTGAAAGAATGCCGGAAAAATTTAGCCATGTCATTTTCAATTTTTTGTATGAGATTTGCAGGTAAGATTTCCTGTGTTTCTTCTTTACACTTCATTACAAATCGTTCTTTCTTTGTTTTCAGATCAAATATGGACTCTTTTTTACTCACCTACTGTTGCATTAAGATCGGTTTCGAGTTATCGAATTGTGCATGAGTCAACGTTTCTAAGGAACACTCATCACATGTTCTCTCAAGGCATTTTTCAGAATATCGATCGCAACAAAGCATACTTTGATGATTATTCACTGTTGTCAGAATATGTGCCTTTTTCAGAGCAGCAAGTTGAAGGTCCATGTTTTCGTGGACCGTGCAAGCACAAGTATCACGGTTTGATAGTTCAGGGGGAACCACCCAAAATGGTCGGAGTCGGGTAAATAGGGAATAGCCCATTTCAAATGGAATGGTTTTCAAGAACTTCTCATGAAGATTTTTCATAGTGCCCTGTTGATATATTTTCTGTTTTTTAATTTGTTTACGAGTCACAAATTCTTTCTTGCCTGCTGCTTGACGCCTGTTAGAATCATCTTCTAAAAATTGCTAAACTAGACTTTGCACTTTAACTTTGACGTTTTTTTTTGGCTGATTATATCCTGCTTTTTCGAAAGTCACTTCTTTGTTTGGTATTTATCTACCACATTTCCGGATATAGCTAGTTTGAACTTTATTTTATCTTCATGACTCTTTATTTTAGTGTAGTTTTCCTCTAATTGAATCTTGATAACTTCTCCGAAAAGGGCCTTCTTCACTAATTCCTTCTTTTTAGTTATATCTTCGCTCATTTCTTCAATTCTGATTTTCGGAGTTTTTTCCACAGATTTCACAACTTTCTTCAACTGCCTTTTGACTCTTCTATATTTTTGACGCTGATTGTTCAGTTTAGTTTTTAGTTTTGAAACCATTGCTTTCATCTCTTTTAATTGCTTATTTCTAAACTTTCTCTGTCTTTCACTTCTCCTTTTTGCTTCATTTGCTCTTCGATCTTCGTTCACAATGGACCGTATTAGTTCACCAACTATTGGTTGTGCTTCATCGTCAGTAGTTGAAGGAGTATTCTGGCGTACAAAATTATCAGTAATATTTTTCAAAAGTTGTTTTTGTTGCCTGTACTTTGATGAATATGTTTTCCATTCGTTACTAGTTGATCGTTGCTCTCGTGGCGTCATGTCTTTAATATATTTTCTTTGTCCATTTTCTTTCTTTTTCAAGTATTGCAACCTTTGTTTCTCTTTGTATTCAGCTGAATTAATGGGGTCATTTTTTATTCTAGCTAAGCGAGCCTATTCGGCTTCTCTTTTCTTTTTCAATATATCTTCTCTATCCTTAGACATGTTTTGTTTTTTTAGGAGCCATGATGTTTTAAACTGAAATAAGTAAAAAAAATGCTTAGACACGCTCAAAAAGTCAGTACCCTGGAAACACGTCAGTCCTTTGGCGCAATATCAGACAACGGACTGACGCCAACGGACTGACGAAACAAACATGAATTTGAGGTTATCTTTAGAACTAACGTTTATTTTGATGTTTTCGAATATCAAGAAGCTACATTTAAACAAATCAAAGTTAACTATGTACCAATTAAAATATAACACAGATTTACAAGGAAATAGCGACTCACCATAGGACTGAAATTTTGTCTGGATCGGCTGGTATTCACACGACAAACACAACTCTAGCACTGGCACAGTAATGGCGGCCAAACAATGGCGCGGTCTGCAGCTAACTTTAGTACCAACCTTGAAATTTAACGCGGATTTGAATTTGAGTCGCCGGTATTTAGCGGGAAATTCAGATTCGAACAACACACAACGGACTGACGAATAAAACTGAACACAAAGTTTCTTATTATTTTCACAACAACGGTGAGAATAATAAATCATGAAAGTTGTGATTACATAATATTAAATACATCACAGATTATAGTGAAATATTAAGTTTTATTGTATTAAAGGTAATATTCAACACACAGCTATTTGATTGCGCGCTTTTGAGGTTGTGACACTCCAAAGTACTGACTTTTTGAGAATATATTGTGAAGTTTTACAAATTTGTATTAAAAATGAATAGCTGAAATTGGGTGACCAAATAAAAAGCTTTTAATTGTTTTGAAATTAATCATAAAATATAAACAAAATATAATTATACATCGTTTTATTGACTGATAACATTGAGGTACCCATTTTTTGTAGAAACACTCATATATTGGTTCCAATGACAGGTTAATATACCTCCAGATATTCCACAAATGAGTTTGGTGTCTTGTCGAGAGAGTTTTGCAGCAAACAGTTTTGAAGTTTTTCAAACTATGAATCAAATGTTTGAGATAAGCATGTTTAAATTCAAATCTCATACTCCATAAACCAACAAGCGGACCCATTTTCCTAATTATATCTGAATAATGTATCATCAAATGATGTTTGGTAAAAAAAAATTTTTTCAATCAATACTTGAAACTTTGATGCCAAGCCAGAACTACTCACAGGACCGAACACAATACTTGTGATTTCTATTAGAATCAATATAACTTCATACTTCTCAGCTGTTCAACTGAAAATATGTTGATTATATCATATATCAATAATGGGAAATTTTTTATAAGACACCAAGTCTGAGCTGCACGCTGTCCAATCAAATTTCCAGACTTATCCAAAGACACAAGACTCGGCTGATTTGAACTATTTTTTATTCCAAAATCAAACAGTCAAACTTCACATTACCTGGACACCTGTTGAACCTGAACAAACGAAATAACACTACAAATACCACATTAACAATACGTCTCACAGAGGATAGAGGACTGACTGAAACGATGTGCTCTGGAAGCGAATTTTTGGCGCTAATTCGATTCAATTTCCTTTTCACAACGAAATAGGATAAATTCCACAAATTTATTGGACAATACCACCAACAGTTTTGGTGATCCAACAATTTGCATTTTGACTATATCAGTTGTTTAACAAAATAAATTGTTGATTGCGCAAACTGTTCATAGCTATGAATACCTATTTGATGTTGCTAATAAATGCACATCAATATTCTGAATTTGCAAGAGTATTTGCTATTTTGTTTCAAGTCACGAAAATATTTGCAAAATAAAGTTGTTACAGCAGCAACTCTTTATTTGGAGATTTCGACAACAATGAGGTAGACATACTGACAAAAAATTAGTCAAAATTGACAATGGATGAATTCAACTACAGCCGAAGTAATTTGAGTAGTGAATTCCTGATCAATTGTTGTTGATTTTAGCAAAAATTTTCCAACAAAACTAGATATTGTTGAAATTAACAACTCTTTTCTAACTGTGTATGAATAAACTGTGTAGTATTATTTTCGTGTTAAATAAATGATTTCGATGTGTTTGTTTTTCAGTTCACTATTCAAAATTTACATTGGTATGTACATAAAGCAAAAATATATAAAAAAATACGTTACCGCCCGCGGGTGACAAAATAGTCCGGCGGGCGGTAAAGTACTCCGGGCGATAAAGTGCACTATACCGCTCGCTTTTGCATAAAATGTATTAACGTGCCTACACTCCGAGAAAAACCCGGAACTACAGCTCATCTGTTGGAAGATTTTTAAGACAGTCAATCAGCGAGCATTAATAGGTATTTTGAGATTCTTCGAAATGTTTAGAAAGATTGAATGGTGCCCGTCAGTCATATATTTCAGCATAACATTTCCCAGAAAAGTTCAGCTCGATGTATTCGTTAAACGAGCCTTCATGTTGGTAATAGATAAACTTGACTGGACAGTGAAGAAAAGTATCCTGGAGATAATATTTCGATGAATTTATTTACATATTCACTTGAGTATTCCCTTCTCTCATATATCGTCCCACAAAGCGGTCTTGAGGATTTTGGGCAGTCAGCCGGATTGGACAGATTTTCAGGGCATACGACGGACATCCATTCACAGTAGGTTAACTTTTTAAACGCCCGGATGTCACAAGGATGAATTCCTAAAATATACTGTTAATTTTCATGGATGGAAAAATTCAGCTCCGACTGTTAGATGGTAGGTATTATCCGTACTAAATGGATGGAAAACTCTGTAGGAGTATTGAAGGAGAAAATAGCAATGTTGTTGATGCACTACTGATTTTGTAAAATCGTCTACAGTCTAATGTGGCATTTACTTTGCTGAATTTGTTAAATAGCAAAAATTTGTGTGAAAGCCACCAATGTGTAAATGGAAACATCGTCAATATCGAAATTTGATAATTTCACCAATAATACTAGTGGACCTCCTGGGTTTCTTATTTTTTGTTATTTCAACAACTCTTTACCAACAGTGTAATTCGTTTCCAGCCTAATTCGAATGAGAGTTCATTCTCAATTGGAAGAGACATTCTGAATTTAATTTATAATGGCGTGACAACTGGGTCTTCTGAAGAACTGAGCGTGTTCATCAATCTCAAGATGGAGGAAAAAAATTATTATCTTATTATGATAAGTAAATCCTTCATCATGTAACACTCATAGAATTAATGATCATATGACAGATAGCCTAACAAGCTGAATACATTTTACAGCATAAGAAAAAATAGTTTATTCAAACTCTCATAAACCTGAAGTATATAATATATAGATTTACATAATTGATATCTGAATTCACTACGTTATGCCTAGAGACTTTCATTAAAGTTTTTGAATTTTATATAGATTTCAGTTACTTTGATTATAATGGAAGTTTTTACAAACAAATATATGGTTTCAGAATGGGTAATTGCATGTCACCTATCTGTGCTGATCTCATTATGCCAGAACTACAACAACAATGCTTAGACAAACTATCTTTCTCTGTCCACTTCTTCGAAAGATATGTTAACGACATTTCCACAGCAATTCCTGAAAATAATAAATCTGAAATTCTGGACATATTCCAGAGTTTCCACTCACGATTAAAATTTACTGTGGAGTAATAATTTTTCACATCATTATTTTCAACATAAAATAAAAATCATTAAGAATTTAAAAACAACAGCCCTCAAAATTTCATAAAAACAATCTTGAACAAATCAAACCATTTCTATCAAAAAACAATTATCCTCTATCACTAATAAGAAAAATCTCCATTTTAACAAACCTGCTAACAAAACCAATAATTTGACAATAAAATATTACAAAATACCGTATGTGAGAAATATCTCTGAAAAACTTGCAAAAACGTTGCACGAAGAAAATTCCAAGATCTCATTTCCAAACGACAACACTGTTGGCAAAATGTTTTATTCACGCCAAAAAACAAAAACCCCTACTTATCTACAATCAAACATTGTATTTAAAATCAACTGTTGCAATTGTACAAAATGCTACGTTGGTCAAACGGGCCGTTATTTGAGAAAACGCAAATCTGAACACGAGAGGGACACAAAAAAACTTAATGCCCAAAACCCTTCCTGTCGAAAAGACTTTTCAGCGAAATGATCGAAATTGTCCACCAAGACCTCGTAAATACCAGGACAGACATAGGAGGATTGAACACGTCCTTTTTCAATTCGATAAGTCAGATTCCTAAATGATTTGTTATCGTTTTACAACACAATTGTTTTTTTCAATTGATACAAGAACTATATGATTCACCGATAGTTTTTGAATTTTTTTCGTTTGTCTCGTACTTGATGTTGAACCTGTTGTCCTGTGTAAGTGATTCTCGTTGTATCTAGAATGTATTATTGTATCATTTTTATTTACATCCAACTCGGAAAAACTAATTTTTGGTGAGTCTTTCCTTTTTTAATAATCTATTTTACTGCGAAATATTTCAATTCTTGTGTTTGTTTTATTTTTTCTTAACCCCTCCAACTTACAAAAACTGGGTTAAGAACCCTAAGATGAATTTAATAAAATTCGAAACGTTGGAAAGGAAAAAATAGTTTTTCTTCAACAAAACTGATCCAAATCCCAACGAACCTCCTCAATATTATAGAATATATTATTGATAATTGATAATGAATAATAATAATTATAACAATAATGTTTATTCTGTCACTGATCATTTTACAAGATTTTCATTCAAAGTTGAAATTGGATATTATGAAGAACAAACACAAGAGCAGCCATAAGGAAGTTAATCCGCGCATGGCTATAGCTATATCTGTTTATATATAATGTTTATATGATACAATAAATAAGTCTAATGTGCAGATTGACAATAATTGACACTGTGAACAAAATTATGTATAAGTCACTAGTTATTATCAAAATCAAAAATTGAATAAAAGGAAGGTATGAGTACACACACACCCCATGCATACATAGTGCACATACATGCATACATACCCATACCCGTGCATTGCATCTCGCGTTGAATCCGAATCGTCTACTGGAGATCATCTTATATTTATCTAAAAAGGACGTTATTTTTTTCTTCAATATTTTCTCGAATACTTCAGCCAGCTTGGATAGTAGTGATATAGGTCTGTAGTTTTCAGGTAGTGTTTTATGTCCTGCTTTGTAAATCGGGGTTATAACTGCAATTTTCAATGACTGGGGAAAATATCCGGTATTGATATAATTATTCATAATGTGGGTCAATGGTGATACTATGTTTTTAAAATTTTTCTCAAGGTTCCCGCAGTTATATTGTTGAGTCCGGGTGATTTTTTCAGTTTGAGAGTGTGGATGGTTTCATAAATTTTTTTTTCTGTAACTTCAGATAATACGATAGAGTTACGAGATGACTTGATCTTGGTGTTTTCATTGGGTGGTTTCTTGATTTCTTTAGTTTTTCACCGATACCCGTAAAGAAGTCCACAAATTTCTGTAGGGCTTTTTGATATTTTTCCTGGCGAGTTCATAATACATTTTATTTCTTTTTCTCTTTGTCGTTACTAAAATCTTTTACACATTTAAATTTTTTTTTTTGTTTTCTTTTATTTTTCATATAGTGTTCATTTTGGTTTGTTTGATTAAATGGTCAAGTTGTCTGAATTTTTCATTCTTTCATATAGTTTATTTTTTACTACAACCGATTTCATTACCCGGAGGTAATCCAAGGATGTCTTTTCCTGTAGCTTCTTTTTATTTTTGATATTGTTGTGTTACGTTCAATATGGTTTTCTAGTTTGTTAATGAAAATATCAGTTGCATTATCTTTGTTCTCTTCTGAGTATACATTACACCATGATTCATTGGATAGGCTCGCATTCAATTTTTTATAAGCGACATTTTTTTTATGGTGCTCTATCATTACTTTGTTATTTTCCTTCCGAGGTATTTTAATTTCGAGAAGAATAAGGTGGTGGTCTGTTATGAGATGATCTATTACGAATGATTCGAGGGAATCAATGTGCTTTCAATTTTGATGAAAAATGGTCCAGACAAGAAGATAAATTACCTTGTATTCGAGTAGGAATGTTAATTCCACTTATGTAACCATATTCACTAAGTATATTCAGGTATTCTTCAGTGTATTCATGATTCTCAGTGATGTCTATGTTTATGTTTCCCACCAGTATACTTATATTTTTTTGTTGTTTTCGGGAGTTGAGGTATTCTCCCAGGCTTTTGTTGAATTGTTTAGGACATAGCGAGGGTGGTCTATATAATGCAAGTACATTCTTGTATCCGTATGTAACTGATAGCTGTATAGCTTTTATAAGTGCTGGCTGTACTATTTTATGACTAACGTTGTGAAGATTTTTTATAAAAATTAGGACACCTTTAATGTAAATTACTGTGTAACCAGGCATATTGAATGATTATGTTTCATAAATCCTAATTGTTTCTGATAATATTATGCAATCGAATTCATTGTCAAGAGATGCGAGAAGGATACAGAGCTCATCGATTTTTTTGCTACGCTTCTGTTATTGTTATGGAACACTCTAAATGTATTTCTATTTCCCTTTAATTTATTCTCAATTTCGGCTGTTTTGATTACTGGTGACACGTAATTCCTTATGTATTCGTCCATTGTATTTTGATTTATTTTATTTTATTTTTCCTAACTATAAGTGGATAATTTTTTCAGTTTCTTGCTTGGTGGAGTAGGAATATCTCCTCCGCCAATCCTCTGTTTGTATTTTATATTTGCAGAGGGCACATACATTTTTATGAAATTTTGAAAACTGGGGAAGAGAGAAAAATAATAATTTGTGATTTTTTAAAGAATGAAAAAAACAATTTGTAAATTTAAATGTAATTTCCTCGCAGCTTTTTTTGATTTTTGGTAAGAAAAAGCAGATAGCGATTGTTTTCATACCGTAGTTGAAGCGTTTTTGTTTACGTTTATTCCCATTGGTTTCCGCGAATATTATTCAGTTCTGTCATATTATTCGGCTTAAAATATGATATTGAATTTTGTCATAAAGCATTACCTTATTATAGCATAAAAGTGCCCCAAAATTGTTTTTACGACCGTAATAATCAGAAGCAGGTACCTTTATTTGCCACCGCAAGCGATCCCTAATTGTAATAACACTTTTTTAATTATCCTACTTTCCTAAAAAATTAACTCGTAAAACACCTGGCGCGTTAGTCAGCTGTTTCCGTAATTTCTCAAAGCAATGTTATAAAATTTACACCTTTTTTGTGGAAATGTTCTGCAGGAAGGTATTTTGAATGGAATGTTTCATCATGTAGTATTTCATTTGGCAAAATATTTCAAGCGTGCATGTATCATCGATTTCATTGGAACGTTTGAAATAATCATGAGCCAAAATGGCTGATGGATGGACATTCCCAAATTCGAAATACATTGAGTTCTATCACACCTCAGTGCGGGTAATGGTTATAGGTAACATTTTTTAATGAATAACACAATTTTTTTTCGTTCCTCAATTTGTCAACACATTATAATGGAGTAAAAATAGCTTAAAATTAGGCATTATTTCGGAATCCCGGAGGATGCCTTGGATTTTCCTAAAACCATCTGAAATAACGTGAAGAAAAAAGTTATAAACTTATATTTGTGCGCTGATTGTGTATTAATTGTTCAAACAATGAAAAACTATTTTTTTATGCAAATTTGAAATAACTTAATGAATTTCGGAGAAATTTCTCCCAAATTGATGCTATAGGGGTGTTTGAGGTCGCTGAACAAAAATATGATATTGAAAAAACGATGGCGCGGCCAGTTGTAAAGGTAGATTTTATGAATGATAATTTACAGCAATTTTTTTTGAAAGTTGTGGATCTAATGGAGCTCTATCAAATGACTTATAGTTTAAATATTTCAACAGCCGCCATTTTGAAACTACTGAACTATTTTTTATGTAAAATTTTCCATTTTTGCTAGTGGCACCATTATTTGTTGTTTTTCTTTAAATATTCAATATACAATATAATTTGGCAACTTATTTGTTAAATAATTAATTAAGCACACACTTTGAGGTTGATTGAGCACACACTTTGAGATTAACTTTATGAAGGTAAAATCTAATATTACTCCACTAGTATATGTAGAGAATCAGGTGAGCACTAGACTCACCGATCAATTGTTCTCTTTCTAACATTCAAATATGATATTTTCGATCCAATGTAAAGTACATCAATAGATAAACTTATATTTATATTTTGAACAAGGATTTTAAGCAGGAACTCATTTATGGAAATGGATATTGCGTCAATTTACCAAAAAAATGTTATATTTTCGTAATTGATACAATTTACACTTATATTAACAAAGAAAAAAAATAGTTTACGCTGCTTCTACTGTGTTTGAGGTCGTAATATGAATATATGTTGGTTGGGTGAGCTTATTTTTTTTTATAAACGTCATCAAAGTTTATTTAACAACAAATTTCACGGATTTTGGAACAAAAGTTTATTTTTTGGTTTTTGGTGAAATTTTATTCATAATTCTTTTTTTTATAAAATCAATCAAATTTTTTTGAAGTTGAGATTACAAGCCTCAAAAAGTGCTATTGATTAATTTTGATATCACATTTTAAACTAGAGTTTTTGGTTTCTGAAGCATGGCCTAAAAATTCAAATTTGTAATGTTTCGAAATTATTCAATATTTTGACCACTGTATTTTTTTAAATTTTTTTTCCATTAGAATATTTTTTCAAGTGTCATTTTGTGAAAATTTCAGATGGTTATCTTGAAAATTCAAAGAATGGCAGATCTTTAGTTGATTTTATAGAAAAGTCTACTTTGACGTAACTTCATATATGTACTATTCCTATTCATAGTTTTTTCACGTTTGAAAACATGACATCGCGTTAACTACTTTTTTCGTCTTTCATTAAACTTTTTGTTAGCTTAATTTGATCAATTAGATCAAAAGTTATAACAAATTAAGTGCACTTCAGTGTCGCCGCCTCACATTTAGAAAAAAAATCTGCAGCTTAATTTTAATGAAAAACTTCATTTACCTTTTATATGTTCAATTCTCCATTCATTCGAATGGTACTATCAGTTTTTCAAAAAAATATTTTCAATGAAGGTATTTAATAAACAATGTGATCTTGCAACTTATTTGTTAAATAATCAATTAAGAACACACCTTACGGTTGGTGACTTCTTATATGTTGTTCCTAACATCATCACCAATGTACAGTAAAAAGTAATCGCCATCTCCTAACTTTCTGAAGCTAAAATCTAATATTACTCCACTATTAAGTTCCGTTCATCAGAAGGAAAATTAGAATCTAATGAAATTTGAAATGATGAAATTTGAAATCTACTTACCAGTATATTTCTCCATAGGAAGAACTCAAAAAGTGTTTATTCGAAATATTAGAGAAAGTTAACTGAATTTTTTTTGGTTTGTAGTCGGTCGTATGGATTTATGATAGATTCCTGAGAACCGATATAAAATCTGGGCAATGTTTTGAAACCTGGTATAATTTTTTTTGAAAGTCGTTCAGACAGGTTGAATTGATTTGATATGAAAGACATATTTTGGGAACTCTTTCATTTTTCTACTTCTCTCCGTTCGCAAGTTGTGACGTCAAACCATTTTTAATATTACCCTCCTTTTCCATTTTGACACCGATTGGTGTACTTCCATGCACAAAATGATCTGATATTTTAATACCTCATTTGACTCTGTCCCTTATCATTTTTTGATTATTATTATTCAGTAAGTTGATACTTGATACTTTTTATTTCAGATCTTTTCCTACAAGAAATCTTGTCAGTATTTTTTCTTTCAATGAAGATATTTTTTTTGTGATAATGTTCCCCACCTCCATATAGCACAATTAGTATCAACACAATGTTATTCTAACATTTCTTACCTTTGAAAATTATCATCTCGTGAAATATGGGCATATTACTGAAATCAGAATTTCATGATCTATTCGAATCCACCAAAAAAGGTCTCAAACAATGTCTTTTAAAACAAATCAATTTCGAAACTTCACACGATCCGATGACGGTAAATATATCGTCCATTTAAAATAAATTTTTGAAATCTAAAAAAAAAAAATAAAAACAAACAACGTTAAACTTTTCAACCGAAAACGGGTTTTTATTGGTTAACTTGTACCCCTTTTATATCATATACTCTCCACAGGCCGTTTTTCGATGCCAGTCAAGCACTGGTTGAGTTTTGCGAACTATGAGTAATTCTCAGCAAGAAACTACTTCTTCGCCTTCGTATAGTCGGTAAAGTTTGTTTCCCAAATATCAATGAGAGTTCCAGAGATAATTCATCTAGACTTAAAGAAAAACCGACTTTTGCTCATCTTCTTGAAAAGTTAGTGAGAGAAGAAAGGTCGTCTCGATACGTTTCGGACCCATTTCACATATTGCAGAACAAAGAACTGAATGTGGTCGGGTTTTGTGAAACTTTGCTCATTTGTTCGTCAGTTATCAAAGTTCAATTGGAGGCATACCGGACGCATAAGTTTCAACGACATGCTTGAAATCAGGTGGGGTTGTTATCCGCACCATCTTTCGGTCGTGACAACTCTCTGTCTGGGCCAGTTGACCCAAATACTACTTCAAAGTGGTTAACTCAAATCAGGCGCGAATTGTTAAGTGCTTTTGGGGCTGTGATTAAATGGTAAGCATTTTCTTAATGACAGGACGTTCCCACACTCTGAATATCTTATTTACAATTTTAATTTTTCATTTAATCATTCCCTCGACATTCTCCCAGTGATCCAATATACAATGACGGGCATTTGTTGGGGAAACCCAAAGGGATTTGCCACTTATTTGCTTTGAGGTATCCTCTTTCTCGTCCTTCGTCTCTGATTCAACGATAGGCAGTGAGATTCAGCTTGAACGGCAGTTAGGAAGTGCATTGAGAATGTGAATAGATCGCTATAGAAAAAGTTTAATTTCGGAAATTTGCCTGTGGAGGGTGCACCCAAAAAATCTGGAGTGAAAGGAGATGTTTGTTTGTGTATTCGTTCAAAATTATATCTTATTCCTGTTTGACTTCCTTTTCCAGGAAAAAGACTGGTAAACTCTAGATAACTTCCGGTTTGATTATTTTCGTTTAAATGTTTGGAAATTGGATAAAACGCTCTGTTGACTAATAAACTAGGGTTGTTCTGGAAAAACGCATCTTTTTTTAAGTGTTCATCAAAATATTCTCCTTTAACTCCAGTACACTTTTCTATTATCTGAAACCATTGTTGAGGCCCTACTTATTCATAAAGATTTTGCTCCAGTTCAGCTACCGCTGCATTGGTTTCGGGAAATCTCATACCACGCATGTACTTTTTGATCAACGCCTTACAGAAATAAAACGTTATGTTGGTATAATCTGGATTGTGTGGTAGTTGAATTGTTGCGTTATCGTGATGTGAAAAAACTCTGCCAAATGAGATCTTGGGAGATTACATCACAATTCGACAGATATTTGGAGAACCAATATGAATAAACAGTTTTGGGATCTAATAGAGGACGCCTGGCGCAATAGGATATTTCCTTTGGTAGCTTCGGATGTTCTGATGGGTTTGCCGTCGCTTTCAGCTTGTATAAAGAAGGAAATGATAGCAACTCACCTGAACATTTGGGATATCTGGAATGCTACATTCTGGTGACTGGCCTAGCCCAATCCTCCACATGTGGTTTGTCCTGCATCATTCCAAGATTTGTACCGTCTTTCGTCCTAACAGATTGAACGCATTCGAATGGATTCGAGTTGGAATATTCTCCCAACGTAGGAGGATTTTCCTCTCTGGCTCAGTGCAATCTTTACTCCTGTTCAATTCTCTCCCTCTTTCTATCTCTGGGGGATATGTTGAAGGCCCATGGGAGTCTAATATCACCTCATTCCACTCAACATACCTGAGTGATCCCACATTCTTTGCTCAAATACTGAGTTTCTCAGTAGGTAGGAAGTTATCCTGACATCGGCTTCCACGAGAATGTGGGGAGGAGTGAGGTACAGAAGGAGTTTTGGCGCCATTGGCAGATAGAGCGCATGACCTCGTTATAATGAGGCATACTACGCGCTTGAGATTTTCCCCACGGTTTCTGAAGCAGGAGACTATTTTCTCTGAAAGTGACCAGATTAGAAAAGGAGAAATTCCACAATGTTTCTTCTGATATTCACGCCATCCTCAATGTTCTGAATTCTGATATATAGATATATAGATATATAGATATATAGATATATAGATATATAGATATATAGATATAGATATATAGATATATAGATATATAGATATAGATATATAGATATATAGATATATAGATATATATAGATATATAGATATATAGATATATAGATATATAGATATATAGAGATATATAGATATATGATATTTATATAGATATATAGATATATAGATTTATAGATATATAGATATATAGATATATAGATATATAGATATATAGATATATAGATATATAGATATATAGATATATAGATATATAGATATATAGATATATAGATATATAGATTATAGATATATGATATATAGATATATAGATATATAGATATATAGATATATAGATATATAGATATATAGATATATAGATATATAGATATATAGATATATAGATATATAGATATATAGATATATAGATATATTGATATATAGATATATAGATATATAGATATATAGATAATATAGATATATAGATATATAGATATATAGATATATAGATATATAGATATATAGATATATAGATATATAGATATATAGATATATAGATATATAGATATATAGATATATAGATATTCCCGGCTTCACGTACGTGGCAACTAACCAATTCACAGTCTACAGTTGCTACTGCTCCGGGAACCATGATATTCAGGACCTGGAAACGACGTTAGAGATAATCGGGGACCTGGTGAGAACTAGAAAGGAGAAAGCTATCATCGCGGGCGATTTCAATGCGAAATCTCCTCAATGGGGCATGCATTTCACAGATAGACGAGGGCAAGTGGTAACCGAATGGATAGCAAAGAACGATCTGACAATTGTCAACCAAGGAAATGAACCTACCTTCGTAAGACGTGAACAAGCATCAATACTGGACCTGACAATTTCGACGAATGATATCAAGACCAACATCACCGACTGGCATGTGAGTGAAAAAGAATCGCTGAGCGACCACAACTACATAATTTTCGACATAACGGAAGGAAAACAGGCACCCACTAGAGACCAAAAACCCAAAGGATGGCAAGTAAGGAAACTAGATCGGGAAAGACTACGAAATGCAATCCAAGAAATGGAAGGAATGAGTGATGCAAGCAACCTCACTGAAAACCTAGTCAATATCTGTGATAAATCAATGCCAAAGAGAAAATCAGTTAGGAGAGGGAAACCGGTATATTGGTGGAACGAGGAAGTAGCAGAACTCCGCAAGGAATGCGTACTGAAAAGAAGGCTCTATACAAGGAATGCGAAGAGAAACTATCCACAAGAAAACCTCCAACTATGGGAAGACTACAAAGTGAGTCAGAAGATGTTGAGAAACTCTATTAAAAACTCAAAAAGAGCCAGCTGGAAATCACTCTGCCAAAAAATCGATGATGATATCTGGGGGGACGGATACAAAATAGTCATGAAGGGTATGATTGGATACCCTCCAGACCTAATCTAACAATGCCAAAGATGGAGAAGTAGCACATTCCCTATTTCCGACGCACGAAACTGTGATATTTGACTGTGATATCAACGCTAAGTTTTTAAATTTTACACTCGAAGAATTACTAGCTGCAAGTAATAAGCTGAAGGATAACAAGGCACCGGGACCTGGGAATATACCACCGGAGGTAATAAAACAAGTTGTTATAGACCGGCCAGAAGATGTACTGAGAGTCTACAATGATCTCGCAGATGGAGCAAACTTTCCAGCAGAGTGGAAGAAAGCGAAATTAGTCCTTTTAAGAAAGGGAGACAAGCCGGTGAACAACCCGTCGTCGTACAGACCGATATGCCTTTTAGATATAGAGGGCAAACTATACGAACACCTGATACTGGCAAGGCTTAAAAGAGAACAACAGAAGGAAAACCAATAGATATAGAGGGCAAACTATAAGAACACCTGGCACAGGGAACTATCCGATAACCAATACGGCTTCAGGGAAGGCAGGCAGACAGTAGACGCAATCCTCCAGGTGATGAAAATCGCTAGAGGTGCTGCAGAATACTCGCACCCCCACCGAAGACTATGTGCAATGATCACCCTGGATGTTAAGAATGCATTCAACAGCGCATCATGGCAAATTATCCTGGAAGAACTCAGGAAGAAGGGAGTTGATGAGAGTCTGGTGAATATTATAAATTCATACCTATCAGAGAGGCGAGTAATACTCGAGGCCGAGGGGATCAGTATGACCATGGACATAAACAGCGGAGTTCCACAGGGATCTGTGCTGGGACCAACACTGTGGAACATTCTGTACGACGATCTACTGAAAATAAAATTACCAGATGGTACTACACTTATTGGCTTCGCAGACGATATAGCAATGGTAGTAACTGCCAAAGAGGAATGTACACTGATGAATACGGCAAACACCGCACTCATCAGAATCACCGAATGGATGGAAGGCAGAAATCTGCAGCTAGCGCCCGAAAAGACAGAGGTTGTTCTTCTGACCACAAAAAGGAAGATTGCACCGATAGAATTCAGAGTTCAGGACACCACGGTGAAACCAAGTAAGGCAATAAAGTATCTGGGAGTATGGATCGACACGAAGCTAACGTTTGCCGAACACGTTAACAAGGTTATCGAAAAGGCAGAAAAAACCCTTGTGGCCTTGACCAACCTGATGCCCAACATTGGAGGGCCGAGGGCATCCAAAAGGAGAACCCTCGAGGTATACCCCCCCCAAAGGAGGGCCAAGATGCCGAAAACAAGAAATTGGAAAAAAACTGCAGAGAATCCAAAGACTCATGTGATTAGGATATGCAGCGCCTACAGAAGCATATCGGCAGAAGGAGTGGGAGTTATAGCAGGGTACCACCGATAAAATTCCTTATAGAAGAACGGAAAGAGACTTATAACGGGAAGCAAGGAGCACAGCCATAACATCGCGTACGACCAAATGGCAGGAAAAATGGAGATCTGGCACCTACGGCCGGTGGACCTACCAGCTGATACCGGATATTGCAGTCTGGTTGAGTAGACCACACGGAGAAGTGGACTATTATCTAACGCAAGCGCTCTCAGGACACGGATGCTT
The DNA here is from genome assembly GCA_018342105.1 of Gonioctena quinquepunctata. Taxonomy (NCBI): domain Eukaryota; kingdom Metazoa; phylum Arthropoda; class Insecta; order Coleoptera; family Chrysomelidae; genus Gonioctena; species Gonioctena quinquepunctata. The sequence continues at coordinate 100,781 of JAFIRS010000922.1, read as the reverse complement.
TAGAAAATATCTCTACGACAGAAAGAGATCGGAGACAGATAGGTGTACTTACTGCGGGGTAGTGGATGACGTGGAACACACGCTTTCGAGTGCCCTAGATGGCACCGGGAGAGAGATGAGTATATGAGGAAGTGGAAAGGACATTTAACGCGGAAAATATTATGAGTAGCCTGGTGATATCGAAAGAAGGCTGGAAAATAGCGTATAAAACCATCCGACAAATTCTAGATAACCAAGGAGAAAGAAGAGAGAACTAGAAGATCGATTGATAAAACAGAAACAGCCCACCACACTGAAGAAATGCGAAAGCGGATTCCGGTGTGGTGATGCCTAAACTACTGAAGGGGAAATTTTTTTGGTCGGTAGGCGGTTCCTTAGGGACCGAATCCGACACGCTAATAGCCGATAGAACAACAGGCTGGTGCGTCTTCAGAAGATTTTTTACCCTTCAAATTGAAAAAAAAAAAAAAAAAAAAGATAATAGATATATAGATGATATAGATATATAGATAATAGATATATAGATATATAGATATATAGATAATATAGTATATAGATGATATAGATATATAGATATATAGATATATAGATATAGATAATAGATATATAGATATATAGATATATAGATATATAGATATGATAGATAGATATAGATATATAGATATATAGATATATAGATATATAGATATATAGATATAGATATATAGATATATGATATATAGATATATAGATATAATAGATATTTAGATATATAGATATATAGATATATAGATATATAGATAATATAGATATATAGATATATAGAATATAGATATATAGATAGATATAGATATATAGATATATAGATATATAGATATATAGATATATAGATATATAGATATAGAATATATAGATATATAGATATATAGATATATAGATATATAGATATATAGATATATAGATATATAGATATATAGATATATAGATATATAGATATATAGATATAGAATATAGATATATAGATATATAGATATATAGATATATAGATATATAGATATATAGATATACGGAGTAGTCAAATCTGTCATACTGTACGGGGCACAGCTATGGCACCCCGTTCTAGAAAAGGTAACATACAAAAACCTTCTGACAAAAGAAGAAAGAAAAAGCCTACTTCGCATCTGCAGCGCCTATAGAACAACGTCAACAAAAGCATTGAATGCAGTGGCAGGAGAGATTCCGCTATACCTGCTAGCCAAAGAAAGACACAGACTCCACCTGAGGAACGAAGTAAACCAACAGGCAAAAAATGAGGAAAGAACCAGAACCCTGGATGCTTGGCAAGAGGATTGGAAAAGATCGGAGGGGGTAGCCGAATGGACAAAAACGCTGATCCCAGAACTTGGGAAATGGCTGAAATGCGAACACCGGTGCACAGACTATTACCTGACACAAGTCCTCACAGGCCATGGGACTTTCAGAACGTACCTGAAGAGATTCAAGAGAGCAGAAACAGAGGAATGCAAATACTGCAGAGCAATAGACACAGTAGCACATACATTGTTCGACTGCCCCAGATGGCACACTCAAAGGCAGACGCTACATATAACAATAGGAACTGCCGACATAACCACTGAGAACTTCCTGGAAGTGATGATCATGGAGAGGGAAAAATGGAAGAACATACATAACTTCATTAGGATAGTAACGGAAACGAAAGAGCAAGAAGAATAGATACAAGAACGAAATACAGACCAGTACTGCGTAGATGATTATACCAATCTGGTGATTCCTGCGCAGTACCTATCGGAGGAGAGGGGTTTTCTAGTCGGTGCGAGCCCGGCATGCAAACGAGCGTATCCGTAGGATTTTCCTCTCGAGATTGCAAAAAAAAAAAAAAAAGATATAGATATATGATATATAGAATATAGATATAGATATATAGATATATAGGATATTGATATATAGATATATAGATATATAGATATATAGATATAAGATATATAGATATATAGATATATAGATATATAGATATATAGATATATAGATATATAGAATATATAGATATATAGATATATAGATATATAGATATATAGATATATAGATATATAGATATATAGATATATAGATATATAGATATATAGATATATAGATATATAGATATATAGATATATAGATATATAGATATATAGATATATAGATATATAGATATATAGATATATAGATATATAGATATATAGATATATAGATATATAGATATATAGATATATAGATATATAGATATATAGATATATAGATATATAGATATATAGATATATAGATATATAGATATATAGATATATAGATATATAGATATATAGATATATAGATATATAGATATATAGATATATAGATATATAGATATATAGATATATAATATATGATATATAAAATATATAGATATTAGATATATAGATATATAGATATATAGATATATAGATATATAGATATATAGATTATATAGATATATAGATATATAGATATATAGATATATAGATATATAGATATATAGATATATAGATATATAGATATATAGATATATAGATATATAGATATATAGATATATAGATATATAGATATATAGATATATAGATATATAGATATATAGATATATAGATATATAGATATGAATATAGATATATAGATATATAGATATATAGATATATAGATATATAGATATATAGATATATAGATATATAGATATATAGATATATAGATATATAGATATATAGATATATAGATATATAGATATATAGATATATATATATATATATATATATATATATATATATATATATATATATATATATATATATATATATATATATATATATATATATATATATATATATATATATATATATATATATATATATATATATATATATATATATATATTAGATGCAGAACCTATTTCAAGTTATATTTGTAGGTTTCTGTAGCTAATCATATTAAGCAATACTATGAGTCCTCCCCAAGTAGTTTTAGCTTCAAAGCGGATTCATTATCTCAAGAAGGCTGATTTAAATGATTAATGTTGGAAACACGAAGTATAAAAAACAAACATTTAATTTTAGTTTCACTAATGGGGACCAATGATGAATATTGGCGAAATATGCGAAATTGTCGCTATTTTTGACCCACCCTGTATAATAGCGGCTTTTTTTGTCTTAACGACTGACTGACTGACATGTCATTTGACTACCTCTACACCAATAATGCTATTATTTAGTTACTAATCATCTAAAAAATAATACTTTTGGATAATTGAACCTTACTATGTTTTAGTAAAACAGCCATATTTATCATTTTCAAAAATTAATATCTCCGAAACTAGACGAAGAAACTAATTTAAACTTGCGAGTGTAACTTCTAGTGACTTGTACCACAATATCCCAAAAAAATTTCAAAATTGGCTGAGAGCCATTTTCCCATGTATTTGGTGCGGGGTTCTTTTAATGGAGAAATAGAATCCACAAGCTCGCACAATAATGTCCGATATAGAAGTTGGTTGCACTGAAATCAGTGGCCACGTTTATACCGTGTCTTGGTATGCTGACTAATGATTATATTCCAACCAACTTCTGTTAGTCAGTGTGGTATAAACTGTGCACTTGGTCAAGTAACTAGCTTGGTTTGGTACCGTAATTTGTTGTGTACCAGACACCAGACTAAAATACTAAGTTGACTTAGATGGTGTAAACAGTATGATAAGTTTTACCAACCGTGACTGTTAATTCTGGTTTGAAAGATTGCTTAGAGTTCTGTCGTGGTTATCGCACTGGCTGAATGAACCGGATGGAAACAATGGCCATAAAAAAGAGAAAGAGAGAGTGTTAGTGAAAAATATGTTTTGTGATTCCTAACCTCAGTTTCCGGATCATTACCTCGGAAAATGTTTTATATATTTTTGTTGGTATTTTTTACATAAAATGAGTTGCTGTAGTTGAGAACCTCCTATAAAAAAGTCCAAAGGTATTCATTGGACAGATGAAGAAACCAGTAAGTTTCTCCAAATATTTTTGGACAAGAAAATTATATCAATTTTGGATGGCAAAAAATGTAAACACCTAGACATTTATAAGAGCCTTGAAGAAGACTTGTTGAGTAGGGGCTTTACAAAAACTGCTGAACAAATAAAATTAAAAATGACTGAGCATGAGCTCACTGGCATCCAAATATTGTCATTGAGAGATGACACAATTCCGAATTAGATAGAAGAGTTTCAAACCTTTCTCTTGGTTTCATGACTGAATAAATACCAAACCAGAACCAAGTTGGTTAATTAATCATTTGATAAAACACGATGTAAATAAACGATTACCAAAACATTTGTTTTGAATTTGGTCACATACACTTGGTGAGGTTACCAAATTCACATACGGTATAAACGTGGCCAGTATATACCCAACGGCAGATCGACGTAACGGAAAATATTCATCGAGGAAGCAGTTTCCGATATTTAGTGAAAAAATTTTGTATTGGAAATATTCTCATTTCATAAAACTGAGAAATGTTTGAATAGAATTGAAATTGTTAATGACATTGATTCTGTCACATCAACAAAGGAATATATATTGACCAATAAAATATATTTGGAGAAGGAACACACGAACAACAAGAAATGGGGCTTGCGTTCTGTCTTGTTCTGGATTTCATATTTAGACAAAAAAATCAATCCGCCATATTGAATACAGGGATTAGCCGATTTGGTTTGAATTTGATACATGAATCAAACTGAAAGGCCTCAACAAGTAGCCCTTTGAACGAAACCAATATCAGGACCAGAATATTCTTTTTTTCTCCATGTTATGTTCTTGTAAGAATAACTCACCCTGTATAATAATTATTGAAAATCTGAGCTCAGATTCGAAATCTACGGTAAAAATCCTACAGGAACTTGTTAAAAAAGTTTCTGGCACCATTAAGTTATTCCGTAATAAATTATTATTTTCAATTTTTTGAATAAAGTAACATAAAAAATGGGTTAACATAATAAATATTCACGAAACCAAGACATAAATATTGTTATTATCTTCAATTAGTTTGTAGTAAAATTTTATAAAATACTTTCATAACCCAAAAAAAACCGAAGAATAAATTCGTATCAGGACCGGAATTAGTCCTTTTTATGTTATGTTCTTGTAAGAATAACTGACGTCGATTGAAATGTTACATGAGGTCTGCATTCTTCAGAGGACGCAATTTTATTTTTGGGACATGTGTGAGGGGTCAATAGAAGCTTAACCTCAAGTTTGTGGGGTCGCCACCCTTGTCCCCCGGCCGTCATCTTGGAAAAAGGGGTGGAAACCCTTTTTTCGCTATATCTCGGAAACTATGCGTCTTTGTGAAATCATAATTTGTAGCAAATTGTTTTGCCTACACATATGTTTATATAACTGTTTGCCCTAAATTAAAAATTAAAGAAGTTATAAGCAAAAATGTGAGAAAATTTCTGTAAAAATTTTATTTTTTGCTCTATAACTTTTTTTTTATACATTTTACAAAAAAATTACTTCAGACCAATCTTGTAGATGATCTTTTGAGGAAAATTTTTCCTGATAATTTTCTTCAATTTCATTCATTTAAAACGCTGTTACAGCGCTCCAAAGTTGACCGGGTTCGTCAATGCTCATGAGAATCCGGTCGAAACGTAATGTTTAACTTATTTCTGATTTTTTTTTATTGTAAATACCTATATTCTTACAAAATTTTTGTTAAATGCGAACAACTTTACTTATTCATTTCCAACTCTTTTCCCCGCCACCTATGAGGTAGAGTCTGTAAGCGCGTTTTTTTTAACGTGGTATCCCCAGTAGGCCTACTCCACGGACATCTTGCTTATAAGGCAATCCTCGTCATCTAATATCTTTAATCACTTATTAGCTAGCTACTCTAATCGACTTTTTTTCGATGGTCCAGGCTGTGGCTCAGAATCAAAATCAACGTCAAATGTGAAAATGTGAGGAATGACAGGAGTTAAAATTGGAGTCATAATTGAAATTTCATCTTCAAATTCATTTTCTTCCATTAGCTTTGATATTTCCATAATATTGCTGCATGTTTCGCCAGAACAATGGAGGCATACTGTAGAGCATTTCAGGCCTGCTTTTCTGCAGCCACACATGCTTCCACAGTTTCCTTTGCATCTGCAGAAAATTAATTTCATGAGATCAGGGGGTGCTGGAGGCTTGGAAGCTTGTATTGGAATCCAAATGTTTGCATGCTTCTTCCAACCCCAATCTTCAGGATTTTGATATCTTCCGAGCCCCGACTGGACCTGGTGATATACTCGGAGACAGTGAAAACGAGCAGCATCTTGTGTTGGAGGCAACGATGATAAATTAAATGAATTTTCAGTCACTGTCTTGGCAAATCGTTTGTATCGCAAGTGAGTTGTCTTTATTACCGCCGTATGAAGCTATGAAAAAACGTTCGCCAACAAGAGTGAGCAAAGTTGGATCGACTTTCTCACTCAGGAATAGCGCGGTACCACCAGCTAATTCAGGATATTTCTCCATTATTTTTATAAATTTTAATTTTCCCATATTTTAGGCTGCTGATGTATCACATCCTGAAAAAGCATGAAGAAACAGCAAATTCTGTGTTATGAGATCTCCATACATAAAATTCGAAGGGCTATATAACTGAGCAGATGGGCGCCCTTTTGAAGGTTTTGAAAAATAAATGTTAGGCTGTCTTGTACCTAATGCCGTGAGCAATACAAGAATGTCAATGTCCTCTGCCACAATAATAACAGATTCATGAGATCGGGATGCAGTAAGCGCAGCAGAGACGATGATTGAATCTGCATCTGATTCAGCTTGGTTGACAGAAAAACCAACCTCTGAAAGAGCAGTTTTGAGAAGATCTATCAAGTTTGATTCGTTTCTTTCATTACCAAGAAATTTTTCTTGAGATATTGTTAGTACGGTACTCTTATCAAACTTAATTTCAGTACATTGGTGTTTTTTCGTGCGACGCATACGTTCCCATGACTTCGTTTCTGCTATATCAGGATTTTCGGAATAACCATCAAATATTATTGTTGCAGATAGTCCATAATATTCTTGCACATACCGGACATACTTCTCAAGGATGTTGTTTAATGACGAATTCCGATCCCAAATCACTTTATGCAATAGAAAACCACCATCGATAACAAAATGACTTCTGTGAATGTTTTCAAAGGATTGGTCCAGTGGTGTAAAAACATTAAACAAAGACGACTTAGTACCTTTCCTCATGCCATCCCCAGCGAATAATGCCAATGGAAAAGGTGCTAGTTCATACGCCATATATTGTTTAATATCGCCAACTGTTTGTTTCGAAATACACATCCGTTGAAATAAAAGTAAGGGATTGATGACGACAGGAGATTTTTCTACTTCAATAGTGCTTGTCATAGCACTAAAGGGAAAAACCTTTGATTTGCGACTAAATGACAGTCCTTGAAAATTAGATCCAATGATGTTAGTTATTAAGCCTCCTCCTATTTCAAAAGCACGATGGCAAATGACGAACCCGGTCAACTTTGGAGCGCTGTAACAGCGTTTTAAATGAATGAAATTGAAAACAAATTATAGGAAAAAAATTTCCTCAAAAGATCATCTACAAGATTGGTCTGAGGTAATTTTTTTGTAAAATGTATAAAAAAAAGTTATAGAGCAAAAAAGAAAATTTTTACAGAAATTATCTCACTCTTTTGCTTATAACTTCTTTAATTTTCAATTTAGGGCAAACAATTTGCTACAAATTATGATTTCACAAATTTTTTGTAAGACGCATATTGCAAAAAAAGTGTTTTCACCCCTTTTTCCAAGATGGCGGCCGGGGGACAAGGGTGACGACCCCACAAACTTGAGGTTAAGCTTCTATTGACCGCTCCCCCCCACACATGTCCCAAAAATAAAATTGCGTCCTCTAAAAAATGCAATATTCGGTCCTTAAATTGTAACATTTCAATGGACATCTACTAAAGAAAGCGTATAGGAACTTGTTGAAGAAGGACTGGACTGAATTTTTTGTAAATTATATTCGCTTACTAATAAATTTGAATTTATGAAAATACAACACAACGCACAATAATTTTTTTTATAAACATAAAAAAAGAATCCGTAAAAAAGTTTGACTAATATTACAATAAATTTTCAAAGTGAAGCCCTCCAGCATCAATACATTTTTGAGAGCGTGCCACTGGATGATTCACTGACTTTCGAATTATTTGAGGGTTATTTCTAACACTATTACATGCAGCAGTAATTTTCTCTTATGAATGTTCTCTATTTCTAATTTCTTCATTATACACTTCTGATTTTAAATGACCCCATGAATAGTAGTCTATGGGTGTTAAATCTGGGGATCGCGGTGGCCAATTTACCGGACCTCCACGACCGATACATCTGTTGGGGTAAGTGGCATTAAAATGATTTCTAACTGGAATTGGAAAGTGAGGTCGAGCACCATCATGCTGAAACCACATACCACGGGTATTTAGACCTTGCAATGGATCCGGTGAAGTAATGGCCAAAATAATTAGGTAAACATCACCAGTTAACCGTCCGTCAAGTACGTGAGGTCCAATCAAATGATTATCAAGGATTCCACACCATACATTGACATGAAATCTGCATTGGCAGTTTTTATGAACAATGGCATGTGGGTTTTCGTCTGCCCAAATCTGCACATTTCCAGTATTATTAATTCCATCCCTGGGGAATTGGCTCTCGTCGGTAAATAAAAATCTGTTAATGATTCTCCTATGTGCTAAGCACCATCTAGAACACGATGTTTGTGGTATGGATGCAAACCATTTTCTTTTAATGTGTGCCTGCTTATTCTTCTTACGCTACTGGAAGGATTATCATTTATAGCGTCCAGTATTTGCTGTTCGTGATGAACATTATTTCTTCGAGCCTCTTCTCGTCCTCTATTTGATGGAATTTTTCCTTTTTCCCTAATACTTTGAAGTACCTTAGCAAATGTTGAATGATGTGGTACGCGAGGATTAGGATAGCGACGTTTGTATTCCCTTCTTGCAGACTGGCCATTTCCTTCGCAAAGCACATACCCAAATGAAATATCTGCGTATTCCTCATTAGTGAAATGAAACACACTCTGAGAACTATAGTTTGAACTTGAAAACACTGGAATAATGAATGAACACCAACAAAACTAACGCTAATGACACCTAGCTAAACAATAGTTGTTCATAATGATATTCGAGATTTGACACTTGACACAAGCCTACTGTATTTAGACAAACATTGTAAGCTACTGATACGAATTTATTTTCGGTTTTTTTGAGTTATGAGAGATTTTATAAAATTTTACTACGAACTAATTAAAGGGAATAACAATATTTATGTCTTGGTTTCGTAAATATTTATTATATTAACCCATTTTTGATGGTACTTTATCCGACAATTAATTTATTGATTGAAAAAATTGAAAATAATAATTTATTACGGAATAACTGAAATGGTGCCAGAAACATTTTCAACAAGTTCCTGTAGGGTTTTTTCCGTAGATTTCGAATCTGAGATTTTAGATAATCAATATACAGGGTTAATTATTCTTACAAGAACTTAACATGAAAAAAAAAAGAATATTCCGGTCCTGAAATTGGTTTCGTTCAAAGGGCTACTTGTTAATGAAGCCTTCAAGTTTAATTCATGTACCAAATTCAAACCAAATCGGCTAATCCCTGTTTTCAATATGGCGGATTGAATGTTTTGTCTAAATTCACATATCACACATATCAGTAACGAAGCGGTTTTGGACATTTGTATATGACAGTTCCTATAATCCCATAAGTTTTGTTGGTTTCATTTCCGGACACCCTCTATACATCCCGGAATCTGCGTTCCTTTTTCGATAATATAACTGTTCGGCTCTGATTACTGTAATATAAACAAATTATATGTATTCATTGTTTTGCATGGAAGAATTCCCATAGATTCGGATTTCTAATTATATTCTGGAACACGCTTTCATTAATTATATAGATCACAAACGCACAACATATTACTATTCAGTTCGATATGGTGAAATATATCCACTGATACAACATCTATGATGCTAGATAATATGGGGATATTCGAAATACATATACTAGATGAGCCAAACCAAACCACCCCTGCCACAAACTCACGCCTCTAAAAAAGCATCACAATAGCCTATACACTCAGTGCTATGTTAACAACACACAGTTTATCTGCGAGATAATATTGGTCGATCACGACTCCCTAATTGTTTTTTTTAATCCTCAAATCGAATCAATATGGTGAAAATATAAAACCACATACACAGTGACCACCGATGAATGAATTTCCGCTAAAATTTTTCACGAATCGAACGCGCACCAAGCATCAGAACATAAAAACGATTCTTGTTCAGTCTTGATTCAGTCTTGATTCAGTCGAATATCAACTGCAGTATTACCATTTTAACCTTAAAGAATCGACTTTGTGAACATTGTAATTTTGACGTGCTCTCGACAATATATAACTTTTTGAATTGCAGCTAACAACAATGGATTTAGTTCAATTATGTATTACTTATGTCACTTGATCGACAGCGTGGATAATGATAATAATAATAATAAATCCCCTTTATTCACATGTAATATGAAATGGTGAAGTGTCAACTTAGAGCTGTTTTTCAACTTTACCAAGTGTCAGCTTAGAGCTGTGTTTCAACTTTACCAATGTGATAATGTGAACCGCACATTGTCATAATTTAACAAAACATATACAAGCATGTTTCCGTAATAGTTAACGTTGTTTTATTCACATTTATTTGCGTCATATTGATACACACGATATATCTATCACATCATAGATCTTCTGTGAGGATATGCAGGTATCAAGTTAGATTTTTTTGTTTTACGAAAAACATATTCCACACTGTTGAATTAACAATAATTTATGTTGGACTGTTTTATGGAAATATAGCTTGTAATATGATCAAAAGATGGATAATGAGTCCAGAAAATAATCAATTGATTGTTCTTTTATTCAATTGAATCCTTAGAAAACCTATGCCTGCGATATCTACTTTATTTGTATTTAATATTCAGCCAATGAAATTGAAAATGTCAAATAAGTTGCTCATGCGCAATCAATGAACTTGCAAATAAATGTTTTTAGGTTATACTAAGATTTTGAGAATTAATAAGAAATGAAGTTCATAGTGTGAATAGGTGGATAGGTGTTATTGAATGAACCGTAAAAAGTGTCTGTCCCGAATACTCTCACTTTATTTAGTTTTGTTGAAAAAAGTACCTGATGTTTCGTTCGGCTGGTGCACTCTCGCGAATCCTGGCTGTGTTGTGTGGCTATTGGAAGTGGATGCTCCGCTAACGTTGGGGCCCCTTGCTGTTAGTTGCGTCATGCATAGGAAATCTCATGTGATTTGGAGGTAAGTGGTTTTCTTGGTCGATTCCAAGCCTGGTGGTTTCTTGATTTGTTTTGACTTGTCCAATAGCAGATATACTTATGTTGGTATTGTATTTTCGTTGATTTTTGGTGATCAAATTTTTATCACGGCTTCTTCAAAATAACTTTTTTTCAACGACCCTATTTTCCTTTTTCCGTAGCAACCATCACTTTTTGTTTCAAGGCACTGATTTTCAGTTCTTACACCTCTTTTTAAAACACTTTTTCTTATTCTAAACTATGATACTTATTTTATATACAGCTTATATTTCTATACATACTTTTATTTATACAAGTTTTTGAAAATTCTTAATAACAATTTTTTTTCTCAAACTTTATATTCATTTGATTTTCCAAATGTTTGATATTTATTCTAAGATTTTATTTGTAAGTTTTGATTTGTATACTTTTACAGGTTGTGCAAATGAAATAGATTGTTGGAAACATACTGATGATAATAGAAAAGCTCCACTGCTAAACTCTTGGATCATTTGCGTTGACTATAAGATGGCTAAAGGTTTGAGAGATTCTACACAGAAAAATTGTAAAAACAATCATAGCAGGTATCCATATGTGATGTATAAATATCATTATATCAAATTTATATTATTTTCATCTTCAACCTATATTTCATATCATAACAATATAACATAATCTTTTCGGTGAATGGTTTCGAACTAAACCAGTGAACGCTGAATGCCATTTTGTGATAACGAAGAAATGTTGCACGGGGCTGTCGAAAACTGGTTTCACATTATGCGGCTGCGAACTCATTAATGCTTAGAGATGAACTGGAAATTGAAAGCTTTATACAACCACAAAAATAATTGGAATCAGATTCGCACCAACCGCCACTGACTCTGATGCCTAATTAGATATAGGCAGGTTTCACTAGATTGGCGTATGTTACCCTAAATACAGTTACGATTTAGAATTTATTAAGATTTGGTTTGGTTTGGCTCTTGTGGGCCTTAGCTCAAGAAGTCTGATTTCTCAAACTCATTCGTTAAATCATTTGAAATAATTAGATCATAGCATATGTCTTGATATACCGGATTTATTCTATTACACACCCATGAATCACGAGTGTATAATGCCATTTTGAAACAAATCACAGTGGTTCAAAATATGAAACAAAAATTAAAACATGTTTTGTTCTTTGTAGAATTCGACAAAATTTTGGGAAGCGCCGCCCGCCTAATTCCAGGTGACCTGAAAAAACTTTGTCATCAATAACCGAATGCAATAAACATTTAACTCGACGACATTTGAATAATGTGAAATGTTGTACTGATTGTGTGGTGATGTATACATTGCAGGCCTGGGATATAAATTCAATTTCGAAGTGAAGAAAACAACTATATCCAAATTGGTGATAAAGTCAGAACTAGTTGACTTCATACTCTGCTTTGAGGCATTAATCATAATTATCACAGTCACTACTTGTAAGAAACAAACAATATTGAAAATGGAAAAACATTCGCAATTGAATATTGTTATGAAAATAATTTCGAGACCATTGTAGTGATTCAGAAAACGTGAACTGAACACTGTTGCCAAGGAAGATTCTCGCATGGTTTACAAAGCTGTCTACGCACGAAAGATTGTTAGATTCTACTAGTGTTTTCTGATTGGCTGGTGAATGAAAGATCCCAAGATCTTAGTTAACAACTAATCAGGAAACAGTATGAGAATTAATTTGAACCTATTATCTTTATCTTTTCAAAAAGACGATATTCAATCAAAAACAAATTATATTATATTAACATATCTAGTACGGAAACGCCCGCAAGTGATTGGCGACTCCAGAATCCAACCAGAATTGGAATTCACTACTTCATTCCCAAATGCGACGAGTGATTCATCTTGTCTTCTACTCTTCAAAATACGCACGGAACAGCTCGCTGTTTATTTTCAACCCAGCAAAAGACAAAGACAATAATATTCAAATTAATTCTCCAGCACATCGCGTACTGTTTTCTGATTGGTTGCTGATTAGGATCTTGCATTTACCAGCCGATCAGAAAATACTAGTAGAATCTAACAAACTGTGATTGCTGATTAGGATCTTGCATTCACCAGCCAATCAGAAAACATTAATATAATCTAACAAATTTTCGTTCATAGACAGCTTTGTAAACCGTACATGCGAGAATCTTACTTGGAAACAGTGTTCGGATTCACTACAATGGTCGTGATATGATTTTTTAAAACAATATTCACTTGCGAATATTTCCCTTTTCAATTCTGTTTGTGTCGTTTGTTTCTTACAAATGAGTGTGATAATTATGATAAATGCCTCAAAGCAGAGTGAGAAGTCAACTAGTTCTGACTTTATCAACAGTTTGGATATAACAAGATTAGTTGTCTTCTTCACTTTGAAATTGAATATATATTTCAGAAGGCCTGCATTTACCATAAAATCAGTTCAACATTCTACATTATTCAAATGTCGAGTTAAATGCCTATACCTATACCTATACAAGCATCGATGTCCGACGATTGGCCCAGACGAATCGGTTGTAGAACAGCGACAGCCGTCACTCAGGTCCACGTTGACTATCGGCTCTTTTGATCTACCGTATGCCGACGGAAAATGTTTACGAGTAGTACAGATTATTTTTCGTTCTGTTTCTTCGCATATACGCTCGTGTTAGCGAAGTCAGTTTTTATTTGCTCCCTATAGAAACAGCTTCTGCAATTGATATTGGATGGACTATACGATAATATGCTCAATTGTCTATTTCAAGATGTATCTGCTAATCTCTTCCATATTGCGATATTATTCTGAGCATGTACTTGATGACAAAATCATGTAGGTCGTGGTCGTTCGATAATGATAAATGGGATAAACAGTAGGAATAACAATACTATATGTTTCGGCCGGATATTCCCCGTCCCCTTCTCGTATTGTTTGAAAATTAACTGCTTTTTTCATAACTCATCAGTCCAATCGGTTCCTCTCATGATCATCGGAGAACACACTTTCCAGGATGGATATCAATAACAACTTGTCCAGAGGTCCAAACATGAAACTGCTGGGTTTGACTAACACGTTTCAAATACGAGTACCCATAGCCATTAGTAGCGCTAAATGGGATAGGTTTCCTGTAATTTATGTGGTCGAATGGAATATATTTCAGGTATTCACGCACGGTGTCCTTCCTTTAGGTTAACATTACTCCGCTACTATCCTGACCCTTCCTCCGAATTGTTAGGTGGGGGATTTATTGTAAAAAACACGCATCGAAGTCGAGTAGCTCACAATGATGACAATCCTCAGTTGTGCTCATTTTTACATCACACGATAACTCAAAGCACGAGTGATTCAGTGATACAGTAGTTACATATTTTATTTTACTTTGCTATAAGACTCATTTCTTCACACCATTAGACGAGGAGAAATACCACAAAAATATGCCAAGGACCCAATTTTGACTAATACATGGCATTTTTTCTTGATTCCACAAATGTTGCCCTGTAATATTCTATTCGTGGAATATATATATATATATATATATATATATATATATATATATATATAAATATATATATATATATATATAATATATATATATATATATATATATATATATATATATATATATATAATATATATATATATATATATATATATATATATATATATATATATATATATATATATATATATATATATATTTATAAATGAAAAAAACTGAAGTTAAGAGAACACAAAAAATTATGTTCTCCTGGAGGTTGCTGTCAATAGGAAGTGGCCAATGGTGAAGAAGACTCTTTGTTAAATAGTCGAGCTTTCGAAAAACTTCATTTCAACTTTATTATCAAGACATCTGAAAAGAACAAAGTCATTGTAAAAAATGCTATTTGTATATAATTAGTAAGTTTTTTCAATTAAATACAAATATAATTTTTTGCAATGTGACTTTCTTCTTTTCAGATGTCTTGATAATGAAATATTTTTTTTCGAAAGCTCGACAATTTGACAAATTCCCTTCTTTACCATTAGTCACTTCCTGTTGACCTCAAATAAAACATAAAATTTGCTTTGGTGTTTTCTAAACTTCAGTTTTATATATATATATATATATATATATATATATATATATATATATATATATGTGTGTGTATGTATAATGCCAGAATAACAAATTACAGTAGTTAAAAATCTGAAAAAAAAAATGAAAACATGTTTTGTTCTTTGTAAAATTTGACAAAATTTTGCGTAGCGCCACCCGCCTAATTTCAGGTAACCTACTCAGAGGAGAACTTTGGTGATTTCCGAATGCTATAAACATTTGACTCGACATTTGAATAATGTAGAATGTTGAACCGATTGTGTGGTAAATGTATACATTGCAGGGTGCCTGAGATATATATTCAATTTCAAAATGAAGAAAACAACACATTTATTATGTACAAACTGGTGATAAAGTCAGAACTAGTTGACTCCTTACTCTGCTATGCTATGAGGCACTTATCATAATTATCACAGTCACTTGTAAGAAACAAACGACACAAACAGTAATGAAAAGGAAAACATTCGCAATTGAATATTGTTTTGAAAAATAATATCACGACCATTGTAGTGATTCAGACATTCGTGACACCTGAACTGAACACTGTTGCCAAGCAATATTCTCGCATGCACGGTTCACAAAGCTGTCTACGAACAAAAGTTTGTTAGATTCTACTAGTGTGTTCTGATTGGCTGGTGAATGAAAGAACCAAATTAGCAACCAATCAGAAAACAGTCCGCGATCTGCAGGAGAATTAATTTGACCATTATTGTTTCGGTCTTTTGCTGGCTCTTAAAACTAAACACCAAACTGTTCCGTGCGTAGTTTGAAGAGTAGAAGACAAGATGAATCACTCGTCTCATTTATGAATGGATGAATATTTATGAATGAAGTAGTAAATTTCTATTCAGGCTGGATTATGGAGTTGCCAATCACTGGGCGGGCGTTTCCGTACTAACTATATAAATATAATATAAATTATTTTTAGAATGGCAATTTTTTTAAGAGACAAACCAATGAGTTCAAATCAATTCTCATGCACATCGCGTACTGTTTTCTGATTAGTTGTTAATCAAGATCTTGAGATCTTTCATTCACCAGCCAATCAGAAAACACTAGTAGAATCTAACGAACTTTTGTTCGTAGACAGCTTTGTGAACCGTGCATGCGAGAATATTGCTTGGCAATAGTGTTCAGTTCAGGTGTTCTGAATGTCTGAATCACTACAATGGTCGTGATATTATTTTTCAAAACAATATTCAATTGCGAATGTTTCCCTTCTCAATACTATTTGTGTCGTTTGTTTCTTACAAGTGACTGTAATAATTATGATAAGTGCCTCAAAGCAAAGTATGAAGTCAACTAGTTCTAACTTCATCAACAGTTTGGATATAACAATGTTAGTTGTTTTCTTCACTTTGAAATTGAATATTTATCTCAGGAGACTGCAATGTGTACATTTACCACGTAATCAGTTCAACATTCTACCTCATTCAAATGTCGAGTTTTATGTTTATGGCCGAAGTTCTCCTTTCAGCAGGTTACCTGAAATTAGGCTTGAGCCGCTACCAAACATTCGTTATAAAATGGCATTATACACTCGTCATTCACAGGTGTGCAAGAGGTTAGATTACACCCTGTATATATATATATATATATATATATATATATATATATATATATATATATATTCATATACATTTATCTTGAATGAACTGGGGTTGTGGTTGTCGAGCAGAACCTCTTCAAGTGGTGAATTATTTATTACTAATAAAGTGATGTTTGGTTTCGAGCTCAATACTGTGAAGGTGGTCTTACTGGGTCTATCGAAGTTGTTCGATCGATACTATCCGACGCAAAATGGGACATGTAATTTCAGAGGAACATCTGCCTTGGAAGTACCAGAGATGTCACCCACTTCTCTGCGATGTTCTGGAGTTGTTAGAGAATAAGTCGAGGCAACATCGTCAACCAAATGGCATGCTTCTTCCTGCGTGGAATCAGCTTCTATTCGTGCACGGGTGCCGATCTCCACATAGGAGAACAGTATAGTAATTGTCACTCTCCAGCAGAAACATTTTGCTCTCTTATATTTCTTTCGAAAAAAAATATTCTTCAATCTTATCAGTATTTGGTACAAGTTTTTCTTTAAACCCGAATGGACATATGTTTCAACCACAGAGACTATAAATATACTCGACAGAATAGAAAATTGTATGTTGTTTGCCAAAATACCTAATATATAAAAAATAAAGCATTTATATCGAACCATCATAGCATAACTGACCACCATCGATATATAGCCTTCCAAGTGAAATGATATTTTGCTCTTTCATTAAGTGTAGTAACATTTCAAGAGAAATAATAGATATCCCAGAAAAGTTGCTCCATTTGCGATGATGAGCATGTTTTGATTCTATGAGAGATGTTTTTGTCAGAATGTAAACCAATTTGACTGGTTTCAGAGTTCTTTCTGGTATTTTGAAAGTAATTAATTATGAAACAATTCCAACATCTCGCGAGAACTTTGACTGGAATACTTCACCCGCCTTCTCTGAGAATAGTTCGTTAGTTCCATATTTTTACAATTCATCGAGTTTTTCGCAGCCACCAGATAAAAAATATTTTCCAGAGGATTCCCTAGATGGAACTTGTGGAATACAAAATAACTATAGGATGTAAATTCTAGGAAATGTTTTTAGTCGAATGGCATAACCATGGGGGTAAATCCTCCGCCTGAGATATCCTCGTCAGATAAATCATTAGATGCTTTTTTTTTCGTGCTTTGATGCATTATCTGTGGAATTTATTGTCGCCTGAGGTGAATTATGGAAATAGAAGATAGTACGTTCGTCCTGAGGGTATTTTTAATGTCGCTTTTTGTTCAAGCAACTTCGCGCTTTCCCAGATACGATTCAGTGCTGGCTCACGACTGTGATGTTCATTTCGCATTGCTTCTCAAAAGAGTCGCAGAGTCCTTAAAGAAAGCGGTGAACCGGAAATGTTGAAGAAAGTCCTGAATTCAAATTAGTGAATATACAGTTCGGGTAACACAAATAATGCGATCGAAATACCGCATTTAAAATAGCACAGCAAAGAGTTCCTATGGAAAAAACTCATGAAATATTCTAGAATAATATAAAAACTTGCAATATGAAAGTTCAGAACCCTTGTCAATACATCAATATCACGTATCATTACTTCAGAATGTTTCTTGAATATTCGTGAAAACATTTTGCTAGTGAACTTCAGGTAAAATTTCATCCAGTAATTGATTGTAACTCGTTTGAAGATATGAGGCATATTAGAAGTACATAATAAGTGATTTTCCACCTTGCATTCTGCCTACGGAGTCGATGGATTCTGGAGGAAATTTGATGGTCTTAACCATTGTTCTTACAACCTGAATTATGACTTTTGGAATTGTAAGGGCTGAAGAGTAAAATAATTTTGTCAGAAATAGGTAAATTTGAACTTCTTGGAGACATTCCGTCTCTCTCCTTGGCATAATTTTCCCATGATGTTAGTTGGGAACTCAAACTGTGTTTGAAAATGAATACAAACGAAATGGACCTCGATAGGTAGAACGAGTTGCTATTAACTTATAAAAAGATATGAAACAGCATTCTTATTCTTCTCAGATTATCAAACATCAACGATAAGTAGTCTTTTCTCGAACATTATGAAACTAAATAATGGCCAGATAGAATGGCAAAATACCCCTCATGTGCGACGGTGGCTCCACTATCGCCATCGTACTGGTTTACGAGGGTAGTTTGAATAGTTTCCAACATGTACATGAAGATGGCAGCACTCGTCAACAATAGCTATGGAATGTGTTTGCGCATTTTTTTAAGGGTGCTCCCCAAAATTGCAGCCATTTTGGACGGGCAGTTGTTGTTTGACTAGCGTTCGAGTGAGGCGATGTGAGTGTTTTTGTGAAAATAGAAAAAATCGAGTATCGACCTGTCATTGAATTTTTCAAAGGCAAACACATATGAAAATCAAAGACGAGTTGGACGCTGTGTACGGGCACCATCATTTACCACTGTGAAATTTTGGGCAGCTGAATTTCAACGTGGCTATACCAACTTGGGAGGCCATGAAGGTTCGGGACGTCCAAAAACTGCAACCACTGACGATAACAAGTTTACCAAATGTTGCTAGACGACCGTCGAATTAAAGTGAGAGAGAGAAAGATGACAGAGGCTATGAATATGTACAAAGAACGTGTTTGTCACATATTGTATGAAGAATTAGGCATGAGAAAGCTGTCCGCGCGTTGAGTGCCACGTTTGCTCACGTCAGACCAAAAACTCATTCGGATGGACATTTCCAACGCTCTGCTGTCGAAGTTCAGGCACAATAAATCAGAGTTTTGGGCCAATTGATTACTGTAGGTGAAACTTTGATACAGCATTATACCTCATAAATAAAAATACAGTAAAAAGAGTGAGCGATAGGGAAATCGGCTCCAAAAAAACAGCAAAAAATGTTTTTCCGGATGGGAAAGTGATGGCGACTGTTTTTTGGGTCAGTCATGGCGTTATCTCAATCGATTATCTTCATACAGGAAAAACCATTACATGAGCATAATTCGCAACATTATTCGACGAACTAAAGGCGGAAATTGCGAAATCCGGACACATTTGCAGAAGAAAACCAGAACACCAGAACAATCCGCCGGCTCACACCTCAGCGGTTGCCTAGGCGAAAATCAACGTATTACGGTTGTAATTGCTTGACCAACCTCTAAACTCACCAGATCTATCCCCAGGCGACTTTTTTCTGTTCCATAAGCTAGAACTTTGTGCTCGGAGGACAGATATACAGGGTGTTTCTCAAGTACGTGGGAGCATGTTGATGACATCAAAATAAGTAGAAAAGTTCCTATAAACATATGTCCGCAAGTTATTCGTTTCTGAGATGCAGGGTGTCAAAGTTGAATTCTCATTTTTATTTTTTGTGAATACATTCCAAAATAATTGTGATATTCAAGTGAAGTTTGGTATCTGGGAGTATTTTGAAATGACAAAATCAAATTTGATGTTTGTTTGTCTCTTTCGTGGGGGTGGCGCCACCTACATGTCTTTTCAATCATTTGAAATGGCATAACTTTTTTGTACGTACCTGTATCACGTTATCTAGTGGAAAAATAAATTTCTGTGTAAAAAATATATTCTTGGTAGAGGTCGCTACGAGCCACTCTTTTCGAGTTATTGGGATTTGAAATAATCGATGCATTTGAATTATTTCCGTGAGGCTCGTAAGTCGCCTCTTGGTACTTAATATCGGAAACGATAATCCAATGCCTTTGTCTCCTTTCATTCAATGGTCTTCTATATTCAACACTTGAATGTAGTCAAGAAAATGATTCTTGTTTTTTGTTACATAGTTTTTTTGGAAGTTTTTTTCTGTATTTGTGTTCCAATCTTTTTCAAATGGCAGCATACACGAATAGCGAAATGGCTTCAATGATTTACGTATACGGTCTTGCCGATAGCAATTGCTACGAGGCATGAAGTATTTATAATGAAAGATTCCATAATCATCGAGCGCCGAATCACCAGACATTCAGAAACCTCCTTCAGCGGCTTATGCAGTCTGGGTCCTTTAAAAAAGCTTCAGTGGCAGGCAGACCGTTGACGACTAGGACACCAGAAGTTGGAGAAGAGAAGCTGTTCTTCAAGCAATCGAAGAAGATCCACAGACAAGCACGAGAAAAATTGCGCGGAATCTCAATGTACACACGAATTAGTCTGGTTAATTCGCAAACAAAATCAGTTGTATCCTTATCACATACAGCGTGTCCAAGCATTGTTGCCCCAAGATTTCCTTCTCCGTGTAACATTTTGCCAATGGATACTGTAGAAAATTGCAGAAAACCCTCAATTTACTGCAGAGATATCATTCACATTTTTCAAAGAATGACCTTATGAACTTTCAATTTGAACAAAAATTTCTTATATTAATTCAATTTTACTTTAATAGTTCGAGAATTTTCAAATCAGTGATTTAGAAACAGATGGATGGTCGAGGCGCTGAAGGTAATTGAAGTTAATGGAATCAATAATTGTAGAAGATATGTCAGAATTTTTAACAAAAAATGCAATCATACCATCGGAACAACATGGTTTCG
Source organism: Gonioctena quinquepunctata (assembly GCA_018342105.1). Lineage (NCBI taxonomy): Eukaryota > Metazoa > Arthropoda > Insecta > Coleoptera > Chrysomelidae > Gonioctena > Gonioctena quinquepunctata. Next base: position 79,167 of record JAFIRS010000922.1, on the reverse strand, counting down.
TCAGAGGTAAATCCACCACCAGCAATCTTCTACAGTGCATAAACGATTGGACGACGGCTCACGATGAAAAAATACCGACAGATATCGTCTATCTTGACTTTGCCAAGGCTCTCGAGAGGGTCCCAGTGAGGAGGCTAATGCACAAACTTGACACACTCGGTATTCGGGGCCAACTAAACTCATGGGTTGGAAATTACATGACAGAAATAACTTTCACGGTCAAAGTGGGTCGGTCACTCTTTTTCTTCGGACAGACAAGTCACAAGTGGAGTCCCCCAAGGGTCTGTTCTTGGTCCACTCCTCTTCGTTGTTTATGCAAGTGATCTTGCTCTTCATATAAAGTCCTGCAAGTCGTTTTATGCCGATGATACTAAACTAAATGGAAATGCCTTAGTGGAACATCAACTCCTTCAAGAAGACCTCAACTCGATTAGTCGGTGGTGTGAGGATTGGCTTTTACCTCTTAACGTCGACAAATGCAATCAATAAACGATCACATGTCGATCTGGGAGTGACTATTAATACTGACCTAACTTGGTCCGAACATGTTATATCCACATGCAAGCGCGCCAACACACTGATCTACCTCATCCGCAAAACGTTCTCCCATCTATCATACTCAAGTTCCATTAAACTCTACAAAACCTACGTTCGTCCAATTATGGAGTACTCAGGTCCGGTGTGGTGTCCTGTTTTGGTGCGCGACAATAATTTGTTGGAAATCGTTCAGCGTCGAGCCACGTGTATGATTTTTGGCGAAGTGCGTCCAACCTATCCCGAAAGACTGAGGATGGCACAACTGATAGCTTTCGACCAACGTCGACTCCGTGGGGACCTCATCATATCCTTCCGTATAGCTGAATATAACTATGCTAATCAGAAAGAACTTTTTGTTTTCAACAACGATTCGCGGTTACGTGGTCATAATCTCAAATTGAAAAAGGAGAAATTTGCCACTAGGCAGAGACAGCATTTTTTGGTGAATCGTATTTTCGAAACATGGAATAACTTACCCAACGATGTTGTGAATTCTGACTCAGTGAATAGTTTTTAAATCAAAATAGACATTTGCTTATTTGCATAATTGTTCCTACGCATATAATAATATTTTTTTTTTCTTTTGCATGCATTGTATAATATTGTTGATCTCTTTAGTTTTTTTCAGGCTTACATAGGACTCTAACCTCAGCCTTTACTCATATGTAATATTAATAATAATAATAATAAAAAGTTTCAAATCAATTCTGGCCTCCGAGGTCCCCGGATTTAAATCCAACGATTTTTTTTGTGTAGTTACTTGTTGGCCCTAGTTTATACGGCACCAATAGAAATCAAAGAAAAACTTCGTCAACGAATCATTGCTGGATGTGACGCTATCCGAAATGCACCAGGTATAATGGAACGTCCATGAGACGACGAGCCGACGCATGCATAATGGTGCAGTGGCCATTTTGAACAATTACTTTAATTATTATCCTCAGCTAACTGTTTTAGTATTAAATTGGTCTAAATTACTGTTATTAATCTTAGTATTAAATTCTAATAACACCCGATTCCTATTTCAAAATGAAATTAAAGAACAATCATGTATTTAACTAAATTAATTTTGAATTTAAAAATATTGTCATTCAAAATTACTTGCATTGATGTTTTCAAATCCCTCTACCAGGAATATATTTTTTACACAAAAATGTTAGAAAAATCGATTTTTCCACTAGAAAACGTGATACAGGTACGTACAAAAAAATTATGACATTTCAAATGACTGAAAAGACATGTAGGGGCGCCACCCCCACGAAAGAGACAAACTAACATCAAATTTGATTTTGCCATTGAAAAATACTCCGAGATACCAAACTTCACTCGAATATCACAATTATTTTGAAATGTATTCACAAAAAATGAAAATAAGAATCTTTGACACCCTGCGTCTCATAAACGAATAACTTGCGGACATATGTTTATGGGAACTTTTCCTCTTATTTTGACGTCTGCAACATGCTCCATGTACTTAAGAAACACCCTGTACTTGTCAAATCAAGGAGGCCATCACTTCAGTAAACAATTATTTTGCACCTAAACTGGGATCCGGGCACTGTCTGCAACAGCAACAGTATCAGCAAGTTTGCTACGAGCCATGAACCGCTTCTAAGAAGTCACAGTCGTTTGATGGATTGGAGGAAAATCATTACATTTTGGGCTATATTTCTCAAGACGCGCTCATTAGCTCCACTTGTAAATAACAAACAATGTAGTAGAATTTTTGAAGTCTCTTTTAACCTACTTCTAATTGTCATATCGAAATGAAACTTGGCTCGTCCAATATTGAAACGACCGTTTGGTAGGTAGAGAGGCGGAGAACACGAGTGGACACGAAAAATGTGCCAGTCGGGCAATCGAGCCACTCCTACTGAGAAGGAATCTTTTATTTAGAATCCCATCGAGGTAGGAGAAATGTATGGAGTGTTTCTTTCTGTCACTAGGTGCCGCCGGTTAAAAGTTATCTTTTCCGACGCACCTAAAGATGTTTTAAGCTCGATGATGATTTTATTTATGTTGTGTCTGGCTTCGGCCAGAGCTCTCCGGATCTCTGGCTGGTGACTACTCCGTACTGATGAGGGCCAAGAGCCTGAAACCGGTATGCGGATTGTTGGCGGACACGACATGAATTTAAACATAATCGAGTTCATCAGAAAGAAACATTTGCGAACAATATCCATTTATATGGAAGTTTGCATGGATTTTCAGGTGAATATCATTCAACGTTCTGCGTGATATTTGCACGGAAAGTAGTTGTTTTCCGCCTGTCGGTCTACCAATTGTGTTTCAATTTATATTGAACCTTTTGTGAACACGACTTTGTGTGCTTCATGCATTTCATTTCTTACGAGTGGACACGATTTGCTGTGGTTGCTTATGCTACGGCAAATCTTCACCAGTGGCTTGGCATGCAGCGTTTGAAAGGTTAGGTTTGTTCGATTTTTAAATAGGTAGTGCAGTTATTCATTCTTGAATTCCCAAATTTTGACAACAAATTCATAATCTCCGACCCCGAAAATCCCCAGTACCCCCACATACAAATTTTGAATCGAATCGGACCATAATCACAAAACTCGTCCGCCAAAAACTACGTCTTGTGTATCGCCTATACCAAATAATTTGGTACCCCTATGGAATTTCTATTAATAGCCACAGTTCGGACATCTTCGAAAAGAATTCGTTGTTAGGTAGGGGAAGGCCAAAGTGGTCGTTTCAATATTGGACGAGCTCTATGTATAAGTAGTTTGGATGAAAATACCATAATTTTGTATCTTGGAGCTGATGTGATAATGGAACCAGGAGGTGAACAGTGGAACTCTTCAGTGGCTACTTGTAAAATATGGTGAGTGCACTGAGCCGTTCTCAGCATAAAATTACAATTCAAAGATATGGCAAATGCACAGGTTCTCAGGATATTCGCCAATATTCAGTAATTAATAACTTCCATCTCATGTGGATGAAACAATCGAAGAGTTTTTCTCCCGTAGTATTTTCAAGCCTTTTTCAGCAATATGGACTGAGAAGTTTAAAATAAAAGGAGTTAAAAATGATAATAATTATAGTTTAAAAAACTGAAAAACACGCTTATAAAGCAATAAGGACTAAAAAGTTGAAAATAATAAGAATGAAGTCTCTTTACTTACTATTCATAATTATGTTAAGATTACTGATATCAAGCACCTCACTCTGTTTTTACATAATAGAAAATTTTTTGATCAATGACTTTATTCTTATTATTTTCAACTTTTGAGTCCTCATTGCATTAAAAGCCTCTCTTCAGTTTTTTTAAACTATAATTTTATTCACATGAACGGTGAAATCGGGTTAGGTTATTATGGATGAAAGAATTGATCAGTTTCGTGAGCATAAATGTAATTTTTTTTTGGTGTTATACGTTCAGTGATCTACAATGGTCGAATCGTTGTACCGGGCTATTCATTATAAATTACCCATCCCTTATCATCGTTATAATTGCCTATAGAAAAAAATTTAAATGTAAAAGTTGTTTTGGTTATACTGAATTTTGATAAATTTTACTTTTCGCAACTGGTGATAAAAAGTAAATTTTACCACCAGTTGCAAAAAATACAGAAATAAAATTTGTTATAATTTTGAGCTTATTCAATACGTTATATGTTTAGTAAAAACTAATTATAAATATTAACATAATTTGAACAATTGGTGATATTGACCCCAGCTGACAACGTAGTTTTCTATGTAGCATTAATTTCCTTTTTTTCCATGGAAGTCCCTCCAAGGATGAGAACGCGCTCTCAACGCACTAAAACGTAAAAAATTATTGAAATATTTAATGACTATGCAAAAAAGCGTGGGGTGCTTTTTTGAAATCAATCAAAATAGTCCAATATCCCAGAGTCGGCAAACCTACGTCATTTTAACAAAGATGAAATATTGAGCATGAGTAGTGTGATATTTAGTTAAGAATTAATGCAGACTTTCTCACTTACGTTGGAGTATCGTGATGCGTTTGACAATTGATATCGTCCAGTTGGCCAAGCGGTCTAAGCTCCGATATAAAAAACTGGCGAGGGTTCGAATCCCCACGCCTGACGATTTTTTTTATTTTTCCTATCGAAATTGAGAAATGATTTGTTTTTTTGATTCATCCCAAAACTAAATCACTTCTCAATTTTAAGCTAGCAAGTACGCATACGTTCTCAACTACTACATATCACACTATTGACACTTAAAATTTCTACTTTGCTAAAATGAGGTAGGTTTGCCGGCTCTGGGATCTTACTCTTAAAGTATTATCTTTCTCAAAGATGCGTGATTAAAAAGCACCCCATTATTTTCGGCATAGTCGTTGAATATTATTATTTTTTTTAATTTTGAGTGCGTTTAAAGCGTGTTCTTCGGTTTTTTCAAATATTTATTTTTTATATTTTTAACTTGAATTAAAAAGGATCACATATAAATATTAGACAAAATATTGTGTGAAACACGTTGGGAACCCCTATTTTTCGTAACTCGCTCTCTTTTGCGGAACTTGCTTCGCTTGTTCCGTAGAAATTCGCTCATTACGAAAAATAGTGCTTTTCCCAACTGGTTGCACAAATAACTATTCCAAAATCCAACGTACTTTGAGAAAGAACAACTACAAACCATATAAAACCTCACCCGTACAAGTTCCGAAGAGACTCGTAAGAGGAAAAGGCTGGAATTTTGCCAACAGATGATTCAAAATTTGAATGAAGATCCCGATTATTCAACTAAAATATCGTGGACTGATGAGTCATCATTTCCTACGGCAGGAGTTTTCAATAGGAAAAATCGAAGGTCGTGGGAAAAAAAGGGCAACAGGAAGAAAAACAGTTAGCGTTTGGTGCGGAATTTTAAGAAATGAAATTGTTGGACCTATATTTTATGATTATATTAAGAGGAGTTACCTATAAGAACTACTCAACCCAGAAGAAAAAAATATTATTTTCAAAAATATTTGAATAATTTGGATAGGAAATAATGGAAGTACTGAATGGCCACCTAACAGTCCGTACTTGATCCCTATGGATAAATTTTTCTGAGGATTCCTAAACACATTGTTAATAATACTAATAATAAAATGCAACTCATTAAAGACACGATTGTGGATCTGAATGTCAATTATGAAGCAATTTACAATGCACTCATAAATATAAGTTTGAACATATTTTATAAGTTATCATGTTATTTAAATGTCCCAAATAAATCTTTGTTATCTATTTTTGTATAAATATTTGAACTTTTTCTTCCTCGCTGTAAACCATTTTGATTATTCCATTGGAGAAATGTCACTAAACTAACATAATGTAGTTGTCATTTCCATAGCTTACTTTAAAAATGTTAACTTCCATAGGATAGATATTTACAGTTAGAACTAGTCTGAGTTAAAAGAAGATCATTCTAAAAATTCAATTATATACAGGGTACCCCATTTAAAAAAAATATCTCCTGAAATCTGCACGCTACTGTATTTTTGATAGCAGTTTCATAACCATACAACTTTTATATTTAACTTTTTTTTCTATAGGCATTAATAACAATGATAAGGGGTGGATAATTTATAGTGACTAACCCGGTATCAAAAAACAAGATTTTACATTCGTTAATGTTCACAATAACAATAAGAGATTTCGTCCCCTATTACCCCCAGTTTTGTTGATTCGAGTGCTCTTGGATGAGAGAGAAAACATCAGATATCGATTCATCAAAACGAACCAGCGTTCCTAACATCTATACCTACACAAATCGTAAAAAACAAATTAGTTTTTACAAAGGCTGGCCCTATTCAATCGGAATGAGAGCTTATATCTGGAAAAACCGGAAAAGGGTAGAAGTGGAGAGAAAAACAACGGAAAGATTCTCGTCGATAGTTTTCCACGTGGCAAAACAAAACAACCCTATCTGATTATTATAGCCGCACTCAGCGAGAACCTACATTTCACTAGATGATTCATATTTATTTCTTTCAAATTGTTGTTTCTGATTTACTGCATAAAAATTACCATGTACACATTTGATTTGAAATCTTTGATGAAATACGATTGCAGAAAAACATTCACAAACTCACCAGTTTTGTTATAACTGTCACTTGTCAGGACATCATATATTTCTTTCCCTCCCCCGAGAATGAAAGGAATCTCTTCTAGAAGGTCAAATTAGTGAAGTTCCACTCAGAATGAAGGATACAAGGGTTTTGAGAAACTTGCCAGTTAGTCCGTAACGTGCCGTTTTCAAACGTAATATAATTTGCAACACGAATCCAATAATAAAATACTTCATTTGGTGACGTTGGGAGAACCACTACTACCACGTATGATATCCCACGCTATTTTCATATATTCTTTTTGTGTTCGGATTCCCTCATCCTCAAAGTTCTTGAGGTTTCTCGTTTATTAGTCTTTACACATACACATGGGAGACTGTGAACACAATGAATTCGCATTCACCGGTTTTGTTCAATTCGACAGAGATATCAGTTTTGAAAATATTTATATATATATATATATATATATATATATATATATATATATATATATATATATATATATATATATATATATATATATATATATATATATATATATATATATATATATATATATATGTATATATACAGGGTGTAACTGAATAAGTGTAAAACATTTAAGGAGGTGATTCCTCATCGAAAAAAAGATAGGATCTTTCATATAAAGAAACTTCATTGGAGCATCCCTTGTTAAGATACAGCCCCTTAAAGGGGGTACATAAAATTTGTATAACAATTTTTTTTACAAGCACTGAAAAAGTTACAATATTGAAATTAACCTGACGTTTTGTACTACCAAAAAGACACTTAGCTAGTAATTTATTTGGTTTACCCCATGGTTGTAAGGGGTGAAAAACGCAACCCCTAAAATTTATTTCCAATGTAACTTTTTGTCTTATTATTTGTTTACCATTTAATTTATTTCCGATAGCCTGTTTCATTCTAAACAAAAAATGTCTCTTGGGTTTTTTGCCCAAAATAAACCAGTAAGCAGCAAAACATTATTTTACGAACAACTACAGAGATACATCGTCATAAATGCGAAAATACGAAACTAATCTATCTAGTAGGTCGCTATTAGCGATAGTGACAATTAAATTGGTATGACGCTGTCAGTTTGAGAATTTTCTAAATTGAATTAATACTAATTGTGTGTTGTTGTTCTGTTCTTAATTTGTTACTTTAATAATTCACTTGTTAATAAAATGGCATACACAAATGAGGAAATGGCTGATATGCATTACGTTTACGGTCTGTCGCAGGGGAATGGGTTAGAAGCTTCTAGAAGATATGCTGAAATGTATCCTCAACGGCAGCATCCTTCACATAGAATATTTGCTCGACTTCATCAACGATTACGAGAATATGGTTCATTCGACAAAAGAACGCAGGATTGTGGTCGCCATCGAGAAATACGAACACCACAGCTTGAGGAAGCAGTACTTAATTTGATTGAAGAACAACCTACTACCAGTACTAGAAAGATTGCTTTCCAGCTAAATGTTGATCATATGACGGTATTTCGAATTTTAAAGGAACAACTCTTATACCCTTACCATCTGCAACGAGTACAGGCACTGTTACCGCGAGACTTTCCGAACCGTCTTGAATTTTGCAATTGGATGCTGGAAATGATTAGAAGAAATTGTGACTTTCTGAAGACGATAGAATTCACAGACGAATGTAGTTTTCTCGGGACAAGATTATTAATTTTCATAATTACCACATATGGGCTGATGAAAACCCTCACGCTATTGTCGAAACTAGCCATCAAGAACAGTTTTCTCTTAACGTGTGGCTCGGAGTTATTGGGGATGATTTAATTGGGCCTCATTTTCTACCTCCTCGATTAAATGGTGAGGCATACGTTCAATTTTCAAGAGAAGTGCATCCAGTACTGCTGGAGGAAGTTCCTTTGGGCGTCAGAAGGGATATGTTTTTTATGCATGATGGGGCTCCCGCCCATTTTAGTCAAGTAGCACGTCAGCATTTAACTGAAACATATGCAAATCAGTGGATAGGTCGAGGAGGACCACATAAATGGCCCGCTCGATCCCCGGATCTCAATCCTCTCGATTTCTCTATTTGGGGCCATTCACAGCATTTGGTATATCGTACTCCTGTTCGCGATGTAGAGGACTTAAGAAACCGCATCATCGATGCGTGCAGGGTAATCAGAGAGACTCCAGGAATATTTGAGCGAATACGTGGCTCAATGCGCCGACGTCTAGACGCATGCGTAATGTTTGAAGGTAGACATATTGAACATTCACTATGATTTCTACATGTTGTGTGTTTTGTTATTAATAACTTAGTTTTGTTTATTACCCTTTAATCGTTTAATGCAGGTACTAACTACAAAATAACAATAAATCCAGTTCGCATTTATGACGATGTATCTCTGTAGTTGTTCGTAAAATAATGTTTTGCTGCTTACTGGTTTATTTTGGGCAAAAACCAAGAGACATTTTTGTTTAGAATGAAACAGGCTATCGGAAATAAATTTTTAAATGGTAAACAAATAATAAGACAAAAGTTACATTGGAAATAAATTTTAGGGGTTGCGTTTTTCACCCTTACAACCATGGGGTAAACCAAATAAATTACTGGCTAAGTGTCTTTTGGTAGTACAAAACGTCAGGTTAATTTCAATATTGTAACTTTTTCAGTGCTTGTGAAAAAAATTGTTATACAAATTTTATGTACCCCCTTTAAGGGGCTGTATCTTAACAAGGGATGCTCCAATGAAGTTTCTTTATATGAAAGATCCTATCTTTTTTTCGATGAGGAATCACCTCCTTAAATGTTTTACACTTATTCAGTTACACCCTGTATATATGGTGGGGCACCCCATACGACACGGTCCCTGTAAACCAAACCATTAATTTTTTTCGGTAATTTCTTCATTTCATTATATGTATATTGATTAAGGCTGCAAAAAGAAATTATTTTGGAGTCTACAGGGTGGCTCAAAAAAGGGTTACATATCAAAGTTTTGTTTTTTTAAATATAACACCCTGTATTTCGTTACACTTTCGAATAGGTCAAGAAAAAATAATATGATTTCATATAAGGTACTATGTACCTAACTATAACCGTTATCGAGTTATTGATTTTTTTATCAAAATGCTAGGTACAATTGGAAACTAAATAACATCGAAATGTATGGAAATCAGCCCTCCCTTCGAATTCTGACCAAGCATAAAAGAGGTTTTGAGCTATTGATTTCGATAAAACCCTTTTCTCAATATTATACAGAATGTTCAAAAATCATTGTCACTTTTTTATAATTTCGGACAAAGATAACTTTGTTATTTCAAATAAAACACCCTGTATTTCTTTGGTCTGAACAATATAAAATTTAATTATCTTTCATTTCATATTGGGGTTCCCTATACCTAACCTAAATAGTTTTTCAGATATTGGCTTTTTCAAATAGTAGTTCTTATTTCAATGCATTCTTTGAATCAAGATAGCTTTGAAAAGACATTTATTGAACTTGTTGAAAGAATTCTTATCGACAGTTATTGTGTTTTATGTTATTCAAAACATTCCCTGAATTATTAGCGTCGAAAATGAAAACTTATCCCATTCAAGAGCGGATAGATATGATTTTAGCGATTGGTGAGTGTTTAGAGAATTGCCTTTTGGCGTTGAGGGTGTATGCCCAAAAATATCCAGACCGGAATCATCCAAACAAGTTGGTTTTCAAACGATTGCTACATCATTTCGTAGGACTGGAAGTGTAGCTTATGAAAAGGCAAATAGACCAAAACCTATCATTGGAAATGAGGAAAATGAATTTCTTATTATGGGATCAATCATAGAAAACCCTCATACGAGTCAACGTAAGATCGAGAAAGATACAGGGATAAGCAGACGGAGCATTTCTAGGGTACTAAAAAAATACAAATTTCACCCGTACCGTATTCAGATGCACCAGGAATTATATAAAATAGGCTTCCATCGACGAATCGAATTTTGTCTATGGGTTCTGGGCAAGTTTAGTGAGGATGAACATTTTTTGGATTCCATTTTATTTTCTGATAAATCTACTTTTCATAACAATGGCTTAGTGAACAGACACAACTTCTATTATTATAGTGATGTGAATTCTCATTTTCTCCGCACTCTGGATCACAACAATAGATGGTCTGTTGACGTGTGGGGAGGAATTATAGGTACACAAGTTATAGGACCAAACTTTTTTTATGGAAACTTGAATGGTTAAATTTTTTTACAATTTTTACGAGATGATCTGCCTGAGCTTCTGGAGAATGTACCGCTGAATATCATTTGGTCACCATCTATAGAGTCGACATAGAACTCTTGGAGAGTACTCAAAATAAATTTTTAAGATACTGTGGCTACAACTTAGGAATGAGTAGAGATGAATACAATTATTCACAAATTCAAAAAACCCTAAATTTGAATACTTTAACACATAGAAGACTTGAAATCGATCTGGTATTCCTCCATAAAGTTATCAATGGCAGTATTGATTGTCCTGAAATTGTTGAGCTTACCTCACTTTCTGTAAATGCTAGAAGAAGTAGTGACATTTTCAAGATCCCTTTTTGTAGAACAAATTATGGTAAAAACGAATCCCTCAACAGAATACTGAAGTCAGCAAACACTTACAGCAACAAGCTTGAGCTGTTCGGTTCATCTTTACCATCCTTTAGAAAAGCAGTTGAAAAATTGTTATAGTTTTAATTTTCAGTTTCAACATAATCTTAGTCATCTGTAAAATGTATACTTTATACATTCTTCTGTGATGGTTTAATTGGCTTGTCCGTTAATGAATAAATAAATGAATAAATGAATAAATAAATAAATGAATAAATTAATGAATAAATAAATGAATAAATAAATAAATAATTAAATAAATAAATATCAGACAACGGATGTGGTTACAATTGGATGGAGCTCCGGCACATTTCAAATTCAGTGTCAGACAGTTTTTGAATTTGTGCTTTCCGAATAAATGGATTGGTAGGGGAGTACCACAAAATTGGCCAGCGAGATCTCCAGATTTGACTTGTCTCGATGTTTTCCTATGGAAATACTTGAAGAATGAGGTTTACGACACTCCTCCAACCACACTGGAAAATATGAAGGAGAGAATGAGGGCTGCTTTTCGAAGAGTGACGCCTCAAATGTTATTAAATGTTAAGAAGTCTTTCATAGAGAGAGTGGCTCTTTGTATTCAACAGGATGGTATTCATTTCGAGTACCTACTTTGAATTAAATACATTTGTGTTTCATATTTTGTTGTTTCCGTTGAATAATAAAAAAAATTTGTATAGTCTGTTCAATGAACTACTGTCAGAATATGAATATAAATGATAACTTCATTTTAATGAACAGTAAATATTTTCGATGAAGTGAAGTATAACAACTGTCAATGAGAATCCTGTGAGCAAATCAAATAAATGTCGTTTCGAAGCTATCTTGATTCAAAGAATGCAATGAAATAAGAACTACTATTTGAAAAAGCCAATATCTGAAAAGCTATTCAGGTTAGGTATAGGAAATTCCAATATGAAATGGAAGATAATTGAATTTTATATTGTTCAGACCAAAAAAATACAGGGTATTCTATTTGAAATAACAAAGTTATCTTTGTCCGAAATTATAAAAAAGTGACAATTATTTTTGAACATTTTGTATAATATTGAGAAACGGGTTTTATTGAAATCAATAGCCCAAAACCTCTTTCATGCTTGGTCAGAATTCGAAGGGATGATTTCCATACATGTTATTTAATTTTCATAAAAAAATCAATAACTCGAGAATATATATATATATATATATATATATATATTGTAATAGCAATGAGAATTGTGTAAACAATAGTTGTTAATTCAATTCCGCTTTGGAATATATTGATATGATATGAGATAGATTATTTTCGCCCTGTATAATATTTATATGATGTAATAATAATTGCTAGCTAACGTCACTGTTCTCTCTTCACGTTGCTGCCAATTTTTATCACTGTTCTTACCACGACTGAACTCAGTTGGTACGCCTCTTGTCTCAGATAGCCGGTTCAGGCAATTGAGCCACTGCTTGATGTCAATTTCTATTCAGTGTTTTTAAGTAAGACTGCTGATCATTGTGGAAAACAAACGAGAAAGTATCGAAAAACAATTATTTCCTTTATTCAGGAAAACTTATATTAACCTGGCCTACGATAGATAACTTATTCTATGATCAAACTACACATTTTCAAAGACAATCGTGAGAAACGCTGACGAATTAATCATACACAACCTCACTTTTACTTGGAAGGTTGAAAATTTCTTTAATAGTTCAATATCAAAATGAAATAGAGTTCTTCTGATATGATACGAGTTATTTGTGAAGTTATTCAGTTTGTGATGTGCACTAGAAAAGTTTATACCTGACGCTGGAACTGTCGCTGTTTCAATACACACCAAGAATTTGATCCCCCTTCAATCCACTGCTCTCAGGCTTTCGAATACCAAGAAAGGAACCATACAAATCCAGAAATCAGCTTTGGAATATTTTTATATGGAGGATATAAAAAGGTAATGTCGTTTGCTGCTCATATTGATGGAATTATTGAATTTTTCTCCTCCTCAAACCCGAACGTGGCGTTCTCCTTAAAAAAAATTCTCATCTCCCTCGTGGCTTTGTTTTCTCCGTCTCCTGGATACCATTTTTCCTCATTCCCTCTGGTTTGAATTTTTGAATTCACGCACTATATTGTCACCTTTTCACTGTTTGGGGTTATTTGTCAAAACTTATACATAAAACTATTTTTCCTTTCCTATAAACTATGTACAATTTTCAGTGATAATTGTCTCTGACACTTTTCCGTTCTTATTTTCTCACAATTTCAAATCTTACATTTGACCATACTGTTCCTTGATTGGCTATTGTCATCAAGAAGTTTGTTGTTCTCCCATTGGCTACTTTTAGTTATATATATAGAATATATACTGTATGTTTCAAGCTTATAATTTTGCTGATCACATTTTATTCAGGATGATTTTGTGAATCTAGACCTTTTTTGTTGTCTTTTGAACAATTAGGGTTAATTAAATTTTGTGTTTATTTTTTTTTTTTAATAAGAGGCTTAATAAAGGAAATAGAACTCCAAAAATTATGTAAAAACAATCTCTTGAAACCAATAGCTATTAAATAATTATTCTTTTTGTGGGTTTTTTCCTTTTAAAATATATAACTGGTTTTTCATAACATAACAATATATATATATATATATATATATATATATATATATATATGTCCGCCTCATATGGGAGTTTTTTTATTATTCAGTTTGCGGAATAAATTTTTGGTAACTGAATCCTAGAAACAATCCTATATGATACAGTAACACTGAACAGAAAAATATATACCCAATAAACATTTTTGTGTATATAATAGTTACCTAAATGTTATATCACCTACCTTAAATAACTTGAATTTATTTAGTTTGGAACGGGACTATTACCGTTGCCCTTATAAGCCGTTTAAAGAGCTTAAATAAAGCATTTATAGAAGTTACGAATACCTTCGTTTAGTAACGCTATATAGCTTCAAGTTTTGTCACCAGAAGGAACTGAAACGTTCTGAAAACCGCTATATAACTTCCTAAATAATAGTGGTATCTAGTGTAGCTTATAGTGATGAAATAAAACTTGACAACCTCAAAAAACCATTATATAAATGATAGTAACACAGTGTTCTAGAAGTGGACCTTAGGACCTTAGGTTAGGCAACCAGTAATTGAAGTGGTATGCTTTAACTTTTCATTTCCATGTTTGTTTATGCGGTACAAATAGAGAGGTACACACAGCAAATGTCTTTCAAAATTATACAAACGAAAGGACCAGGCCGCAAGTTGCCTTCATTATCTATTGTGCCCTCAGCGTGGGAAAGGAGCGGAACTTCATTCTGGCCTGCAACAACAAAAAAGAGATTTCTTCCCAAACTTGTAAGAGATGGCAATTCGAGGCCGGAAAAAAATTGGGTGCCGCAACTTCTTGATGAGCAGAAGGATGTATATTTTTTTTACCTCGTTATGAGGTCCTAAACTGGCGATACTCCTCAAATTGACAGCAACACTTATAGGTACAGACTTGAGAGTTTTTGTAAATTTTTTTGTAACTTTGCGACGAAAAGAAGTGCTGTACTTAATTTTCTTCCAATTACTCAACATATTAATACCCATCAAAATGAGAGATGAGCTATATATTTTCCGTTTATACTTTTATAACCTGCAAAAACGCTATAAACGACGCCGTAAATAATAATGCGTTAGCGGTGCTGTCTCTTTTATTTGTCAAAATAATTTTAAGGTTAATGAGGGTAATTTGTATCGATAATGGTAATGGTAGTTTTAAGAAAGAAACGATCGTTATAGTATTTCTAATCCCAATTGGACCGACATAAAAAGTTTCGAGAAGGAATTCTCTTCCACCCCACTGAACTTTTTTATGATTGTACCAGGAACGCTTTGAAAGTAAAAACACTGGTAGTATATGAATTTCCCATTTGCCGGGCAGTGCATATGAACACTCCTCGTAGTGTTCTTATTTTTATTGCCGTTCCAATTGGGATTAGAATAGCTATACCAACATGATCACCAAAAGTTTCATAACGTGATCTCGCAAACACTACTGTCTCCAAGTTTTTATTGAGGTGATCAGAACACTACTGTATAACTCAGGATATATCAGTTATATTGAAGAGGTTCTGACAACCTTTATATACCTTTCTTATAAATACATTGGTAACCATTACTATCTATAAGTTCTTCGAAAATGGTCATAGAATAGTTATATAACTTCATTATATTACTAGAGTTTACAGTTGTAATAAAACTGTTAGTTCTACTGAAGGTGATAATATAAAACTCCTTATAAAATCCCCTTAACATTATATTTCCTTTGTATAACTAGGCGTTACTATAAGTTACAAAAAATTGTTTATTGGGTAGGCAACTTGAGTTAAAGTAATGTCAGCAACCCCACTGAAAACATGTTGAATCCGAATGATACACTTCACGATTGACGAACATATATGTATGAAAAAGCACGGCTTTTCCATCCAATATTCTTGACGGCATGTCACTCTTTAGTTCCTGCAAATTGAAGACCCCATTCGATTTGATCTCCTTATATTTGACAAAATTGGAAAGTCACAGTATCGAAGTTTCGTTTTCTCCAAATATCTTGTGGGGAAAAGAGAAAGGGCAGATTCGGATGCTTTCAGTAGATCTTCAACAAACACAAATTTCACAATAACAAAAATAAAGAAACTAATCCAGAAACAACTCCAAATCGCAATGATGGACAATGATAATGACCTTCCTTCCGAGTGACACTGAACTATCATCTATCAGTGGGTATCGATTTTTCCTTTGTGTCGTGCTTCTTTCCGCTTTAGCTTCAGTGTCTAGTTATCTCTGTCGGGTTCCGATTCTATTATCTTTATTTGCGTGGAACCGTATATTTCTCTACATTATTTTCTTATGGAATCGTTAGGAGAGCTGGCTAAGAAAATTGAAATTGATAAGGTGCATAAGACAGTTTTATATTAAAACCTTTCAGCTGACAAGTACATCGCGCGGGCAGTCAATTGCGTTAATTTGTAATCAAAATAAAATCTTTGGGTGCAGCTCAGAAATTGTGTGTAGTTGTAGTTTTTAACTGTAGATATTACGTAAAATTATTACTAGATGTCTAGGTCAGTGATTGAACGTTACCAGAAGTCGGTAAAATTGTTCAAATTTGTATGTCAAGGTGCAGTTCTGGCTATTTTATTTTTATATTATTCATGCCTCAAAAAAGCTGTACATAAATTGCCAGAAGACAAAATGATGGCTAAGTATATAAAAAATTATAATATCGCCAGTTGCTGGAGCGGTAATTTTTTTCATTCAAAATATTCTCATGCAGTTTTAGCAATTTATCTTTGTATTATTCAATGAATTATTGATAAATTACGAATAGACAGATCGAAGGATAAGTATGAGAATAAATAACTACATTAATTAAAATCTTGTGTTAACGGGTTTTTATAAATTACTCAAAAAATTATTAATTTCCACTACAGGATGGAAATAGGATATTTTGAACATTTCTAACTATTGCATTACTTTCAAATTGAATTGAAGCCCTTTCGTTAGGAGACCCTCAAAATTTTAAAAGGTCAAATTTGAACAGTTATATGTTTCCTATATTATTTTATTGATGCATAAGAACAAAAATTTCACATTCTATTATTTTTAATTATTTGATAAACATGAATAAGTATATATCATGGAAATATAGAATGGGAAATAAAAACTTCCATTAACATGTAATGAATTTTACTAACCAAACAAAATAAATAACAATACCTAATTTTGAATTAAAAAAAAAAAACTCACTTCATCTGGCCCCTTGCAAATTTGAATGTACTTTACAAAACTTTACGTTCAAGATTGTAAAGAAATGCTAACTGAAACACAAACACATAAAATTACCCTAACTTCAAATATTGAATATCTTGCAGTATCAAGTATTATTTGTAATGTTCATTATATAGTGAAAAATATATCATTTATTTTAATAAACGCAGCTGCACAAAGTATTTTGTTATTATGAAAATAATTTCTTTTGATACTAATTAACTATCATATTATTTTTTTCCATTTCTATAATGTAACAATAATTTTTTAATTTGATCAAAAAATGAACTTTATAAACAAATTATTTAATTTCAAATTAAATTAAATGTCCCAATTATCTTTTCAATGTGAATTAAATACTCATATCAAATTCTAATTTGAACTTTCTGAATGAACTTTTTAGTAAATCTACTTTGTTAGAAATATCTCATATTATAATGGACGCGACGGGTGATGTGCATATTTTAGAGCTGAAATCAAATGAACTAATCAATTGAAATCACTTTCAAATCATATTATTTAAAAAATAATGATGTAACTCATTCCCTTTTCCTCGTAAACTACACCTTGATCTGTTTTTTTTTGAAAATTTTTTCAATATCATATTTCTTATAATATATTTAAAAAAGTAAACCAAATCGTGGATTTCCAATTACAGAACAGGTTCCTCTGAATAGACTGAAATGTCGACAACATTTTCAATAATATAACTAATACTAATTTAGCTCTCTGAATTACATTTATGATAATAGGGTTTCTAATCCTAGTTCATAATTTAAATTAATTAACATTTCAAAAATTACCTTTATAATTTTCTCTAACAATTATTTCGTTATAACTTTAATAATACCATTTAAATCAAATTACTTTATTTATACAACCGCAACTGCTGGAATAAATTCTGTTAATGTTTCTTATTATTACAAAATGTAAATTTTCTAAATATTTAATAATTTATAATTTTTTTTCAATTCACATTTAAATAAAATACAATTTCAAAGAAATTTTTTTTTTTTTTTTTTAGTAATGAAAAATTTTTTTTTTTTTTGTTTTAATTCAGGACATCTCTGGGCATATATATATATATATATATATATATATATATATATATATATACCTTGGTGATTCTCTAAGGTGGCTCACCCCTATAACTTTTTTATTATTGAAGATAAAAAAACGAAATTTGGGGGTTGTGTGTTATAGTTCAATTTAAATTTTTTGACATATTCAGTTGCTTTACCGTACTTCCCGTTTGACCGAAAATGACCCCAATTTTCGATTTTTAAATGGGACATCCTATATATTTTTACTTTTTTCGATCGAGATATCCAACAATACCTCACTTGTCAATATTTGACAAATAAAGTCATTTTTATTCCAATTTTTATTTTTCGATATAGAATGCCATGGATCGTGTGAATCGCTTTATTCTTGATCAACTAACATGAGAAAAATACGACTTTGAGGCTTATGACTTCACACTCGTTTTAAGAATTATTTAAAAGTCGCAAATATGAATTTTTCCAGTTAACTTGATTTTTTCAAATGGAAAGGGGGTGGCTCGTCGGCTTTTTGTGAAAGATCATTCTCTTACGAATAGTTTGATAGTACACAATTTCACTTTATTTTAACAATTTTTCTAAATAATTGCAAGAAGCGATCATACCTAATAACAAATAATTTGTATTCGGTATACTTATGCACTAAGTCCTGTTATTCTAGTTATCCGTCACAAACAATTGAAGCTGTTGCTAAGACTACCTAAACAAATTGGCTAATGAATATGCTATCACTTTTAAATTTTTATTTGTTGCGTAGTTTATAATTTGATATGGAAAATTATACTAGAAACGAGAAAATTGACATGCAGCTCAAATTTATGCTCAGAGATTCTATAATCGTCGCCATCCCACTCGGCATTATCTTCCAAAACTGGAAAGAAAAATGCGAAATGAACCAGAATAAAATGCCAATAACTTCATCGTCAGTGAAGAAAAAGAAGTAGACGTGTTGGCCTATGTTGAAGTGAATTGTACGGCGTCAATTCGCCAAATTGTTGCTGAGTGTGATATAAGTTATTCGTCCGTTTGGAGAATTCTTCACAAATATAATTATCGATCATTCAAGTACCAACTACACCAACATCTTTACGATAACGACCACTACCGAAGATCAACTTATCGCAACTGGGTTTTGACTAAATACAGAAAAGATGTACATTTTACATTTGAAATTATTTATTCAGATGAAACTCGATTCACCAACTTGGGTATGTTAAATCGGAATAATAAAAGGTACTGGTCTCAAACAAATTTACATCTGATGCAAGAAGGAAATTTTCAAGAGCGATTTGGTTTCAATTATTGGATGGGTATTATAGGAGGAAAACTTTTGGGGCCAATAATTTTCGACGGATAACTTATTGCGGAAAGATATCTACAGTTCTTTAGGAATCAAATTAATGATTTCATTGAAGATTTGCCACTGGCTAACCAAGTTGATATATATTTTCAACGAAATGGAGCGCCACCTCACAATTCTCAAGTCGTAAGAATCTGAATGACACCTCCCCAAAAAAGTGTATTGGCACTTATGGACCTATTCAGTGGCCTGCGAGGTACATTCTTAAGTTGTCATATTTTTTCATAATGTATTATTTCTTTTTCATATTCTAAGATCACCAGATCTTACTCCGCTGGATTTATTTTTCTCTAGGGAACAATTAAAAATCAGGTGCATAACACAGCATAGGGGTGGCATTCCATAACATCAGTGCGGAAGAACTAATCAATGTGGTGCGCGCAACAACTGAAAAAGTTTAACTTTGCCAAGATCAAGGAGGTCATTTTGAAAATTTAGAACCTTAATGGACTAATTTGCGACTTTTAAATGATTCTTAAAACTACTGTGAAGTCATAAGCCTCAAAGTCGTATTTTTTCCATATTACTTGGTCAAGAATGAAGCGATTCACACGATCCATGGCATTCTAGATCGAAAAATAAAAATTGGAATAAAAATGACTGTATTTGTCAAATGTTGACAAGTGAGGTGTTTCTGGATTCAGAATGTCATTCTCGATCGAAATGAGTAAAAATACAGGGTGTTTCCTAACTACGGTACGAAACTTCAGGGGGTGTTTCGTTAGGTCATTTGACAAAAAAAAGTTCCCGTGAACATATGTCCGGAGTTGCTTCGTTTCTGAGATACAGGGCGTTGAAGTATAAAAAAAAGGTATTTATAAAATATCCTGAATATCCTGAAACCGATGTGGTTGAAATGTGGTACAGCTATTTGAAGTAATAAGGCAATTATTTGGCCCTAAGTAGGTCCAGTGGCGTCTCAGTGGGCACCACAGCCAACAATACTGAGAAAAAAATCATTTTCTCCTTTTCAGTGCATTTGAATATAAGCGTGGGTTCTAAAAAGTTTTTTATAAGCCTGGTAAAAATACAACTTTTTGGCCTCCCGTGTTTTTTTTCATATTTAGCTTAGTTTTCGAGAACAAAAAAAAGAAGGCACTCTTCAATCATGATTACCTGCTATGGGGACCAGCTGACAGTGATAGTATTGTCATATCAGTAAAAGTCAGAGTTGTCAATTAGCAGTGATTCCATCATGAATACTTTTACTAACGCTGAAATGGCTGACATGCACTTTATTTATGGATTAGCAAATGGAAATGCGGAAGAAGCACGGAGAATCTACCAGGATAGATATCTTAACAGAGTGATTCCATGTGCTAAAACATTTAGAACGCTACATGCAAGATTATGTGAAACTGGAAGTTTTAATAAAAATGTTAGTGGTGGAAGACCAGAAACTGTAACAACGCCTGAACAAGAAAAAGTTATACTTGATGCGATAGAAGAAGATCCTTCAAATGGTACCAGGAAGATTGCACTGCAGCTTGAAGTAAGCCCAAACATCGTTTGGAAAGTTCCAAAAAGAAACCTCCCATACCCATATCACATACAGCGGGTCCAAGCTCTACTGCCTAGGGATTCTCACCCAAGATTAATGTTTTGCAGGCGGTTGATTCATACGATGGCACACAATAATAATCTTTTACCAAATGTTTTATTTACGGACGAGGCAAATTTTTCACGAGAATCTGTTATGAACTTTCACAATAACCATTTCTGGGCCGACGAAAATCCCCACATTATTAGAGAAAGTAATTTTCAGCAACGATTTTCGCTTAACGTTTGGGTAGGAATTATTGGTGACTACCTAATTGGACCTTTTTTTTTACCAGCAAGATTATCAGGTCCATCCTACACGGCTTTCTTTGCAAAATCATTTACCCATTTTGTTGGAAGAAGTACCCATACTTGTAAGAGGCACCATGTGGTTTATGCACGACGGAGCTCCAGCTCATTTTAGTGTTCTTGCTCGTCAGCATCACCTACCCTAATCGCTGGATTGGACGTGCAGGACCTCAACATTGGCCCGCTTGCAGTCCTGATATGAATCCTATGGATTTCTATTTATGGGTCATCTGAAGGCTCTCGTTTATAAAACCCCTATACTAGATGTGAATGACTTGAGGAATCGAATAAGTGACAATTGCAATGTCATAAGGAATACTCCAGGTATTTTTGAACGTGTCAGACAATCAATGACACATCGATTGCAGTCGTGTATTTTATCAGACAGTGGACATTTTGCTCATTTACTTTGAGGTCGAAATTTTTTACTTTAGGTTTGTATTTTATGTTGTCCATGGATAATTTGGAGAATAAGTTGAAGTATTTTTTTCTCGAAAACGAAGCTTGATATGAATAAAACACAAGGGACCAAAGAGTTGTATTTTCAGTTGTTTAATCTGAAAAAATAAAATACTACAAAAAAAGTACTTTTTTTTCTCAGTATTGTTGGCTGTGGTGCCCACTGAGACGCCCCTGGACCTACTTGGGGCCAAATTATTACTTCAAATAGCTGTACCACATTTCAACCACATCGGTTCCAGGATATTCAGGATATTTTATAAATACCTTTTTTTTAATACTTCAACGCCCTGTATCTCAGAAACGAAGCAATTCCGGACATATGTTCATGGAAACTTTTTTTTGTCAAATGACCTAACGAATCACCCCCTGAAGTTTCGTACCGTAGTTAGAAAACACCCTGTATATAGGATCTCCCATTTAAAAATCAAAAGTCATTTCCGGTCAAACCGGCACTAATTGTACGCACTTTCTACAGTTAAAAACTATAATTGAACAAAATTTCAGAGCTGCACTGTTTTTTATTGAAAATTCACGCGTTTGACTGCCTGCCCACGCTTTTCACCCCGGAAGCGACTTTTGGCTGCATTGCTACGTGCTTGTCAGCTAGTGAGGAGAGTTTTCATATAAAAATGATCATTGCATCCTATCATTTTTAATTTTCATAGCCAGATCTAAGACTATATGTTTTGTGTTGATAAATATCTCATCACTACGTACTGTTGGGCTGCATGATTTTCAGCGTAGCTTGCTGATCTTCCTACTCGTTGTCGTCAACCGCCGTACCGCACGATTTCCACATGGGCATTGATTACTTTTTTTTACCAGCTTTTAACTGGTGTTTAAGGCCAGTTATATGAATACCAGGGCTCACCTCAACTATTCCAAAATAAATTGCCTACTACTCATCTTCAGATGATCCAAGAGCGTAGCCGGTTTTTCTATGTGTACAGCTCTACGGACCCACCCTCTCAGCAATTCAGTTTCAGTCTTGGACATGTCTGAACTTCATTGGTAAAGAGTTGAATGTTCGTTTTTTCCCATGCAGCCTATCTGGTATTGCCAAAGATATCGTTTCATCGTTTTTTCTCACGTGGTTTTGTCCATCGCCGCTATAAATGTGATGGCAGAAAATGCAATTTGATTTTTTGCTCAACTTGTGCGTTTTGTGTAGCTGATCTGCTTGCCAGTGACTGAAGTTAATAGCATTTTCAAGTAGGTTGTTATCGTTCTCTTCGATGCTGGATCCAGCAGAATATCTAGAGCTGCCGAACGTGAACTTTTGAATTTCGGATGGTTTCCAATATCTGATAATGTTTTGATAACCATCTATCCTGATAATAATTCAGTTTTTAATCGATATCAAAATAAAATAATCATGGAAGCGGTGGTATTCCAATTATTTTTCGAATTCCAATCGATGAGATTACCAGACAAATTTGATTCCATAATATTAAATGATCTGGAAACCGAATCCTTCTTTCCTATCATTTATGGTTGGACGAAAACGAATAATCGAAACGTACTGTCATAAAATACTTATATCCAATTCCCAGCTGGGGAGTGTTTAAATTTTAGTAGGCTGAGATTCGTCCCCACATGCAAAACAACCTGGGAAGTATTGACTTTCCTATATGAACTGTCGTATATAGGCGAATTTATATCGATAACAATAAATGTTGGCTTTGAACGGATGTATTTTATATTCAACAGCATGGCAGAGCTCTGTGGTGCAGCGGTTTCAGTAAGTAGATTTCGATATAAATGACATTGTATTACGTATAGAATTACTCCGGTTGTGACTTTTCCCATTCCCAAACTACACTTCAGTATTTTTGTGGGCATGCGAAGATAACGATACCCACTTTGAATACATTATTTTGGTCTCTCATTCATTCTCTAAGAGTTTTCGAAAACAGCGAGTTATCAGTGCTTCTTTTTATTGTTGTGATTCCATTCATTAGAGTGAGAAGGTTCTCAAAAATTATTATCATATGCAAATACTCCAGATATTCAGTATTTTTTCCGAATAATGGGGAAAGAAAAGATATTTGTGGCATAAGAAATAATTAGGTTTGACTGATTCATATTGTTATTTGTTCACGGAATTTGAGTTAGCTAATACGATTATAAAAATGTATATTGTTGTTAGTACTGCAATGCGGGGAATAATGCTTCCGTATGTTTGTGTGTTGCACAAAGATAAACAAATATTTATTTTTGTGTATGTTGTACATATATGCTGTAGCCGAATTAATATTTGCTTGAGATGATTACGAGACATTTGTACATGGATTAAGCAGAAATTACAGGAATTGATTTCCAGAAGAGCATACTCATCAGTAAATTCCCAAATATTTATTTCATCAATAATTATTTCTTGATCCAACTGCTGCAACTGGATTTACAATAACTTGGCTGTTTTTCATTGTAATAATCTTATTTTTTTCTGTTTAGAAGCCTCAGAATAATATTTGTCTTTATTTCAACTCTTTTTGCAAGGTATGCAATATTTGTACTCACAAATTATCCATTTTTTTCTTCTTATAAATTCAACAACATCGAAGACGTGGGACCGGTTGGCAATATTCTGAACCGGGAGATATGCCAAACTATTACTTACATTGGATCCAAATAAAGTTATGGTGTGATATTCCGACAGAACATTGACAGCTGATGTCTATCCAAAACAAATAGATAATCGTACAGTATCAGATCCGTTAACCGGGCTTTGCTAGATGAAAATTCCAATTGGTATAACCTAGAAAAAAATCTACCTAAATTATATCCAGAGTAAAACCATGGAATGGATGGGAAGTGAGAATCTTGGAAATTTTTCCGTCATTAAAAATGATGGAATCTAATAATTCTTCTAGGAAACTTCGAACCATTTCTTCGTGAATATGTTTGCATTCTAATCGGTCCATTCATGAAACTTATTGAAACTATCCTCAATTATTGATAAATTCCATCTTCACCTACTTTTATTAGGTATTTCATTTCCATTTCTGTGTGATTCAAAACATTGAAATGTGTTCACTTGCTTTTCATGTATTAAATCTAGCTCTTTGCTGACATTTTCTGATCATTCACCTAATCATTACTCAAATTTTGAATTTTTGATCTCCATTCCATTACCCCAATACATTAGGCCAGTAGAGATAGACATGATTTTCCCAAAATTTAATAATAATCACAAAAGTTTCAAAACTTCAGTAGAGTGAAGAGGACATTCATATGATATGTAGTCTGATTATGCAACCCTTTTTCTGAACGGAAAATGTTGAAAATCAGGATTCAATTAATTTTCACATAATTAGCGCGGAACAATTTGCAAAAGCTCTGCAAACTTTCGAAGTTTTGAAAAATAGCAATTTACACCTCTGATAAATTTGCAACCACTCATACAAAACGGAAAATCCTGTTTTCCCAAAAAAAAAATTGTTGTTAGTCCTACTTTTTCGATGAAAATTCCAAAAGTTCTGCAAACTCGAAAAAATAACTAATATAATGTTTTTGACAAGAGTTTTGATTTGAAACCTCTTGCGTCAAACGGAAAATATATTTTTTCATTAAATTGTTTTTTTTATTGAAATTATTACAAAAGTTTCAAATAATGGTTGCAAGTGGAGATGTCCTGACGTTTCCATTGATTTGCAACCACGTCTGTAACACGGAAATGAGGGTGAAATCTAAAGAAAAATATTTTCGTATTTGTACTCTACCAAAGAAAGCAAAAGTTTTGCGTATCGGGCAGACAACTCATTTTACCAATTGGTGGCAGAATAATAATTTGCAAACTATGTTACCATGCGGAACATTAGGAATTAAAAAAATATTTATTTTTGGAACACCTGTGTTATCTGAATAGTAAAGATTTTTATATACCTAATAAATGACATCCATTTTGTTACCAAGTTAACTATCGACCAAGAAGAAGCTCGTCAGCGGTAGGTGAAACCATTCATGTTTAAAGCTAACGTTTTCGATATGAATTCAAAACATCATATTACAATTAGGAATTTGCATGAAAAAATACGTACGAGTACATTTGATGGAGAATCGAAAATCTCTCGACACGCTTTCATAATTTTCTTGATTCATTAAAAAATGCCTGGAAATATTGAGGTTTAAAAAACACTCGTACATTAGTACGATTAACCTACAACTGTGTTACGTCACGGTTTTATGTTTACAGAGTAATGAATGCACAGCAGTTTAGTAACATGATTTATTACCAGAATAACAGAAGGCTGACAATTGTATTTTTATGAGAGAAAACTATTTTGCACATTCATCTAATAGTCCTGGAGCTACAACTGAAATAGACTTTCCTACCAATATGTTTTTCCCTCTTTATTTTAGAAAAATTTATAAATCAAGAAAATGATTCATACGTGTCGATAACATTTTAGTCCTCTATTCGGATTCAATATAATTTTTCACAATTGGAGTAAGCAATTCAAGAAATACATACCTGTAAAAATTAAATTTGAGATGTAATATCAATTTAACAAATTAGCATTTTTCAGCAAAGTTTCTGTTTGATGTTGCGAGATATACAATCGATAATGTTTTGATATCCTTACTTCCATAGAGCATCGATTATTCATTTTAAAATCTCGTCGATTGCTATAAAGTCATCTTGTGACAAGTGAAAATTTTAAATGAAGAATGATTGCATGTCATTTCTAATGTGATGAAAAATTAATGTCTTCCAATAGTTTTTTTAAAAAAAATTTTAATTTTTTTTAAAATTTTTTTTTTAAATTGAATTTGGAAAAATTTTTTTTTTAAATTAAAAATAAATCGATATACGCGATGGATAATCGAGTATTTAACTGGACCACTGTAGATATGTCGGTCTAATATATATCTTAAACCTATTTCACAATGTTTGCAATTTATGGCCAAATTATAAAAAAAACAAATCAATTGTACAAAAAAAAATGTTCCGTTGAACAATGACGGTCGCAAATCTCTTGCGTCACGTAAAATATTAGTCGTAATTTCAATTGCAATTTGCATAACATTTGCAATTATTTCAGAAGTTGTAAGAATGCAAAAAAAAATATTGGTGGATATATAGGTTCCGTTTTTCGTATGAGGTTGTAAAGTTACATAACCACTAAGACCGATATTCTCTTTATTTGCAACCACAATGAAAAACTTTTGTAATTATTTCAATGCTTGTGTGTATTGAAAATGGGAGCGTCGATAAAAAAGTAAAATGAATAAATGATGCGTTTTTCAGAAATGGTTGCAAATGTACGTAAATATTTTAAACTTTTTTTCCGTTCACTTATCCAATTTGCAGAACTTTTGTAATTGTGTTAAACAAATTACATGAAACACTTAAACAAATGACAAAAAACAAGGTTCCGTAACTTTTACAAGGTTGCAAACTGAATGCATGTTTTAAAACACCATTATATATAGGTATGCCTAGTTTGCATAACTTTTGCAATGATGAAGCATAAAAACGTTTTTTGCAATTTAAAGAATGTTCCGTTCATCGCAGACTTCTGCAAAATTTTATAGTTTATTTTCATTGATGCACTAACATACCATTGAAGTTTGAAAACGTTTGTAATTAATGTTAATTGATTGTCTATATCTACTGGCCTACATCTCCAAGTTCTACTGCAGTTCCTTGTTATGAGCATGTGCTTCTTCCAAAATTGAAATTTTTCATAGGTTTTTTTATAAACGATTCTCAACTTTTCGAAGTGCATCACTTTGTCAATGAACCCTATGGATACGAATTTTATAGCTCATTACTGAGTTCGTTTTCGTTTTATATTCTTCTTGATTTTCGTGAACAATAGTTTCAGTATCCACTTCCTTTTCTTGAAGAATTTTTATGCTCTTTTTCATTGTTGAAAGATTTTTCTAGATCCAGACAAACCAAATAAACTTTTTTTTTCTCTTACAATGATTTTCGTGTTATAAGTTTCACTGCAAATGATGGTTTCGTGTATACCTTACCATCCAGAAACGATTCTCTTCGTGGCTCTTTTAATGTTTTTAAAATTTTATTATCCACTTTAGATGGTCATAATATAGAACGCGTTAGGAATCAGCAATACAGAGGTCTGCATCATGAATTGAGAATTCAAATTGACCTACAGGAACACTGTGAAAAAATCCATGTTCGAGTTATAGTAGTAATTCGCCAACCTTGTCTAGTAATGGGCACCGGTGGCTGGTCAGGTTGGAGAGTCTTATCGATATCTGAGCAGAACAACATAGGATGCGTTTAGTACTTGTATGGGTACCACCTGACAAGGTAGGTGCGCGTTGAAATGCCGTTACAACTGTAGCGTAGTAGCAAATTCGCAGCTGCAGGCGTCTTATCAATGAGCACGAGATGAGAAAATATATATGCCGTCGTTCGGAGGGGACGTTGAGATGGCGGTCCCGAGTTCATAGATGCTGAGCTCGTTGAAGAACAGAGGATTCGGCAAAATTTCCGGTTGGGGAAGAGGGGGGCGCAGAAATAGGCCGGCGTAAGATAAGGCAATGAAAAGACCTTGTCTAGTGATTTAGCACAAAAATACAAAGGATTTATTTTACAAGTTGTTCTAGAGTTCTTGTTTCTACTCTTCAAGTTGCAAAATGACGAGATTTTGAGAATTAAGGTATCGTTGTGCGAAAGTATAACACCAAAATCATGTTTAAAAGTTTGATCCAAACAAAAGTAGAAATGGTTGATGTTGAACAAAACTATCTACTATTTGAACTTTTCGCCATCGTGTTGTCAAAATCCGTCATATATTCCCGAAGGCTCCAGACATTTCTTTCGCTGCACTTAAAATCAATGAATTTTGGGTCAGTTTGTTTGAAATCTGAAACAGTGTTCAGAGTAGAAGAGCAAATAATCAGTCCGTGTCTAAAGGTACATCAAGATCATGAATGGACTCGAAGGTGTGTAGGACTTTTGATGAACGTCACTCGTGTGGAACTTTGTCCAACATCGGAGTTGAAAGCCATCCACCTTGTACAGAATGAGTTAAAATTGCAATTAAATAGACTTAAAGAGGACCTTTGGAGTTCGAGTAGAAGCTGCCGACTAGTTTTCGCATTGTTACACTTCATTCTCCGTTAATCAGTATAACGTCGGATAATCACGGTTCAGAAGATGATGCCTGATTCCGAGATAAAAACAAATCGAATACTTTAGGAGTTTCAATCCCTGAATAAAAATGCTTATCAATGTAGTTCAAAACCCCTCCATTTTCACCCAACTACTGCAACAATTCGACAAATGAGGTATCGTTGGAAGCGTTTCGATAGTCCGCTGGTTATAGGCTATGTGACGTCACATCAAATTGAATATGAGAACATAAAGTCATGAACTGATTTTTTTTATTTTCTAATGATGCCGTGGTGGGTATCAAATGGAAGGGCTTAATTAGCACATTTTGAATATATATATATATATATTGTTTACTTTATCACGAAATTATAATCCCAAAATAATTCAAATAAAAAGTAAGTTCCAACCCGACTACTGAAAAATCACGCTCTAAAAAATATGAAATCAATATAAGTTCAAAAACTAAAACCCGACTACTGAAAAATCACGCTCTAAAGAGTATGAAATGAAAATGAGTTCGAAAACTAAAACCCGACTACTGAAAAATCACGCTCTAAAAATTATGAATCAAGAAAATATTCTCATCTGAAATTGTTATGTATAAACTATTCAATATTTATCGTCTATTAACAACTCACACGTAATATATTTCAATGTATTCAATACATATTCATAGTGATGTTCAGAGGATAGCCGTGGTCATATGCCACCTAACCTAACAAAACGATACATTCCAAGAGTTGTGAGCGATCATAAGAAAGAAAAGAACACAAACGATGCTATTTTCGACTTCCTCATCACAGTCTATAATGAAATCAACAAGAAAGAATTTGTTGGGGCAGTGTTCTGTGATTTGTCGAAGGCTTTTGACTGCATCAATCACACTTTACTCCTACAAAAACTGAAAGTGTACGGGTTCAAAGGTCAAGGGTCCAAAGTGGTTCGAGTCATACCCATCAAACAGTGTCAAAACAGACTATTCCTCACAACTCCATCCTATCATCTGTGGAGTACCTCAAGGATCAGTGCTTGGTCCTCTGCTCTTTTTATTACATATCAATGATATAACCAACTCAAATATAGCAGGTAGACTCACTTTGTTCGCTGATGACACTACCATTCTATGGCACGACAAGAATGAGGCTACCTTATTTCCAACCATCTCCAGAGACATTATTGAAAAATGGTTTGATTCAAATCTACTATCACTGAATGTCTCAAAAACGAATATACTGTACCTCCGTTCCGACCTGCCTGCACTGCTACTAGACAATGATACTATAGAGAGCAAGGAAACTACAAAATTTCTTGAGTTCACATCGATACCACACTAAAATTCAATGCACACATTTCGAAACTCAGTAAGAAGTTGGCTTCGGGATGCCATGTAATTCAAGTTATCTCTAACAACCTGGGATAAACTGCCTTCAAGTCGGCTTACTATGCACTTATTGAAACCATCTTCGCCTTACAGAAAAGAGCCGTTAGACATCTATGTAAAACCAAACCCAGGAAATCTTGTCGACCCTCGTTTATACGACAAGGCATCCTCACTCTGTCTTCAATCTTCATCATCGAATCGGTTAGCTTGATACATAAACACAAAATAAAATTTGAATATACACATTACTCGGCAGCAAAACCACATGAGATTGCTTTTACCAACTACTGCCTTAGTCAAAGACTCGATTGTATACAATGGATTGAAGATGTATTACCACCTACCCACACAGATAAAGAAAATAACAAACCAAAAAAAAATCAGGAAGAGTCTCAAACAGTTATTTATTGAGAAAGCTTTCTACGAATTGGAGGAATACTATAGTGAAGTGTTTTAGTATCCGCCCCATGTACGTATATCATATTCCATTAACTTAATTCTCAACTCAATTCAGATCCCAAACGAATATTATTTTTGAATAGCTATTTCATGCATTCACTGCCCCTCAAGCAGACTCTATATTTACCCACTGTCCGATTGTTAAAAACAAACTACATGATCCACAATTGCCCATTGCAAACAACACTACATTTTCACTAGAATATTAGGACATTTCACGGTGTTTACTGTATTACACTTACATTTACATTTTTAATGTTTTAGCTTTAGAATACTACCCCGACGACATCGTTATCCTTCAATGTTAACTCTCTCTCTCTCTTTTCTCTCTTTCTACTTCTCTTATTACCCATATTGTATACTTATCTCAAACTTTGTCAAATTTTGTCAATAAGAACAAAAAATCTTGGAGAATAAAGTATAATTTGATTTAGGGCAAAGTGGCATATGACCACGGCTATCCTCTGAATATCACGATGAATATGTATTGAATACATTAAAATATATTACGTGTAAGTTGTTTATTCGATAAACGTTAAATATTGACATAACAATTTCAGATGAGAATATTTCTTTGTTTCATAATGTTCAGAGCGTGATTTTTCAGTAGTCGGGTTTTAGTTTTTGAACTTATTTTTTTTTAATTATGATTGAAACGAGCAACGCTATCCGCTCATTACATGACAGGCGAATCAGTTTTCAGTTGCCATAATTAATATTCTATGGATTCAGAAACGATTACAAAGGAATGAGATTTTCATCCTTACCGGTTATTCACTTCTTCCTTTTTTCGTTGAAACATGATTTTCCGGCTAATTATGTTAATGCTACCCTCATTATTCATTCGACGAAATATGAAACAGCAAAGGATTCTGAAATCGATTCATTTGTCTGCTATACGAATCCAATCGGAATATCTCCTAATGAATCTATAGACGTAAAACCAACAGCCCAGGGGAATGACTGCTGGGATATTCGGTCTTCGAATTATGTGACACGTCAACTTTGGGTGCGGCATCCGCTCGAAATACTCGATTTTCCCGATGAATTGCATAGGGTGGGTGAGAAGTCAAAGTGATTAGACTCGGGTTTCCAGGAAGTTTCTCTTGAACGGCAACACCCAAGAAATATTAGTTTGAATAAATTGTCCAAGCTCTGATATATGCTGCGTCCTCCGATCCAGGCTATTAACACTTTAATAATTGCGATAATAAATGGTGATGAAGAATACAGTCTTCCATATAACTTCAGCACAATCTTCCTAGCTTCAGATCCATTATTTATATCACCCCGGCAAACCTAGCAGAACCATTTTCGAATTTTGAATTTCCACTTATGCCATAATTTGTTGCTAATTAATTAATTTGTTACCACATTTATGAATTTGTCGCTCACGGTTTTTTTTAATCCATGGTTCTGAAAAAATTGACTTATTCACAAACAGGCAGTTTGGTTTCAGGAAGGGGAAAACACAGCAAAAGCAGTTATGGAACTGGCTAGTTCCATAGGTCAGGGATTTGAAGAAAAACAGTCAACTCTGGCGGTTTTTGAGGATTGGAGTAAAACTTTTGACTGTGTCTCAAAGAATATTCTGTTAGGAAAATCCGAACACTATGGATTGAGGGGTTTTGCGATCAACATAATACGTGTCAGGTCGTAAACAAACAGTGTTTCATAATGATGAATACAGTAGTCAACTGTTAATAAATAGGAGTCCCGCAAGGCAGTGTTTTGGGTCCCTTGCTGATCTTAATCTATATAAATGATTTACCATCATCCATGAATATTGATACCATTCTCTTTGCGGATATTCTCGATAAGAATAGATAGAAAACGAAGATGATGAAACTGTTGAGAATATTATTGAAACGGCTTCAGATTGGTTCCGTGCTAATAAATTGAGTCTCAACAAAAATAAATCGGCGTCGATGATATTCACAACCCAAAAATGTGTTTCACAATCAATTAAATTCCTAGGCATCCACTTAGATAGTACTCTCTCTTGGAGAACACATACAGAAACAGTAGCGAGTAGGTTATGGAGTATAATATATGCATTAAGACATGTGAGACTGAATATAGGTAAAGAAGCTGCACTTCTAACATTCCATTCATTATTTCATGATAGGGTGACTTATGGATTACGCAACTGTGGACATTCCTGTTACTGAAAGGATATATTCATCCTTCAATCAGAGCTATAGTAGAAATAATTCGGGTGGAGACCTGTAAGCCCTGGTTCATTGAACTTGGAATTCTCACTTTACTATCAGCTGTAATATATATATATATATATATATATATATATATATACATATATATATATATATATATATATATATATATATATATACATATATATATATACATATATATATATATATATATATATAATATCAATTTACTGCAGATTGCATTCTGAAAGATGTGCTCTGGCAGAACAACATGTGGATAAATTTGACCACCAGATGAATTACGATTCAGTGAAAATACTAGCGACAAAGTCACATACATCAAAAAAACTTTCCTAGAAATGGCTTTCATATCTCAATGAAACATTTGCATCAATAAAAAAGCGATATTAACCATTTGAGTGAAAACTTTTCTTATTTATTGTCTTCAGATATTAATCCAAATTGACTACAATGCAATTTCAAATAATAGTTATTTTTACAATTACCGCCACCTGGTAACATCAGTTGGTACTAATCAACAGTTGGTACCAGTCTAATAATTTCCGAGTGACACCCGTCTGGTGTCGTTGCCTTGAATATAATTGCGGAAACAATTCCCAACCTGTCAGTTTCACTTGTCCCACCACATAGACGTTTATCTTTATATAATTGAAAAAAAATTAATAATTTGTTCTTATTAACTTTGACCTCCGTTTTAAGCCTCGATTTTGGTTTTTTTCTTTTGAATCACTATGTTGGATATGTTTAACATCATTGAAACCAACCTCAACAGAGTTGTAATAAGCATAATGTTTCGCACATGAATATGTATTACTATTGGTTTTTCCATCTATTGTGGTTTTCTTGATGATGAAAATATTACGGGGCGTCGTACCGAACGGAACGTTCACATATTGTATTTGCTAGGGTTCCGCCTAACTGATGTATGTGCTTAGTTTGGATCTCTCAGTGCAACAAACTGTGGAATTCGCCAAATAAAATTAATGTGTCTTTCAAACCAAAATCCCTGGTATAATATTCAAATATTAAATGAGCAAAGAATAACAAGTAAACTACCCAGGCCTATTTGAGCACAAATTGACACTGCATGAAGTGGTGGAAACTTTTGAAAGCCTTTGAGTTTTCAGATCATTGAAATGGAGAATATTTCTGGTTTACCCTCGGGTTTCCCTAATTAAAGCCGCGGTTAGAGTTGCCATAGATCACGAACGAAAGCCAGTTATAGTTCAGTAGAACGGTCTTCTCGGAAACCAACCCTTCCTCCGTTTTTTCAACGTCAAGCACAAAAAGTTTCCACGGCACTTCATAGGCATTGTTTCCAACTGAAAGAAGTTCCTGAACAAACTCAATACAATTATTCACAGCCAATCAAAAGCGAGGACTCTGGAGGATATATCGCCATTGTTACTGTGAGAACGTTTCCATATTTCTCCAGATACGAGCGATAAAGAAATATGTCATGGAACTGAAACGAATGAATACCACTAATGGTAATAAGGAGAAAAACGCATCTGTTCGCCATTTAATTCCACACTATACCGCGCTTCCCAGGAAAACCGATGAACTACGTGGTAGATTGGAATTTACCGCCTCTTGGGTTTGAAAAATAATATCCAATCTCAATTGCCTCGAAATGAGAATCCCAGAGCATTCGATTGCTGTGAAATGGACAAAATAGGAAACAATGAGTGGATAAAATATGGTGGTGTTATCCACGTAGGGGGAGTCTGGGGGGTTATACCTGCCTCTGACTTGAAGGCTTATGATTTCCTATGTGATTATCCAATTATTTTTCCAAACATCAGTCAATGATGCCTGATCATTGAGTTGAATCTTGGGTGGGAGACTCGACCCAATATGTAGGGAGTCCTTCGGGCCTTCAATTCTTTGGCGTGTTGTAAATGACATTCGAGGGAAACGTCCTGTATTTAATGATATTACCTTAGACCCAAACATTCTTGATTAATCGCCAAAAGTATAGCGGAAAAAATAGAAATGGCACCAGATCCACTACTCTTCATGAGTGATATTCATGTCTCTGACACATTTGTTCTGTATGACACGGATTTGGTTGAGCTAATGGACACAATAAAACCTCTTGCAGAATGGATGATATTTCGATAAAAATTTTCGAGAACATGCCCATATTCACACTAAAACTTGTTGTCTAGTTGATCAATGAGTCTTTCTAAAGGTATTTTTCCTGAAAATTAGTGTTGTTATTCCTCTACATAAAGATGGAGATACTTCGGAATCCTTCAAATTTTCGACCTACTCTTATTGCAACTCCAAAAATTATAGAGAAGTTGGTCGAAACTAAATTGATGAAGTTTCCATCAGGGGCACCGGCGGCTGGTTAGGTTGACCAATCCAAAAAGATGTATTCAACAATATTCATATTATGACTTGTTACGCCACTGGCCTTTTATAGAGGGTACACACCACACCTGCAACACTATTGTTGAGACTGGGGACAGTTGGAGAACCTGAAGACTCCATAACTGACCAGCCAATGTTACGCCACTGTGCCTATATAGAGGGTACTCTCCATCAAATAAAGGCCAATAAACGCTAAGGAATTTTCAAATATTATGAATTATTCACTTTTATTGATCACTCCTTCGTTGTTAGGTTGAGAACTTGAGTAATAAGAGCATCGACTGTCTGAGGTTGGTCGTACCGAGATTATTTCTCGAGAGTGGCTTCAAGAAATATCCCTTTCTCTTAAAACAGGGAATGTGGGGCGTTTAGATAGAAGCACGTACCAATTTCAGAAATATTGTTGGATAATGCACTTGGAAAAGCATAAGAATATACATATATATTTCATAATAGTTACATAGCATTTCCATCAGTTCTATATACTGTTAAAGAACAGTCGAGATTTTACATTAGGTCAGTTTTAAGCATTCTCAAAGTCAGTGGACTGAAAATAAGTGAAAATGCCATCAATTGTTAAACAGACTGTTGATAAATATTATTTGATAAATATGGGAACATAAAATATGGAGATACATTTAAAAACATATGAAAATTATAATTGATTCAATTTGCCCAAACCTAAATCCAGAAAAATATATGAACTCACTCTAGACCATCAGGTTTCAACACTTATTCACTCGATATTTGTTTTACACGATATTAGTTTAGGTGCATTACTTTTTTATTTATTTTCGCGAAAGTTGTTTATTTACTTTTATATCGCACCGTATATCAGACTATAGTTGTATTGGTAATGTTTTTCTATGAGAGCATGAACTATCGGTTAGAGGTTTTCGGTGTCTTATTTCGTTCGTAAAGCATTGATAACAATATTTTTATTAATGGTAAATACTGTTGAACTGGGTATTCACGTTGTGAAGTCACTACTCGTGCAGTTCCTGTTTGACTTGATTGGAATTCTCTTTATCAATAATTTCGCAAATTCACTGCAAGATGATTACTTGTCAATGAACTCATGACTGATGACTGTCTACTCAAGAGCTGTAACTTGGTTGATAGCTACCGCACTTCCATATGTTATATTGTTATAGGATTACTATGTGAAAGTTTGAGCACTTCATTTTCCTGCACTACATGTTAATAAAAGGAAAGTTCAATACTTCTGAGCTGACATGTTACTTGAACGACTTCTGTTGACCGAATCATCATTGTTTATTCGCGTGGATGATATCTGTGTGTTCCTTTTGGTTACTGTTGTTCTGTTTCCCGAAAAATGTATTTTTCATATTTGTGACAATGTTATATTACCTGCACCATACGATTTATAAACTTATTCATATACTTATTTATTCATTTCATATTTATATGACTTTATCTATGAGATGAAATATCTTCCGATAATAAAGTATAGATAGATAGATCTTTATTCAACTACGTTATGTTATAAAACATTTGTAGCAGGTAAATAAATACAGAAAATAATAATGTACAAATTCACAATGAAAATACAATAACAATAAAAATAAAATAATTCGTGTACACATATGTAGTCATTATGATATACCATACACATAGTATGGTGTTAAGATAGTTTGATCAAATCACATCCCGGATGAGTCAGCCATCTACTCAGCGATAGTGTAGTAACATTTTTTCTGTAGTATCACTTTGATAGAGTTTTTCTTTGTAGTTTTGTTTTTTTCGTTGTAGTTTCAATTGCATGTTGGTATTCTCTGGTCATTTGTTTGTATCATGGAAAGTTATATTATTAGTGGAGTCACGAATGACTTTCATAGTTTGCAGTGTGTTTCTCATTTTCATATTGATTAATTGATCAATTAATGAAAAAACAATTGAACTACAGGGCCAATCCTAGGGTGTCGGGCCGCCCGCGTGCAAAGACCTAATGCGCTGCCCCTCTAGATAATTTTTCATATTTTGACTAACACTCAACGTTGACGTTATAAACCGAACTACCTGTATAAGAGAACAAAGTAAAACATTAATAAAATTGCAAATAAAATTTGAAGTGCAAAACATTATTTTTTGGCCTGCTAATAGCGACAAAATACTTTAACAAAATAATAAATAAACAAAAATATTACCTTTGAAATAAACATAGATATTTTATAATTAGAAATGCAGAACAACAGTATTTACTGAGAAAATATTATCTAATAATAAAAAGTACTAAAGCATAAATCTCGTGAGACGAAAAGTATGTAAATCAGTCCTACAAAGACTACCTAATAATTAACTATAAAATAACTCGTCCGGCTTTCTGAGAAGCAAATTTGTCAATAATGCCGGTGAAATCAATTTTTTCGGGGATTTCGGATTCAATAGAGATGATGGCCAAATCTGAAAGCCTTTATTGTGTGATATTATTTCTCAAGTAATTTTTAATTTACTGAAACTTCTTTCACCTGAAGCCACAGAAACGGGTAGGGTTAAAAGAATTATTATTTCTAGAGAAAATTTTGGGAAACAGGGAATGAGATCATTTTTGACTATAATTTCTAATATCTCAAATGGCTGTTTTTTACCTGGAGAAATATCTTTGAATGAAGTTATTTCATTAAAGGGTTGTATACCGTCTATATCTTTTACAATACTTTCTTCCTCCTGTACCTGTAACGTAATATCTAATTCCATGCAGGCTTTCATGAGATCATAATCATAAAAACTTTTAATTATTGATCCAGCACCCAATATTCAATTAAGGCATTTAATGCGGTAATAATGTTTTTTAGGTCTTGTTTTAGAGGTCTAATAGCATTGATATGACTTTTCCACCTTGTTTCACTTAACGGTTTAAAAGTTAGACTTTTTACGTGTTTTATACTAAATCCCATCGATATGGGGACGCAGAAAAGTAATTATATACCTCTTGTAACATATCAAAAAAACCAGAAATTTCACCACTGGAAATGGCAGTGTCATTAATTATTATAGTTCAGCATATTTATTCGACTTATTATAAGTTTTAGAAAAATTTGCTTCATTGATGGAACTATATGCGGCCTGCACACCTGCCCTGGTTGACTATTGAAGTTATTTATTACGAAGTTTCACAAATTCCAGACCCTGGACAGAAAATGGTCTCAAGGTATCACTTTAACAAAACATATCTTGAAATATTCAATTCGAATTAGTAATCTCAACGTCCGGGTATCCGAATATACAGGGTGTCAACTAACTTTGCACCACCACTAACAGTTCATAGTCCATTGGAAAATAAACCAAAATCTTCCTCCGAAATATCTGCGAATAGGTCAGAAAAAACCATTGCTGTTCAGTGTTCTCATTTATTTCGCAATTCAAATGAACGAATTCTATTTTGGGTAAATTGATAATATGCCGTATGATGGTACTCACGAACTGCCTCCTGGACACGAATCCGAAGTCAAAAGGTAACCCCTACTGGAAATACCCAATATTCGCATTCTTTCAACCACACACACACTAGAAATCACGTGTTTCTGAGCTCTTTCGTGCACGTAAAACTGCAAATGTTAAAAATTTCCCAATTTTTCACATTGTGAATAACACATATTTGTACTGCTGTAGAGTTATATTTACGATGTTGCCAGCCTCACTTCGAGCAAAGCTGCGTTGAAATTGTCGTTTTGTTGACACATTTGCCTACTTATCCAAAGACCAATAAGAATGAAATAACGACTTTCTACTCCGATTGCTACAGCAAACTTGGATTTGTTTGAATATAATGGGAAATTTGTAGCTGTGATGAAAAAATGCATCATCAGTGAATGGTTGGTATAATTTACCTATGAAATTATGTTGTACTTCTATTCCAATTCTCCAAAGATAATTCGAATTTTGCAAGAACTTTCATGTTATTACCGGATTTCCCTCCGTGGTGATTATTCAAAATTGCTTTTAAATCATTTTAAAACAGAATGAATCACTTCACAAAAAATATTCGTCCTATTAGCACATTCGAAGTTTTTCTATTCGTCTATTGGATCATGCACGTGAATCATACTCCAATCAATGCGAGTCATATACTCGAAATTTCAATCCAACTTAAAAATACAAACTCGGTTGGAGTAGACTGCATTCCAATAGAAAAAAAAATAGAATATAAAAAAATCCATTTACGAGCCGTTAGCGTTTTTAATGAATTTGTCAATTGAAACTGGAGAATTCCCTGACAAAATTAAAATTGGATCGGTAACACCGATTCGATATCATTTACAATAAACTTCATTCTCTTCGTTTCAGAGGTAACTTTCTTCTGTGGCTCGGATCATACCTGACTCTCAGAAAGATACATGTTGAAATAGACAATTGTCGGTCACAATCATATGACATTAACCTTGGGGTTCCTCAGAGATCTATGTTGGTCCCCTAATTTTTCTGCTCTTTATTAACGATCTGCCAAATCATGTAATTATAGGTTATGTAGTTTGGTATGCGAATGACGCAACGCAGTATATGCCAATAACCCCGAGGAGCTCCAAGAAAAATTTAATATATGGAGCGTTGAATTCACAAATTGGTGTTGCACAAATTCTTTGGTGGTGAATGCGAAGGAAACTCTTTTGATGCCGTTTTCTTGTAGGATAAATAGAAAAGTTGATGATTTTCAGGTTAGAGTGGGCAATAGATTCATCGAATCGTCAGATAACACCAAATTTCTCTGTGCTGATATTGATAACAACATTACCTGGGAATAGTATAAACCATGCCA
The DNA here is from genome assembly GCA_018342105.1 of Gonioctena quinquepunctata. Taxonomy (NCBI): domain Eukaryota; kingdom Metazoa; phylum Arthropoda; class Insecta; order Coleoptera; family Chrysomelidae; genus Gonioctena; species Gonioctena quinquepunctata. The sequence continues at coordinate 39,152 of JAFIRS010000922.1, read as the reverse complement.
GTAAAAAATAACAGAGGATTCTTTGCAGTTAGACAATTGAAGTCCATTTTCATTAAAACACAACTTTCAAATGTATACTTTAATGTTGTATATTTCCACATAACCTACAACATCGCCGTGAAGAGTTGCCCTACAAAACTAAACAATTTTTTTTTCCCAGAAGAGAGAGTCATACGGCTAATTTATAGAATAGAACGCAGAGAATCCTGTAGACAATACTTTATTCTCAATGACATGAAGGATTTAATGAAATCTAATCTATCAAGAATCAATTTTTTTTTTCCACAGTTTATACCTGACATTCATGATGTTCATTTTTTAGAGAAGAACACAGCCACTGTATCATTTCCAGAATCCCAAAACGTCCAAATTTCTGTTGACTCTGCTGTATAACTGATAAATGACGGCTGTAAAAGTAATTCATATCCAAAGTCAACTGCTGGTTTTCCTATATATGCACCCTAAAATGCCAATGTGACGATCAGAGTGATATCGAGCAAAAATTTTAATAGGACCATTTCCCGGTTATGAAGTTCATTAATTTCGCCATTCTCAAAATACGTCAGCATCGTAAAACGTTAACTTATTCGAATACCGGTTCTATAAACGCATTGTCTGATGCTGCCTACTGACATATGACTGGGACAGAACAAAATTTTTATTAGAGTTTAATTTATGTAGAATTTCACGCTGAATTCGGATGGTATATTTATAGCAACGTATGAGACGCCGGAAAAGAGCAATTCTTTGTTGTGCGACTCATAAAAATGCATGCCTGCCCCAACTGTCTAATTCAGAATGGAATCGTACATCAGTTTGTTCATTTTGTCAGCGACGTTTTTTTTTGTATAGAACAGAGTACACCATAACCCACGAAACGTGATTTATGTTTGAATATACATAGTGGTGGACATATTTTTAATCGCATGCTAACATGATTTTAAATAATTGAAGTTACGAATGACCGCACACGAATCATATATGATACTGACACCAGTTTAATTTTCCACGAATCAGATGAAAACAAATCTCATCAAAAAACGGTTGTGAACGAGTTCTCATAGTATTGAGTTGCAAAGTTCAACTTTGCATTCTATAATTATTGAGACAAAAAATTTTTATTTTCAACTGAATTACACACTTTCCATTTTACAAGTAGATTAACATTTACTGTCCCTATATTCCAAATTAAAATTTTATTCCCACAAAGTCAATACTTCCTGTCGAAATGCAGAAGGAATAATCGATGTGAATCTTGGAGTTTCACAGGGATTAATACTGGAGCCATTGTCATTCTATTTAAGTAAAAGATATTCCAAACTGCCTGGATAATGATTGCCTACTATTATACGCACATGATATATCACTGGCAACATATGGTAATAATCCTCAAGAGCTTCAAGAAAGCTGAAGAATAGTTACTCAATGAAAAATAATTCAAAGATAGTTTGGCTTGCAGGTGATTACTAGATAGAATATTCTAATTGACAAAGCAATAACAGAAATATCAATTTAAATTTTGGTAGAACATATAGAGCATCAAAATTGATGAATATAATACAAATAGGTATGAATATATAGACAAAAAATAACCTTGAATACTATGAATGCAATCGCATCACAATTTATAAAAACATTTCGACAAACATACTACTTACTTGTATATATATATATATATATATATATATATATATATATATATATATGTGGAAAGCATCAAATTATAGATAGCGACACCTATAATCTGTGCGGTGAAGCATAGACCTAGTATCGTGGAATTTTAAGACACGAAATTTCGTGCACATCAATAGGTCACCGACAGATGTCAGCATAGGCCAACCCACGATACCAATAGTCGTACTCCTAGTGCGTTCTGAGTAACGCAAAACAAATAACGAGAATATAAGAAATCTGTTACGAATCCAAGAGAGATCACCATCCGTCTACAGCCTGTTTCATGGTTTCCCAATCATCAGGACGGCCTGTGGTCTCTTTCAAATTCGTATCAGATATCTCGTAGAGTTATTACCTATCGGTACGTACAAAATGTAAAAGCATCAAATTATAGATAGCGACACCTATAATCTGTGCGGTGAAGCTTAGACCTAGTATCGTGGAATTTTGAAGACACGAAATTTCGTGCACATCAATAGGTCACCGACAGATGTCAGCATAGGCCAACCCACGATACCAATAGTCGTACTCCTAGTGCGTTCTGAGTAACGCAAAACAAATAACGAGAATATAAGAAATCTGTTACGAATCCAAGAGATCACCATCCGTCTACAGCCTGTTTCATGGTTTCCCAATCATCAGGACGGCCTGTGGTCTCTTTCAAATTCGTATCAGATATCTCGTAGAGTTATTACCTATCGGTACGTACAAAAATGTGAAAAGCATCAAATTATAGATAGCGACACCTATAATCTGTGCGGTGAAGCTTAGACCTAGTATCGTGGAATTTTGAAGACACGAAATTTCGTGCACATCAATAGGTCACCGACAGATATCAGCATAGGCCAACCCACGATACCAATAGTCGTACTCCTAGTGCGTTCTGAGTAACGGAAAACAAATAACGAGAATATAAGAAATCTGTTACGAATCCAAGAGAGATCTCCATCCGTCTACAACCTGTTTCATGGTTTCCCAATCATCAGGACGGCCTGTGGTCTCAGGCCGTCCTGAATGATTTTTTTTTGCAATTCTATCAAAAAATAATTTATACACTTCGACCCACAGGCTCCCAATGAAATCAATATTGCTTACTAATCTTTGGTTATCTAGCGATCATAAACATATTACACAGGTAAATGAATATGCATTTTTTACTGATATACTCTTTTTTTCATTTTGGAAACACTTATCCTAAACTGAGCTTGAATTCGAACTGTTACGGTGGGTCGAAAAAATTAATTTCATCGTGAAATGTTGGTCACACCCATTTGAAAGCATCACAAATCCAGTGGCGTCGTCAAATTTTATTAAAAAAAAATCGCTAGTATGTTTTTTGGATTTTTGACCATGAAGAAAATTCGAAATAGGCCGTGAAATTTTTATTTTTATTTCGAATATGGCATTAAACTAGAACTATCGATGCTCTATCTACTGAAAAAGAAAAACTTCTGAATCGGATAATAAATAACAGTTTTAGAGAGGTGGCCCGCTTTTAAATGGGTCACTCTATATATATATATATATATATATATATATATATACACCTATACATACATATATATATATATATATATATATATATATATATATATCTATATATATATATATACATCTCGCCGATGGTTTGGGTACCGATTCAGATACGAAATCATAGTTTCCAGGACATCGTCTGTCTTCCAGGACCGATTCGCCTACTTCTGGTACCACATCATCTGGCACTGAATATCTATTTCTACAACAAAAGGTTCAAGTACCAGTTAGGACACGCCCCCTTGCTCATTTCTCGGCATCTATATTTCGATGTTATTCCACCGTTTGTTCAGGTACCAATATGTAGGGAAGATAAAAAATAAACGATGTACCTAAATTTTATGAAATATGTATTCATTAGTGAACTTCAAGGAGTGTATTGTGAACAGTCAACAAGTATACTGAGAAAAACGCGTTTTTTTTAATCCTGAGTTGGTGGCAGTTTATTCAATGAATGTATCATTGGAATTGAACAAAAATATAAAACATGTTATAAGAAAGTGATATAGATAGACGATCGTCATGTGAAATGACTGGAGCTGCGAAAAGTGCAATATTGTCATTTATTTTTGTGGATGTATATAATAGGTTGTTATTTACGTAATCAGTTATGAAATGATCGTGGATAGTGCGAGAACAGAAATACTGAATCTTACACCATAAATAACGGGTTTTATGATCATGGTCCGATTCTATTCAAAATTGCTACGTGAGGGTGATAGGGTCGGAGATTATGATATTTTTGTCAAAATTCAGGATGGCGGATGAGTTTTGTGATCATGGTCCTATTCTATTCAAAATTGTTGTAAAGGGGCTCTGGGGCCAAAAATTATCTTATTTTTGTTAAAATGTATAAATAACAGATGGCGGAAGTTTTATGATTTATGGAACGATTCTATCCATAAATGATATGTACGGGTTTTTGTAAACATTTTATTTTTCAAGATAGCGGATTTCATAAATAAGGAGAATTGAATAGAAATGATTGAAAAACTTTCAAAAGACAAACTTCTATTAAAATGAACCAAAGATGAATTGTTATTATTATTTATATGTGTAACGTAGGTTATTCAGTGAATAACACATCCAAAAGCTTGTCGCGCGATATTTTTCCTCTGATTAAAATAAAAATAGGTATTATTGCGCATGTTTTTGAATTTGAAGTCACAGAATAACCTATGTGAATATCTAAAGAAATGATGTATTCCTTTCAATGCATTAGAATCTAAAAAGTTTGGTGAATCTTTGTTATTTCTCTTAAAAATTAATAAGGCCAATTTTTTGTTTCACAGGTAACTAATACACATTTTCATTTTTAAATTAGACACCCTGTATATTTGGAATCTACGACACAAGACCCAACTGTAGGATGATTATTTGTCTATATTTTTTCAATTTTCGATTTTATTTTTCGACCTAGAAGTGAGTGAAAGGTATATTCAAAGTAACGAATAACCATCCATTGTTCAATCTGAAAAACTAAAATTTTCTCGCAAAAACTATATTTGTTGAAATAAATTTTCTATCAATGAAGTTGATATCGATTGTTTTTTCTAGGTCGAAAAATAAAAAATCACCGTCACAATGATATTTGACAGTTGGTTATTTTGGCCGAATAGATAAAAATATACCGAATATTCATTTAAAAAGAGATATTTGTAGTAGTTTTCGGAAAAACCGGAAGTCGGTCATATTTTATCTTTAGGACAAAAAATTCGAATTCATGTGTCTCATATCTACATCCACACCAAATTTTATCGAAAGAGTGACCCCCTGTGTTGAGATTCATTGTCAAATAAATTTGCAGCAAAATATTAATATTTAGGAGTAATAAGGGACTCCTACCACTTGATGGAATTTCTTAAAAAATTCTGTAGTAACAATTCAAAATTTACGATTTTTTTTGCGATGTCTGTAGTGAATTTTGGGACACATGTTTATGGAAAAAAAGTCTCATTTTGATCCCAGGAATTCGCCCTTAAAATACGTGTATTGAATTTTGAACACCCTGTATGTTTTTTTATATTTTTTTCCATAAAAAATGAGTACCTACCTATTATTCCACTGGTGTTTGGGAAACGGTACTTTTTCGCATGCATAGTAGTTTACAAAAACTAATTTTCTACGAAATTAGTACCACTTTCCACACTCGTCGTTAGTACCCAAGTATAATATTTTATACAAGCGAAAAAGTATGACACGATTATACCATTTGTTGCAAATTTCCACTAGGGTAGCATAACATCAAAATTGTGTACCTATTGGCTATTCTTTGGAAATGGCATGAAATCAACTTTTTTCCAATTTCTAGTTGAAAATGAATCTATCACTGATAAAATTGAATAAATTCATTGATGGATGGTTTGCTGGTCAACAAAATGTTATATAAATAACTCAACATCAAATATGTGTCTCATGTATCGTAGGTAATTGAAAAGTTGCGCATACACAGTAGTTTTCATGCACCCTTATGAAAAAGGACAGACTGATTTTCTTGACTTTACTTTGTTCACATTGGGTCTTATAGAGTGTTATCAATATTGGAATTTAAAATATATATGCATAACTCATGAGCTAGCACCGAAAACAATATGAGTTCCCTCACATCCATGGAAAAAAATACAGAAAATACCAGGGTATGAAGTTCACATGCTGACGTCAGAACATTCGTATTACTCCTTGTTGTTATTTACACAGTGTATAGGCTCGCGCCAATTTGCCGATTGCACCCGGCAATGCAACATTTCTGTGTGGAGTGTTGTTTGATATTTCTTTCCCCAGTTCAAGCATTTATTGAACAATGAATGTTTACTCATTAGTTACTAATAAGTGTAATGAGTGCAAACAGACACCTATAAGCTTTATTGCGATTTAAGGAGGCACGTAAAAAAAGATCATGAAAGAAAATTAATTCAATTGTCCCTTTGAAGGAATAAAACTACAATTACGGGAATAAAAATTATTACTATAAAAATAGAATATATTTTGGAAATAACGTGGAATATGCACGGACTGATTGGAGATTATAAAGTGACGCTTTCCAGTTCGGGATAAATGAGCCTTTTTACGAAAAATTCTCCAGCGCTAGTAGTTCGGTAGGGACAAACATTACCTAACTCACATCAAAATACATGTAAAAATAATCATCAGAAGAATATTTTTGACAGATGACGACGTCCCAGGAGCCATATTAAAATTTGCAAATGTGAAGGATAATAATGTAGCAACATTAAAACGGTGGCTTGATTGTCGAAATCCTAAAATGTACCAAAAAAAATTAATTAATCACAATTAATATGATTTGAGAGATAATTTTTAGGCACAAAAATCACTCACAATCCCTCCTTCTTTTTACCAGCTTGAACAACAAACCCCAAATCACTCATTTTCGGTACAACTTTGCACAAAATGTAGCCGGTTTTATCGAAAAAATACTCCTTCAACATTCACACCTAACCTAACTTTTTACATGCACTAAATTTCATCTGTCAAATGTAAAAATTAGTATTTTTCCGATAAAACCAAAAATGAGTGATTTGGTGTTTGCAGTTTGAGCTGGTAAAAAGAAGGAGGCATTGTAAGTGATATTTGTGCGCAAAAACGGTGACTAAAAATGACCTCTTGAAGAAGGAGAAAGTCAATATATCTCGGAAACGGTATGAGAACATCGGGTTTTTTTAGGATTCGTATTCAGGAGGCAAAAAACGTGAGACAAGTCAAACAGCAATTTTCAGGGAGCATGAGCACGACCCCTTAACATTTACCTAACCCACCTTACTAATCGTTGCAGAAACTGGATCAGGATTTTCTTCAGTTGGACCTTTACCACCAGTAAAATGTTTGGCCGAGCCGTCTAAGGCACCAGATTTAAAAACTAGTTCACGAAAGGGAGGGTGGGCTCAAACCCCAGCTTTGGCAGTTTTTTTGAATTTTTTTCGTCGAAATTGAAAAATGATTTGTTTCGGTCGAATATTCGTCCCAAAACAAATAGTTTCTCATATCTAAGAGCTGGCTGGAGAAAACCTGGCCTATAAAGTAACATAATGAAATGTTTTCACAAGTTTTCATTTGATTTCACCTATTAATGTATGTTGAGTTCAAATCTTGCAAGTGAATTGTGACCCACTTCTGGTTATCCGATAAGTGAAATTTGGAGGTGACAATCTTGATTAATGTGAAATTTGGCAGGTGACAAGTCATTATGGAATTTTTGCCCAAATGGCGGACCAGTTCTGTGATTATGGTCCGATTCCATTCAAATTTCTATGTGGATTTTTGGGTGTCATAGATTATCAGTTTTTGTCAGAATTCAATAGAATGACGGATTTTTTGAATGGCTAAAAATAATTAAATAAAAATAATTGAGAAAAAAATTAAGACAAGCTTTTATACAAATGCACTAAAAGTAAAAATGATTTCTTTGAGGGTTTGATAGAGTAGCAGATTCGAAAGCTCACCGCGAATATAAAATAGGTATTCTTGCGCGGCAAGATTTTAAATCTGTTACTAGGTCAAACAATTAAAGATATTATTTTTTCCTTTTGTTTGTATGAAAGCTTGACTTAATTTTTTTATATAATCACAAAAGTCATCGCCATCTTGAATTCGTGAATTCTGACGAAAAAATCGTGATCTGCCAAATTTCAGGTTGATCGGACAACTAGAAAAGTGGATAAAAGTTCACTTGCAAAATTTGACCTGAACATATATATGTGAAATTAAATGAAAGCTTGTAAAAATAATTCATTTTGTTACTCGATCGGCCAGGTTCTCTGTAGCCAGCTCTTAGACATGAGAAATGATTTGATTTGGGACGAATATTCGCTCCAAACAAATCATTTTCCAATTTCGAACGAAAAAATGAAAAAAGCTTTTAGAGCTGGCGTTTGAACCAACGCTCCCTTTCGTGAACCAGTTTTTAAATCTGGTACCTTAGACGACTCGGCCAACTGGAGAGATAGTGTCAAAGGTATTTCCAACATGTTATTATATTGGTATTGTTGCTTTTTCCAAAAAAACGCCAAACAAAACTTATACACAACGTTTGCCCCGGCAGTCAATGATTTTTCTTGTGTTTGCTGTGAGTACTAACATTTTGAAAACATTTCATTCTATTGGGCAGGTTTTCTGCAGCCCGCTCTTAGTCTATTAGAATGCCTTGGATTTTGGATATAACATATGTCTGCGATACAGAATCACATTAACGAATCTATCCAACTCCCAAGTTCTTCTCACACCTTCATCCAATATTATTCTGATAACACTGCTTTGTTTACAAAAAAGCTGGTACATTTTGCGGACCTACGTAATAAGCATGTTATATAAAAAAATCACCGCATTCTATGCAGTAATTGGCGACCCAGTTTGCAACAATGTTGCAAAGTCAAAAGGACATCTTAGTCAGCATTCAGCCACCTGTACCCCAAGAAGCATCCAGAATCGTGAACAAGACGCAGTTCTGCATCAGCATTTCCAAACCTATAAAATGATGTCATGACCAGAAGAGCGTCACTTCTATTCCAATAGTTGTCACTTCTATTCCCGTAGTCGTCCGTGTATTTCCATATACGTAAAATTATCGTAATCATATTGTAAAGAATAAAAATTCAAAAAAAAGAAGTTTTCAAGTAAAACCCTATAACAAATTGGCGCAGTCGGTGGGATTCCTGCAAAACCCCGAACGCAAGACGAGAAGACGGTCTCTGTGGCTCATACAGTCGAAAGGATTTCATCGTTTGTCTTCCAATAACAAGCGAAACAAGAAGAAAGAAAACAGCAATTTAGTAGAAAGAAAAAAAAGACAAGAAGACGGTCTCTGTGGCTCTTAGAAAAACTAATTGTAACTCTACCGACAAAAAACAAATGTGGACTGTTTCAAGAAATTCGAAAATTATTTTCTTATAAAATACAATCGCTTCCACCGCAACTGAAAAATCCCTAAGAAATAAATGAATTATTCATTAATTATTTTCAATTCAGTGAACCCCCTGAAGAATGGTCAACATTTTATGAAATCAATGTCAAAACTGATACAACTCTCAACTTTGAGGAAGTTAATAATCTATTTGTTCACAAAACATTATATGATATTAAAACTAACGCATTTGGATGTGATGTGATGTGATGAACATCAATCTGATTAAACTGTGTTGCCCATATATAGTACAGTACATAACCCATATCATTAATTACTGTGGGGTAGGGCGGTACAAAGTCTCACCTAAAAAGGCAGCCCCTACGGAATACAAAGACTTGAGAGCAATAAGCATCCTACCAACATTGTCGAAGGTTCTAGAAAGAGCTATTGAGTCACAACTCTGGGGTCACTTTACGAAATTTTCACTGCTATTTTGCAGTACAATCGGGATTCCGTAAAGGCTTTAGCTGCACTACCGCTCTACTGGATGTTGCCGACGACATCTTCAAAGCAAACGATCAGGGACATTGAACAACATTAATTCTACTTGATTTCAGCCGGGCTTTGATACAATAAATCATGTTCTGTTATTGAAAATACTATACTATATCGGACTATCGGAATCTGCTATAACTTCATTCAAAAACTACATGATCAATAGGCGACAGAAAGTTTGTATTGATGGAGAGCAATCTCAGTTTTTGAAACATAATTCAGGTGTTCCCCAAAGATCCATTTTGGGACCCTTGCTCTTTACAATATACACGTCAGGTATTGTTGCATCTCTTGAAAATTGCTCGGTTCATCTTTACGCAGATGACACACAACTTTATTGCAGTTTCATTTCGAGAGAAAAGGAAATTGCACATACAAGGATTAATGAAGATATTGATGCTTTCGTTAAATCAGCCTCAAGATAAACACCAGCAAATCAAAAATCGTTCTTTTTGGAACAAAAAATCAACAAGACATCTGTTCTGACATTGAACTCAAGGTGAACGATGATCTACTTCCCCTGGTTAATGAAGCAAAGTGTCTAGACATCTTCATGGATGCTGACCTAAGATTCGAAAAATATATCAATGGCATTTTGAGGCAAGCCTACTCCATCTTGAGAATTATTTACGGCAATAGGGGATCCCTTACTATCTCAGCGAAAAAAATTCTTTGTGGAACATTGATTTTATCACTTTTCAACTATGGGGATGTCCTCTATGGTCCAAGTCTAACTAGCCATTACAGAAACAAAATTCAAAGTTTACAAAATTCATGTATAAGACTGATTTATGGAATTCGGAAATATCAAAGGAAAACTTCTAATCTCCGTGAAACTGGCTGGTTGTATATGGTCAATAGAAGACATCTCCATAGTGCCAATTTATTTCATAGAATAACAATCAATAAAACCCTCTCTTACCTACACAGAAAAATAATTTTTCGGTCGGATGTGCATAACCCGAATGTGAGATTCAAAGGTACCTTAACACCTCCTGCTTTCAGAACAGAAACTTTCAAGCGCTCATTCTCTTATCAAATATGTAAAATGTACAACGAAATTCCTCGCTCAATGAATGAAATGAAAATGAAAGTATCTCCTGTTTTGAAACGCAATTCAAATCATATCTCTTGCAAAATCAACATTAAAATCCTCCCTACAGTGCTATACTCTTTTTTTTCCTCTCACTTTTTTCCCTTTTTTCTTCATCAGTAGGTACCAGCGATGTAACATAATTATCAATAATTGATAATGTAACATAATTTTTATATTTTTGACTATTTCTCTACTTCCTTCATTACCAATAGGATGACAAATTTACTATATTTTCATATAATGTGATACTATTTTCATCATTTATTAGTTTATTTGTTACTATTAATGATAAATGACACTACAGTACTATGAACGTTGAGTGGAAGAGCAAGTTTCGTGAGTGTTCTATCCACGTAGATTGAATTCTGCCTTTTATTTTCAATCAATATATAATTGCAATCATTGTAAAAGTTTTTTATATTTATTTGGATGGAAAGTAATAAAGACATATTCACCTCAGTCTCATTGAAAAGTGATTCACAATGTCTGTCTCTGACGACAATGATCATGATAATGCTCATGACCAAAATCATGACGAAAATGAGCCCGAAATTGAACCCTATAAACTCTCATGAATATTTTTAATTGTACCCGAATATGACGGAGATTAATCTCCTTGAGAACCTTTTTGAATACCTTTGACCATACCCAACATATGGCAATAGGTCAACAAAAAAACTCTTTTGACTATTCATATCCGAAATAAATTAAAATCAAAGATAGCCCAATTGATAAATTCACGAAACCCAGAAACATATGCAGATATAAAAGTCTTTGAATGCCCACTTTGGTGATTCACAAGATTTAACATCACTCATCCAAGATTTGCAAAGAATAAGACAGGGAATGGCGAAAACGCTCTCGCTTTCTCTCTAGACTACAGACACACAACGCAAAATGCTTTCGGTATTCAAAAATCGAATTTGACGCAAACGCAAAAGCGGCACAATCCAATCTAATTGAATCAATGGTACTTAATACTCTATTAACCGGATTAGAACCAAATCTCGACATATCATTCAAAGGATTAACCCAACAGACATGGTTGAAGCATCCCTCAGAATAAAAAAGGAACTCCAACTATCCTATTTTGAAATCCAAAAATTAGGACAATCCAATCGTCCTACATCTTCTTTTCATCACAAGAAAATTACCAAGTACTCCACGAGTTCAATATTCAACTTTCAATAGAAACCCAAATCCCAATTTTTCATATTTAAATCAAAATCCCTAATTTCATCAGAGCCCTCATTTCTACCGAAATCCAAATCCAAATTTCAATGATAATCCAAATCCGAACTTTCAGAGATTCCAAAATTCACACACAAGATTCCAGAACACTCGAACACAACAATTTCCAAATCGACAACCAATTCAGTTTCAACGAAATCAATTCAAACAAAATTTATCGCAAATGAGACCCATTCAATCAAACCAAATAAGACCTTTTGTCATCCAGAAAAATCCGAATTATCAATCAAATTTTCGAATCAAAGAGCTCATCATTTTAATGACTATTATGAACCGGAATCATATGTTCACGACAACTATTATTATCAAGAACACTTTTAACTTGAATTAAATTAATTGATATATAACGAAAATTTTACCCGCGCATAGATCGAGACAAGCCGCCTATTGTAGAAGAAATTCCAGACGATCAGATAATGAACAATCTTACGACGCAAACGAATTTACTAGAAATACAAAACAAACAACCGGAGAAGGCCAATTGCAGGAATACACTGAGATCTCAATATCAAACAAATCAACAATTACCAGAAATTCATTGGAATACAGTGAACTCCAATAATTTCTATTATATTAATGATTCATTAGGGAAATAAAAAAATTTTGTTGATACAAGAGCAGAAATTTCAATTTTTAAACCACACGCCGTAGAAAAATATCCTTGTTATCGATCACCTGAAAATTTGTCTGTACAGGGTATTAGTAATGAAAAAATTGTAATTAAAGACCAGAAGACCACCTGAAACTTCATATAATGAAAATAACTTGATAACCAAATATATCCGAGATTTGAATAATCGAATCTCCCATTGTTATCAAATTGCTAGACAAAAAAAGCTAAAATACGCTTCGATAAAGATATAAGGTAGGAGATAAAGTTTACGTTAAAGAGAGAGATTGGAAATGAACTTCAAAACAAATTCAATGGACCCTCTCAAATACCTGCAATTTGCAAAAATTCAGCCCTTTTAAAAAAGTTAGAAAAAAAGCAACAATCAAAAATAAATTTCGAGAGAATGAAACCTTATTCTGAATAAATTACTTTCAGATAAAAATGCTGTACCTCGCAGTTAATTACAGCGATGGCATTCGTATAATACGACGTGGTCCCCATCAACAATACCATGGGTATTTATTATTATCAAAGGGATAATCTCCCTGTCTCAAATGAATTTGATATTTCAAATGATATTGGTCATAGATTTAAAGGTAAGAACTTTAGAAGTCTGCGAATCACTTATGGAAAGCTACTTATTTATTGAATCATATTTGGACACTTTGAATTCAATCCCTTATCAGGTTAACTGGTCAATCACTTTGATACGAAAAAGTATTTTTGTTCAAAAACTCATTATTTTTTGTTGTGCTCATTCATTTCTTTACATTCTTCTCTATGCAACAATCAAACTACAATGCCAACCTCACCTAATTCTACATCAATTGATTACAAAATTTTTACCTCAATTAATTGATTCGCAAGTTTCTCAAAAATCTGCTTTTTTAGCTTTCATAATATCAAGGCTCACAGGCAGTGCAAAAGCTCAACTTTCAGGCAAAGAGTATAATAATTGGGGAGAGTGGAAATATATCTTGAATAAGTTGTATGCTGATAAAAAACATTACAGTCAACTTATGGTAGAATTGAATACGACAAGACATAATTTCAATGAATCAGTTGTTAGTTTCCACGCAAGATTAGATAAATTTGTAATACGAGTAATCAATGTAATAAACAGACAAAATTATACTGAAAAAGTAGGTCTTATCGAAAGTGTTCGAGAAATAGCATTAAATCGGTTCATATACCATTCTCTTCCAGATATTTCTAGATTTCTACGTTCACAAAGTAGTGATAATTTTAGTGAAGCACTAATTGTAGCTCTAGAAGAAGAAAAAGCCCTCCAAATGAATAACCGTTCGCTTCAAAGTTTTGCACCATTTGTAAACGTGATAATCATTCAACTCGAGATTGCAGGAAGAAAAATAGTGTCAACCCAACTCAAAACAATGTTCAATATGCCGATAACGTCCCAACTCAAAATAATCCGCATAATTCAACATTTCCTCAAAAAACTTTTCGTTATTGCAAAAAGAACGGACATTTAATACAAGAATGTCGGAAACGAGCATTCAATAATCGGAATCGAAATCAAAATGCAAGTAATTCCAATGAACACATCGAACCAGATCCATTTAAATTCGAATCTGTCCCAGATTAGCGTCGTACCTGCGGACTCTTAAATCAAACCGACGAAGTACATATCTAGTCAAATTCTGAAATGAATAAAAATACCGACTCAATAACAAATCCAAGTAACATTTCGAACTCGAATCAAAATCCGAATCAAAACCCAATACCAACTCTCAAATCCATTCAAGATTGATAAAAAAACTCTATCAGTATATTGGTAACGAATGGTTACACCTCGTTTATAAAAATCAGATGTCAAAATGTAGATTTTGAATTTCTCATTGACACTGACGCAAATATTTCATTACTAAAAAGTAATAGGTTGAGAGGAATTAGATATTATTTCAACCCTCATGAAAAATTGACAATAAGTGGTCTCAGCACGAATTCTCCCATTTCTACAGAAGGAACAGTCAAACTCAATTTTCAAGAAAAAGAACACAACTTTTCAATATAATTCAATATTGTGAAACAAGAATCAAATATTCCTTCTGATGTAATCATAGGAAATTATTTTTTTTCCAACAGGAATCAGCTGAAATAAACTTAGAAAAACTTAAATTGAAAATAAAATCAGTGCCTTCTTCAATTCAAATGCATGTCGAAACAAAACTAAAACCTGAAATTAATCACATTCCTTTGATTTTACCCCTAGATCAGAAACCCTAATACAATTCGATATATTGAATGAAAATCTCACAGAAGGTATCTGTCCAGAAATAAAACTTCATGATGGCGTATATCTAGCGAAATCTATTGTTAAAGTAGAGAATAAAAAGTTATCACAACTATTCTAAATACGCTTGACAAACCTATGAAAATACAAAGTACTGTTATATACTTAGAAAACTTTTCCGAAATAGAATCTTTCGTTGGAATCCACAGAATCTCACTATAGGAAAATTTGAGACTAAATCACCTCAACTCAGAAAAAAAAGAATCGTTATTAGAATTATGCAAAAAATATAATGACATAGTTTATTCACCTAATGACACTCTTTCATGTACAGATGCTATAGAATTTGAAATCAATACCTCTGATCCAACACCAATTTCTACCAACATTTATCGTTTTTTCGAAATTCACAAAAAAGAATTAGACAGACAGATTGATAAAATGTTAAAACAATAAATAATTCGTCCCTCAGTTTCACCTTCGAATTTTTCCCAAAAAGGGTGACGCCTCGAATCAGAAAAAATGGTGAATCGTAACCATTGCCAAGTATTGAAGAAATATTGGATCAACTTGGTCATGCTAAATATTGAACAACATCGGGTTTCCACCAAGTGGAAATTAAAGAATTGGATATTCCGAAAATAGCTTTTTTAACACCATCAGGTCACTGCGAATGGACTAGAATGCCATTCGGAATGAAATCAGCACCACAAGTTGTTCAGAGACTTCTGAACACTATTATAACAGGACTCCAAGCTTTGAAATGTTTTGTTTACCATCGTCAAGGTAGTTCAATTCAAGAACATACTTTGAAATTGACTTCAGTATTCGACAGATTACGACAAAACACCCTTCTGCTACAGCCAGATAAATGCGAGTTTATGCGTCACGAAGTAACATATGGTTCTAGGTCACGTTATTAATGAAACCGGTGTATCACCAAATCCTAGATCACGATCTAATACGGTTCAATGAAGATTTTTCCAAACATGCAAAACCACTCACTGTACTCTTGAAATCAGAAATGTCATTCGTATGGAACACTGCAACTAGCATTCGAATATTTCAAAACAATCCTAACAAATCATCCAATTCTAAAATTCCCAGAATTCTCTCAAGAATTCATTCTTACAACAGTTTCTTCAAATTTAGGAGCTATTCTCTCATAAGGTGGGGTGAATGAAGATCTTCCTGTAACATATGCATCTAGAACTTTAGGTCAAGCCGAAATAAATTACCCCACCACCGAAAAAGAATTACTAGTCATAGTATGGGCTACTAATTACTTTCGACCTTATTTGTACGGACGTAAATTCACCATGTATACCGATCGCCGACCCTTAACTCATTTATTCAACTGTTATGACCCCAGCTCTAGTCTAGAGAGATTGAGGTTAAAATTAGATGAATATCAATATGAAATAAAATATAAACCAGGTAGAGTAAGCTCAAACGTCGACGCACATTCTCGAATCCCTGTATATCTCATTGAACCGACACTTATGGCGATTTTATAAAATTTCATTATACCAATACCAAACTCCATAATATAAAAATTATCAACGAAAACATTCTGAAGTATTTCCCAAATATGATAATATGTTCTAAGGATCTTGACGAAAACAACGATAACTATGAAAACCTAACTGCCATATTCGATTTCAGTTAATTGTCAGAAGACACATCACTTCATGATTTTGTGAAATTAATAAATCCCGAGAATCAAACAACAAATTTATTGACTGCAAAAATGTATCATTTCGAAAAAATCACATATAAAGATATTTTTTCTTCGCTGAAAAATTTTAGAAAACACTTATTGAAAATTAATATCAATAAAATACACATGAAAAATTCAGTAGAGAGTAGCGCGAAATTAAAACAAGATTCAATGAACGAAATGCTAGAATTTTTATTCTCGAAATTTGATATAGAAGTTATTTTTGTAAACAAACCAAAATTACAACCAGAAACCAAATATGAAATGAAACGAATGTTCAATGAAATTATGTATCATCCGTATTAGGACATTGAGCTACCTAAGAACATACAAACGAATAAAACAAAACTACAAATGGTCAGGTATGAAAAAATTAGTGAAAACATATAAATCTTGTCAAATTAATAAAACTAATTATAAACCAGGAAAAGCAACTATGGAAATCACAACAACTTCTGAGAAACCATTTCAAAGTTTAGCTATAGATGTAGTGGGTCCTTTATCCATGACATTCAATGGTAATAAATTCATCATAACCATGCAAGATAAATTGACAAAATTCTCATTTACAAAGGCTACTCCGAATCACGAAGCAGAAACTGTAGCAAATAGTTTATTGGAGTTCATAACAATTTATGGAATCCCCGAAAGCATCCTGTCTGATCAAGGAAGCGATTTTACATCCGATCTAATGGAAGAGTTGAACAACTTTTTCAAAATCAAGCACATACTTTCGAGTCCTTATCATCCTCAGACAAACGGAGCTTCAGAAAGAAGTCATTCAACTCTCAAAGAATATCTAAAACATTACATAGATCGCACACAGTCCGATTGGGATGAATATGTATCTGAACATGAAAGAGTGTCAATACCATTAGTACATGAGCAAGCGTACAATCTTATAATTTGATACCTTTTCCAGCACAGTTAAATAAAAGCAATATTCATTCATATATTGATCCTATCTATCCCTACCTACTACTGAGTACAACCAAAACTCATTATTCAAGACTGACAGATTTAACACCTTGTCAGAGATTACTTGAAAATGATTTGTAAATATTCCATAACCTATTTGACCGTTGAACAACCAGTTTGCGAGGTTACTATGAGAGCCCAGCCAACAAAAGGATGTCCATCCGATTGTCCTACTAGATCAATAAAATCTGATATGGAAATTTGGCATCCTATCAACCAGAACCAATGGCTTTTCGTAATAACTAAACGCACTACGGATCAATCACTTCAACCATCCAACGCACATATCATTGATGTCGACCTGAAAGGAATATTTTCATTGAAACCAAATTGCAAGTGTTACACATTTTCAACACTCCTAGTTGCCACTTCCAAGCAATCTTCTAATTATACCAATTTCATCCCTGAAATTAACATTAACCAAGATTATTGCTGCATTAGAAAATTAGATTTCCTCAGAAGCGAAGAAATGGAATCATTGAAACTGAATAATCTCAACTTGATGAATTACGTCATGCCCAACACAAATTGAACCAATTTGATGAAATTCTCCAACAGAAGCTCGAAAACCCAAATATTAAATAGTCGATTTTCCAGTCGCAGATAAAAATACTGTATTATACACGGGAAAAATATTAGATTTTGGTTCTTGGTTTTTTGTCTGTCTCCTTTTCGCGTCGGGAGACAACGCAACCTCGAGCTAAAATCGAATACTTTTTTCCTTGTATAATAAATAACTATTTCTCGTTGGGCTTGGCCAGGATTTGAACCCCGGACCTTTGGATCATAAGATGGTAGTCCTAACCATAGGACCATACGTCGTTAGAAATAACGTGTGCTTTGTGTGTATTTGATCAAGTTCTCTACGACGACTTTTATTGATATTCATTGCCTTACCTATGGTTGGAACAATTTAACTCAAACTTTATTTTGCATTTTCTAGTAATTCCGTAATCCAGTATGCAATAAATATGATTGAAAATAATATAAAATACGCAATTATTGGAAATGTAGTACAATATCACAGAAAATGGACTAAAAATGGCGTCGATTTGACGTTTATGTTTGTCATGACAATGACATGACAAAATTATGGAAGGTGTCAAAAAGCAATTCTGAGAAAATTTTGTAGGAAACCATGGGTCCTGATTTTGAAAAAACATATTTTACCTTTTTTGATTGAAGTAGGTTACATTCAATTTTCAAGTAGAAGACAAAACTGGAGAACGCTAAAATCTCCAAAGGACAGACGCACAAGCACACACATTTTTAATTTTCCCAAGTGTTAGACTCATGCTAATGTATGGAAGTATATTTTTCTGAAGGTAAGAAAATACTGGAAATCGGTATTTTTTATGGTGTTTTAGGTGTTTTTTATAGAAGCAAAACATGTTGAAAGTTGATATTGTGTGAAAATATGTTTTTTCCAGCCGTTGAATTCACTGCAATGGAACACTCTCGCATAGGTATATGAAATACTTTTCAATCATCATGAAAACAAATATTTTTTATGACTTATGGGGAAACTTTATTCTCTCATGGCCATTTCACGATACAAATAAAATTCCTAGACTTGAGAAAGTAAATGAATATATAGTGTCTTTATTTCATTTTCCCTATCTTCCTACTACTAACAACGTTATGTTATCAAAATCATTTTTCTATTTCATCAATGACATGAAATTACATTGAGCCCTGGAATGAATGGAATCTACAATGGCGCTTGCTATCCAATAACTGCGGAAGTAATGATGAATTTTGGTAATGTTGGAACTATTTCTCGCTATATATCTGAATTTGGCTATTCCCAGTATATTTCCTGTTTCCAGGTCATATCTCAAACGAAATTTTCTGGAGATTTAACTATTCTCATTGTTCTTCCGTTTAAAATGAGACCAAAGCATTAATTGCTCATTTCCTTCAAATATCACACAAATTGTCTGAATCCGACCTTTATTCCTATACATTGAACCTCCTCATGAGCACTTCATTGTGAAAAAATGTGGTTTTATTTCCACATATCCGGTTTTGTCATCATAGCAGAATGAAATGTATATCAGTTTTTGAGTCCAAGCATAAGCTTTTAAAGAAAATAAGTTTAATCGAAATCGATCTAGTAGTTTTTTCGTGATGCTCGAACAAACAAACAAACAGACAATTACAATTTCATAATATTATGGATAGATGAATAACAGCAGCCCAAGGACGCTTTCTTGAGGGATACCATATGAAATTCCCATTTCAAGTGAATAATTTCTATGGATCTTCGTTTTCGGACATCTACCATTAAGATAGTTTTCGAACCACTTCAACTCAAATCCTGTTATCCCACAATTTCTTTAACAATTTTACCATCATCTATATCTGTTTTCCACATGAAGCAAACTAACTGACACGCAGACTCTGTAGAATGATTGTGTCTAAATCCCGATTGATTCACATGTAGAATATTTTGTTCATTTAAATACTCAGTCAAGTGATCATGAACTGAAATTTCAATAATTTTCTCGATGACTGCAAGTAAATTCATGGGTGTTAAATCTTCAGGTTCATCAGGTGTACTTCTTTTTGGACCTGGTATTATGGTGCTGCATTTCAATAATGAGGGCAATACTCTATGCAAAATACAATTTTGATGAATATGCTAACATTTCTCGTTCCCTTACTTGAGTTAATTGAAAAAATTCCATAGTAGGGCGGATAGAATTATATCCTCATTTTTATTATTCCATATAGCTGAATTTGGGTGATGAATAGATTGAAAGGGCAAAATATCTACTTCCAAAGTATCTTAGATTTTTTTGCGAATCTGACGAAAATATGACATTAAATTTCCTTCGCTAAATTCAGAGCCAAGCTATTCCAGGGTAAAATAACGTCAATTTGCCAACCATAACTTAGGTTGGGATAATGTAAACTTCATGTATTGTCTCACAACTATCTTCAGGTTCAAATTGATGATGATGAAAATAATAAACAGTTTCAAATTTGAAAAGTAGTAATTTTAACCTTCTACGATTAGAATTTTGAAAAAAGAAATCATTACGCCCTTGGAATGCTACTCTCTTCTAAAATTCAATTTTTCTATTGCTGATACTCTTCGAGATATAACCTGTTTTATTATTGGGGTAGATTTTACAGTCTGAGGTGCAATGTCCAGACATAAAAACTATTTTTAATCTTCAAAAAAACCGAATAAAATTGATTTGTATTGCCGTTTTGAAAAAAAAACAGATTTTTTTTATAAAAACCATCAGGGATAGTTTTAACCTATCAGGATTCGAATTTTGTTAAATCCTCTTCTGGTATGCCCTACCCCTGCAATGTAACCTTCATGCAAAATAAAATTAACCTATTGGCGACAATCTTTGTGATATACGCGCAGTGGCATGAAATTAATCTCAACACATATTGCCAGTTTTTTCAAATTGATAGTTTCGTAGATGAAAATTGACATATCCACGTTTTTCTTCGTTTATATGTCCGCGAATTTGTCCGCGTGGTTTTCAAGAAGATTCCACTTTTTTATAACATATTTTTATTCGATTCCAGGAATTTGCGAAATACTTGTAAAAATCTATTTCAATAAATGACACCATATCAACACTTCTCATTTCTTAACGAGAATTAATTGAAAAGGAGCCATATTAATTAGTGCAAATGGAATTTCAATCAAAATATCTCATTTCTTCTTTCAACTTCCAATTGTTTATTAAACATAGTTAATCTCCGATGATGAATCAGTTGAAACGACCATTATTGAGACAATTTGACCTGTCAGGCTGGATGTCTTGACATTCCAATTTTCGACTCCTAAATTACTCAAAGAAGCTCAATTCAGCGCCCACGTATTCGAAGGTCAATGATGTCAGTTTAGCCAACTATAATGTTCGTTGACTTAAGGTATTCTTTATGTATCAACACTGAACTTTTTCTAGTTTCCAGTTGAAACTTCAGGAAACAATACATTAATAAACTGATTATATAAGAGATGAAAATGACTCATATATTCAGTGGGAAATTTTAACCGTTTGTGATTCGAGTTTTGGGAAATATTTTCTCAGTACGTATCTATAGTTGGAATGTAAATTTTTTTATTTTTCTATTATTGATACTCTTTCAGATAAAACCTTGTATCATAATACTTTTTTCTGCCAAATTTCAGAAATGAAAAAAAATCTCCTTGGGAAAAACATAATATAAAATTGAGGTGTTCTGCCGGTTTTTTTTTCATTAACAGCTACATATATTGAAATCATTCAAATATTCAGGGGGTTGTTCTGATTCATTGGGATCCAATCCCATTATCCGTTATCCAGTTTGCTGTTATCCGTTATTCCGTATCTCGTTATCCTGTATCCCGTTATAAAATTTTCCGTTATCCCGTCAAACCATTATCCCGTTATCTTGTTATACCGTTTGACCATTATCCCGTTATTCCGTTTTGACATTATACCATTAACCCGTTACCCCATTATCGCTTTATGCCGTTATCTGGTTATCCTGTTTTACAATGGGAAATGTACTTGAAATGGGAGCTCACCTTATATTAGTTGCCCATGTGAAAAAATGTGGTTTTATTATTGTATCAAAATGGTGTGAGTAAATTTTCGTGACGCTCGAAGAAACAAAGAAACAGACAAATTTCAATGTTATTATTTATTATTATTATTAGTATACATAGAGATACATATGTAGTGGGGTTACATATGTCATCGTAGCGATATGACATACCAGTTTTTTAGTCCAATCATAAGCTTAAATGGATCATCAAAATTGATCCAGTTGTTTTTGCGTGATGCTCGAATGAAAAAACAGTCAATTATAATTCAATAATGATATAGATAAAAATACAACGGGAAAATATATTCGAAATGGAAGCTCACCATGGTGTTTTGAAAAATTGTGGTTTTATTGTTATATCTGCGGTTCCTATCATTATGGCAGAATGAGGTGTATAACAGTTTTTAAGTCTAATCATAAGCATTCAAACAAAAAAAGCTTCATCGAAATCGGTCCAATAGTTTTTTCGTGATGCTCGAATAAACAAACAAACAAACAATTACAATTTTATAATAGTATGGAAGATATAGAAGATAAAGAAAAGAAAAACAACAACATACACATCTCCACCATACATCTACTACAACACTACAACTATCAAATCAAATTAATAAAACAATGGAAAAACAACATTTTACAACGACTATAAAATAGGAATAACACCATTTATTCAAAATTAAAACCGAGTATCGAAGAACACACCAACTCATACAGTATATAGAATACCATGTAGAGACTGTCAAAGTAGCTACCTTCCTATATAGGTCAAACTAAACAACATTTGCAAATTCAAGCCCATAAGTACTCAAAAACTGACGGGACAGCCTTATCCAAACCCGAAAAAGAAAATCAACATAAAGAGAGTAAGAACATTCATAGAAATGTTACATATAAATAAAATAACCAATAAAAAACCTTTTTGAAGACAATCTTTTATTCAAGCCGTGTACTAAAACGTATGAAATGAGTTTAAGTCAGCGCTGACAATGATTTGATTATTTTTTGTTGAATTATTTGGTTTCATACAGCTTGTTGCGCCAAATGTTCATAAAAGTAGGTAACAATTAATTCGATTGAGCAGTGATTGTTTGGTAAGTAAGAACTTGTCAAAATAATTGATTTTTACAAAGTATTCATGGAAGTAGGTACCAATTAATTTCATTGGACAAATATTGGTTGGTAAGTAACAACTTGTCGAAGTATTGATTTTATTACAATTTGCGCAACAAGCTTTTTGAAACCAAATGAGTCAACAAAAAATAATTGAATCATTGTCAGCGATGACTTAAACTTATTTTATACGTTTTGGTTGAATAAAAGCTTGTCTTTAAAAAGGTTTTTTATTAGTTACTTACTTTTTTTTTTTTAGTTAGTTCGCCTTAAAATTTAAATATTAGTAAGTTTTAATAAAGAAGCATAACTTCCCAAAAACTCCCACACACCGAGTTTGAATAGAATCTAACCATAATTACAGAACTCGTTCGCCATCCTGAAGTCGCCACTTTGAATTTATAGCTTCTGACGAAACATTTATGATCTCCGAACCTGAAAACCCCCATATACCAATCTTTAATAAAATATGACCATAATCAGAAAACTCGTCCTCCATCTTGCGGCCGCCATTTTGAATTTATTAATTTTAATAAAAAATTCATGATCTCCGACACTTAAATCACCCCCATACCTATTTTGAATCGATTCGGGCCATAATCACAAAACTCGTTCGCCATCTTGCGGCCGCCATTTTGAATTTATTAATTTTAATAAAAAATTCTGATCTCCGACACTAGAAAACCCCCACTACCAATTTTGAATGGAATCGGATCATAATCATAAAACTCGTCCGCCATCTTGGAGTCGCCATCTTGAATTTATGAATTTTCACCAAAGATTCATGATCTCCGACCCCGATAACCCCCACATACCAATTTTGAATTGAATCGGACCATAATTACAAATCTCGTCCGCATCTTGAAATTTATGAATTTTGACAAAAAAATTATAATTTCCGACTTTGAAAATCAACACTTACTAATTTTGAATGGAATCGGACCATCATCACTAAACTCGTCCGCCATCTTGGAGCCGCCATATTGAATTCATACATTTTGACAAAAGATTCATAATCTCCGACCCGAAAACTTCCGCATATCAATTTTGAATCAAATCGGACCATAATTACAAATCTTGTCTGCCATCTTGTTTTTTTCTCTAACATAAATTCCATAATGCATTGTCACCTGAATTATGAACATCTGCCAAATTTCAAATCATTCGGACGACTAGAAGTTGGTCAAAATTCACTTGCAAGAACAAACGAACGAACAAGTGAAACTAAATAAAAGCTTGTAAAAATAGCTCATGCCCGCGGCTTCGTAAGCGTGGATTTCGAGAAGATGATAGTTTGGCTTTTCATAAATGACATAGGTTCTTGTAACATTTAACCTGAAGATGATGAATACCATGTCGAAACGTCGTTGAAAGGAATTATACAAATTGTCTCAATCAGAGTTTTATTCCGATTAATTGAACCTTATCGATAACTTCGTTGTGAAAAAATTTGGTTTTATTTTTACATATCCGGTTTCCGTCATCATAGCGAAATGAAATGTTTTTAAGTCCAAGCATAGGCTTTCAAAAAAGTTTCATCGAAATCAGTACAGTATTTTTTTCGTGATGCCCGAACAAACAAACAGACAATTACAATTTTATAATAGTATAAATTAAAAAAAAAAAATTTCCTTCACAGTAAATTTGTCCTTTGCAATAAAATGTGATATTATGAAATAAAAATCATAAAACCCTTATTACACTATGTCTTTTTCGTGCCTATTTGTCTGCCTGACTGCCCGTGGCTGAAATTTTAAACAAATACGCATGCGCGCGTGGCTATTTTGTTGATTGTTTCAGGCGTGAAAATAAATAGGACTGGTTCTATTTTTCCGCCTGAATCGAGGGGATTTCAAGGACGTTTGTGGAAATGTCAAGTTTGCCAACACACTAACCAACAAATAGATGAAATTAATCACATAGTTTTCGTTTTGTTCAGTGTAACAGAAAAGAAGAAAAAATCGTGTGCCAGGTAAAGCAAAAGTTGAAACAAATAGTCCAGGTAAACTAAATTACTTAATCATTTAAGGTAAATGTCAATTTTCCTTAGGTTTGCAGCTCTGAAATTAGCGCCTGAAACAATCATCAAAAAGGCACAGTGTAATAGTGCCAGTTATTTGGGGAAATTCAGCCAACAAATAGCCATGAAAATAAGCACAAAAATAGGCACGAAAAAGGCATAGTGTAATAAGGGTTTAATATTTGACCCCAAAAACGTCTAGATATCAATTTTGAATAGGATAGGACCACAAATCACAACATTTGTCCGTGATCTTGTTTTTCTTCCTTGTGAAACATTGTCACCCCAATGATGTACACCGACTTAATTTCAAGACGATTGGATAAAGACGTGGTGCCAAATTGACTTGCAAGATTTGACTTACTGACAAACAAGTTAAATATAACGAAAGCTTGCAATAAAAATAACCTCTAAACACAAAACAAAGCAGAAATACATTTTATACATAATTCTTGAATAACTAAAAAGTGTCACTCAATTGAATAAAAATAAAACTGGAAATACTGGTGGTCCTGGAAGATATTATTACATATATTCCGACGATATGTGGGCGTTATTTCCGGAGGTCCCCAAACCTTTCATCAGAGGAAAACACAACGCAAAATGGGCGTGTCCAATATTTCCTAAGGTACCGAAACCAACTCCGTGAGAAAAGGATATATTTATGTGCCGCTGGTACCCAAACCATCGACGAGATGTATATATATATAGGTATATATATATATATATATATATTTGTCATCATGATATTTCTGCAAGCTGTAGTATGCTTTTTCAAAAATCAGATTCTTGACCGATTTTCTGGCTATTTCATGATCTAATATATTCATGAAAGATAAACGCCATGTGAAGTGGAATAAAATAGAAAAATCGAAGTAAACAGTCTTCTTCACATAAAAGATTCAATATAAATTGAACCAGAAAATGGTAAATCACACGGGAAAAACAACTACTTTCCTAGCTAATACCACGCAGAACGTTGAATGATATTCACCTAGAAATCCATGCATACCTCCATATAAATGGACATTGAATGCAAATGTTTCTTTCTGATAAGCTCGATTATGTTTAATTCATGTCGTGTTCGCCTAACAATCCGCATACGGTTTTCAGGCTTTTTTGGCCCTCATCAGTACGGAGTAGTCACATTTGCATTCAATGTCCATTTATATGGAGGTATGCATGGATTTTCAGGTGAATATCATCCAACGTTCTGCGTGGTATTAGCTAGGAAAGTAGTTGTTTTTCCCCTGTGATCTACCATTTTCTGGTTCAATTTATATTGAATCTTCTATGTGGAGAAGACTGTTTACTTCGATTTTTCTAATATATTCATAGTTGGAATTATTTGTTGTACAGAAAAATATCTGCAGTCATCTCTGTAGTAAGCCCCTCCACAAATATCTAGGAGATTTCTTCTGCAGTACAAATACCTGATCCAGGAGTTTTTGACTACAAACAACTCTCACTACAAAAACGATAACTTCTCACATAATTATTACATTATCAATGTACAAGCCAAGAAACCTAGTACAAAGTGTTTCTTCGATGTTAATACCATCAAGTAGAAAGTTATCATAGCTGAATTTGGAGTTTTAGTCTTATACACATTGAAACAAAGAAATTTTTTATCACACCATTGCGTAACAGTCGATAAATCTGAAGAGACCGCTTCTTTTGAAATTTTAGTTTTTTTCTATGTCATAACAATACTTATTGTAGCGAGATCGTTGATGTACAATGAAAACAAGATGGGTCCCAAAACATATCCCTGAGGTACTCCGCAATATATTGTCGAAAGATCAGAATATAAATAGTTCATTTTCAGTTCTTGTTATTTATTCTCGAGGTATGATCTGAACCACTCGAGACAAGTTCCTCTTATTTCAAGCGATGTATTTTCTGCAGCAGTATTCCATGATTAACACGATCGATAGCTTTTGAAAATTCTTGGAATACTGCTGCAATAGCTTCACCTTCATTCAAAATCATGTATACCTTTTTCAAAAATGAGAAAGTTGCGTTTAGTATTTTTGGGAATTTGAAACCCGAATTGACATTCATTTAATATATTTCCATTCCATAGAAATTGCAACAATCTTTTCTTCACTAATTTCTCTAAGATAAGTGCCGTTTCCAAACCCGAGGGAAATACTCCAGTCTCAAAAGATTTATTGATTACATCTGCTAGTGCAGATACCGCTTTGAATGGTAGGTTCTGTAAGAGTCTCCTAGTTAATCCATCAAATCCGGCGGACTCATAGTTTTTTATTTCCATTAGTGTTTGCTTTATCTCGTGAACATTTTCGGGCTATAATATAAAATAGGTATGGCAGTGAGTATTATCGAAATAGCTCGAGGGATCCAGTTGAGGTACTAGATTGGCTGTAACATTTTTGGCAATCGAGCAGTAGTAGTCAGTCGTTCAAGGTATTCGGATTGATGTTAATAATCTCCGTTATTGTTGATATACTTCCTTTTTCCCGTAATTCATTTTTTATTGCAAATTTCTCCTTAGGTTTGTTTTCCGATTGTTTAATTCAGTTCAATAATTTTTTTATAAATACTCCTATATATATTAAAATTTTCCAAAAAATTTATATTTGATGTAAATTCCTCAATTGTTCGTACAAATCTAAAATTTTTGGTATAAAATTCTAATACTCTTATTATCCAACCCTTTTTTATTTTAATTTTTTTCAGTGGAAAGCATTCATCAAATTTATTCATTACAATTACTAACAGGGTCGGAAGCACTTATTATACAATTTCAATTTGCTTTCTCATATGATAGTTTGAATTTGTCGTTACAGAAGATTCTACCTTCTGTAAATCTAACATTTCCCTTCTCTCTATTGAGTGAAAAGTTTAATTGAATAACTTCATGGTCAGATAAGCCTACAGGCTGATTTGTCAGTCAAATTTGAGCATACATAATCAATTACCGTAGCAAACTTGACTGTGATTCTAGCTGACTCGTCAATATGCATTT
This sequence comes from Gonioctena quinquepunctata, assembly GCA_018342105.1. NCBI lineage: Eukaryota > Metazoa > Arthropoda > Insecta > Coleoptera > Chrysomelidae > Gonioctena > Gonioctena quinquepunctata. Next base: position 10,936 of record JAFIRS010000922.1, on the reverse strand, counting down.
TCAGATTAAAACTGATTAATAAATTCTGTGAAAAATCAGTGAATTTGCAATTTTGAGATAAATCTATATTGAAATATCCTGCGAGAAGCATTTCCAGCTTTCAAGAATTGTGTATGTATCACTTGTTACACCTGAAGGCGCTTTATAAATGCATAGTATATAATATACAGATAATTCTGCTTAATGCCCAAATTCACCCTCAACTAATATATGGTCATATTTCTGTACATGAACTAATAGATATTCGTCTGACATATTTTTATGTTGTAGATTTCTCAGATCCCAAAAATATTGAAAGTTCATCAATTTCATAATGAACAGATTGGATATTCAATAAAAGTGAGTGAGTGGAGTATTTTGTTGGTAACTAGTTTGTAACCTAGAGAGAACTCACCCCGAAAAAACTGCGGTGATTCATTTCAGGTAATTTCAATACTTTTTATTGGTTTCATAGCAAAGTTATGTGTCCGATTTGAGATATATAAGATGTTTTTTTAATTTTCCAATCACTTTGAATTCACTACCTCTTTGTTCTTCGCAGCTAAGAGTGTCAGAATAACTTTTATAACTTTTGTATAAACTGTTTGATTCGATTGTAAATGAATCCTATTCATATTTCAGTGAGTCGGATAATAAACATTCTGTTATTATTATGAGGTTGGTGAAATGGCTGAGTGTATTTTATAAAAATTGGTATACAGTGTACATATTGCTTACATTTCAGTATTTAACATTATCACTATCAGGTCTTCCTTATCAAAATCTGAAGTTTTTTTTAAGATCAGAGATCTCTACGTTTTAAATTTTTTCAGATACACAGCATATTTATGGCTGATGTCAATTTTGGTAAGAACCTTATAGACTGGTTCACAAGTGCCATTTTGTTCCAAACCTGGAGGTCACTACCGAAAATTATGATTTAGAGCGCATTCGATCCGAAATGGCATCTAAAAAAAATTTTTTAAAAAAAAAAATTCGGTTTTTTGAAAATATCTCAAAAACTATTTGAGATATCCGAAATTTGCGAAAAGATCATTAAAGAGCAGGAAATTTTCTAAAAGAAACTTTTACCTCCCGGAACTTAGCTTAGCTCCCGTGCGCACCAACCGAATCTGACACCTGAACAAAAAAAAATATTTTAACCGGGTAAATATCAATATTGAGGAATAAAAAAATTCAGGTACTATCTAGACATATCAATAAACAATAATCCGTCGGCAAAAAAATGTGACCTCCATTTTTCAGTTAATTATGCCTTTGTTAATTAAAAAATGTTACTTGTTGAAAGTTATTATAAAAACCCTGATAATTGTTGAAGTAAAAACCTAGACTTTTTTTTTCTCAAATACTTTGAAAAAGATCCCCGTTGAAAAAATCGAAAAATTTTGAATTTTTACTTTTTTACTAACAATCAAAGGTATAAAAAAATTAAAAACATATATAAAATAATTCGGGATAATTTTTTTTTGGGAATCTAGTCATTGATAAAATAATGATTTTTGAGAAAAAAATAATTTCTTAAATAATTCTTTTTTCCCAAAAACGCTCCTGGTAATTAACTTTTTTTTTTGTTGTTGAATATGAATATTAAGAAACTATTTTTTTAAAATCAGTATTCATCACGTCCTCTCATATTATGAAAAAAAAATGTTTTATTTACTTTTCATTGGTTTATTGAACAAATAATTTTTTATAAACGAAATAATTTTTGTTATATTTTTTTTAAATACTAAAAAAGATACTTAAACAACCATGTGTCGTTTTTTATGGAAAATATTTTTTTTCTATTTTTTATATAATTTCGAAAAAAATGTGTGCACTTCGACTTGTCGCTTCCTTTCTGTTTTTCTTCTAAAAAAAATACTGAAAACAACCATGTGTCGTTTGTTATAGAAAATATGTTTTTTTCTATATTTTATATAATTTCGAAAAAATTTGTGCAGTTTGACTTGTCGCTTCCTTTCTGTTTTTCTTCATTGCTAATAAAATAACTTATAAACTATTGACGATACGACAAGAACACTTCAAGTCTTTTTTATTCTAAAAAATTTTTAATTTATTAAATCATTCAATTTTTTTTTTTTATTAACTATTAAAATATGAAAAGAACACTTCAAGTCTTTTTTATTCTTCGATAGTTAATCAACAAATTGAGCTTTTAAACGAAGCTCGAACTCAATTATTTAAAACTTTTCTGCTATATTATTTATGAATATACATCCAAAAAAATTTGTTTCGGCTTGAAATGTATATTGTTTGTGATAATATTATTCTTCTATTTCAACTTTCTTCTTATTATTCCTGTTATAAACAATGCAATGAATTTCATGTATTTTTCAATAGACTTCTTACTTTTCAGGCTCATTACTTGATATTAGAGTAATTTGGCTATCATTAAAATCTCATTTAAAATTTGCATGGATGTTTCGTTTCGTTTAGAAGCTCAATTTGTTCATTAACTTTCGAAGAATAGAAAAGACGTGAAGTGTTCTTCTCGTATTTTCAATAGTTTATAAGATATTTGAACTGATAAGTAAAGAAATTAATATTTCAAGGGAATTATATAAATAATTTAAAAAAAGTTAATTAACAATTCAGTTAGAGCTTTGGTAGACATTTCATTTTGTTCATTGATCAATATAGAATGAAAAAGATGTGGAGTGTCCTTGTCGTATCTTTAATAGTTTATAAGTTATTGTATTAGCAATGAAGAAAAACAGAAAGGAAGCGACAAGTCAAACTGCACAAATTTTTTCAAAAAAAAAAGGAATGTTTACCATAAAAACGAACATGGTTGTTTTAAGTATTTTTTTAAGTATTCAAAAAAAAAAAATAGCGCAAAAACTCATTTGTTTATAAAAAATTATTTGTTTGATAAACAAATGAAAAGTAAATAATTTTTTTTTATAATATGAGAGAACATGATGAATGCTTTGAAAAAAAGGTTTCTCAATATTCATATTTAACAACAAAAAAATTGTTAAGTAGCAAGTGCGTTTTTTAGCAATGAAAAAATTTATTTAGGAAATTTTTTTTTTAAATCATTATTTTTATCAATGACTAGATCCCCAAAAAAATTTTGTTCAAATCTAATAATCAATGCATTTGTTTATAACAATTTTTTAAATAATGAGAGTAAAAAATTTTTAAAATGAATTTTTCTTTTTTTTTAGCAATAAGAAAACAAATTGATTGAGATAATAGAAAAAAAACTTTCCCTCAATTGTTTTATATACGTTTATAATTCTTTATACCTTTTATACCTTGTTAATAAAAAAGTCAAAAATAAAAAATAAAAAAAAATTCCAACGGGGATCTTCTTCAAAGCCTTTGAGGAACAGCTCCAAGAAGTAAAAAAAAATCTAGGTTTTTAGTTCAACAATTATCAGGGTTTTTATAATAACTTTCAACAAGTAAAATTTTTTAATTAACAAAGGCATAATCAATTGAAAAATAGAGGTGAACAGTTTTTGCCGACGGATTATTGTTCATTGATATGTCTTAATAGTACCTGAATTTTTTTATTCCTTAATATTAATATTTACTCGGCTAAAATAATTCTTTTGTTTTGTTGAGGATCTTTATTCAAATTTCGGATATCTCAAATGGTTTTTGAGATATTTTCAAAAAACCAAACCATATATTTGTTGTTTACTTAATTGTTTATACCTTTTGCAATTTTTGCCAGCCCCAATTTTCCAGCTAAACATTTTTTTTAGATGCCATTTCGAATCGAATGCGCCCTAAATCATAATTTTCGGTGGTGACCTCCAGGTTTGGAACAAAATGGCACTTGTGAACCAGTCTATTAGACAAACCCGACGCATATTGGTCTCCACATATACAGATTTTCTTAGTGGAAGGGATGAAATTGGTACCTCTGATTCATTTGTTATCGTTAGATTGGGTGTGTTTATTGCCTTGTCAATAACAAAACTTCATTAGTGTTAACAAGCCTATTATACAAATAGTGTTGGAACATGAAGCTATAATATTCATAGGAAGATTCAGCCCCGATTGAAAAATAATCCCACTCTATAAAGTTTCAACACTTTTTCCACGTCCGGTACTTTTTGTGGGGAGCAATTTATTTCAAGATTCACCAGGTGCTGGAGTGCGTGATATTCAAAATAACCTTAAATACACCCTCAGGAATAAACCGCAGCAGATTTATTCGAAAATGTAAACATTTAGGGTGTCAATCCATTTATTACAAGCTTCAATCCAGATTCAGGGATGTACGGAAGAAATATGCGTATCAGTTTACGTGGGTGGGATTGAAGTTATGTTATGAAAACTACATAGTTATGAATACATTTACCGGTGCACTACCATAAAGAAACGGTAGTAAATTTGAAATTTTCACAACACCACTTATTTGAGTTGAAGTATTACGCTACCCTATGAAAATGTCCATAAGACCAAAACGACATTCTGAAAAAAAAATTAAAGATTGGATTGTTTTAATGAGATCCTCGGCTTGACATTACATTTTTCTCCAAAAACAATTTTCATATACAAGGTGTATTTCAATAACATGCTAATATTTGAGGAGTTTTTCCTTGGGTCCATTTTCAGAAAAAAACTTCATATGCCCATATGTCCTGAAGGTCTTAACTTTTGAACTACAGGGTGCTAAAGTTAAAAAAATAAGGATTTTTTTAGTATGACCCTAGATATTTTTGTGAAACATAATACGCATCTTGTATGCATCAAAGGGCATTTTCTGCTGTCCAACATATTTTTTTATTTTTGCCAGTGGCGTTCGTGCGGGATTTGCACTGAATCATTTTGAAGAGAAAAGTGGTACGCCAACGCTTTTTTTTTAAATCGTCATTCCCTTCTGAGTAAATCTAATCTCCAGAAAATGAAATTCATTCAATTGCACATTGTGATGAAATTGGGGTATTATCAAGGATTAAAAACGTATCTAGTAGGTGAGAAGCAGATTTTGTTTTTGTAAACATAAACAGTTTTGACAATTATTGTCTACCTAGTCTAGTTGTCACGTCAAAATTACCAATATTATTAAAAAGCATGGTCCATTTTACGAATTCTGAGTTTGCAGATATGCATCACATGTAAGAGCTCGCTGATGGTAACGCACTGAAAGCCAGCGTTTGTATGAAGACCGCTTTCTAAATTGGAATATTCCGGATGCACGAACATTTCAAACATTCATAGAAAAATGTGCGAAATGGGAAGTTTTGAATCAGATCATCTGAAAGGGGAACAACGTACTGTAAGAACACCAGAAATTGAGGTAGCGGTTTTGAATTCGATTGGGGAAGATACCGGATTAAGTACACGAAAAATTGGGAACAATATGAATATCTCACATATTCTTGTTTGCAAAATTCTCAATGAATTTTTATTATATCCCTACCATATCTAACGGGTTCAAGCACTACTTCCTCACGACTTTCCATTACGGATGAACTTTTGCCAATGGTTTCTTCAAAAAGTATATGAAAATCCATTATTTAATACTGAAATTTTATTCTCCGATGAAGCAAATTTTTCCAGGAACGCCACCCAAAACTTTCACGATAATCATTTTTGAGCTGAGGAACCCAATCTTGGAATCCCGTCACCAGGAGCAGTTTTCCGTTAACGTATGGGCTGGCATATGCGGTGATTATTTAATTGGACCCTATCATATATATATATATATATATATATATATATATATATATATATATATATATATATAATATGAATACTGAAAGTTCGGGTTGAACCCCGTCTAGAAATTTGGTAATTTTGACGTTTTGGCTCCCATTTTGGAGCCATTTTCAAGAAAAGTGGAAAAAAGATATAAATATAACTTATTTATGAGAGTGAAGTGAGGGAAGTGAGGTGATTTCCAACCGAGGACACAATCTGCCTCTTCCTATATTGTAGTCACTGGGATGGAAATGTGATTTCTCCTGAGGTCTCAATCTGCCTTCTCCTCAGGTGTCGTCACTGCCTACTCCTAGGTTGTAGTCACTTAGGTGTGGTTCAGAATTTTGTACTCGTCATCGGAGTCTCAAGCTGCCTACTCCTTCGAAGGAACTGAGGGTCAGAGGGTGGATGTGGAGTATTTATACTAGGTGGAGCGGTACTATGAACCCCACCTAAGTGACTACAACCTAGGAGTAGGCAGATTGAGACCTCAGGAAAAATCACATTCCAACCTCAGTGACTACAACCTTACTTAACTTATATTTATATACTTTTCCTACTTTTCTTGATAATGGCTCCGAAATGGGAGCCAAAACGGCGAAATTACCAGATTTCTAGACGCGGTCCATCCCGAAAATTCAATATTCCTAATAATAACCGCGGAAACCTATCCGAACATATACATATATATATATATATATATATATATATATATATATATATATATATATATATATATATATATATATAGTGTGACCCATTTAAAATGGAACCACCTCTGTAGAATACGCATTTTTTTTTTATCAAGCATCGAAAACTGTATCTTACACAAATTTTCATTACTTTAGTTTCATTTCCAAGGCACTCTATGGGTTTTTTTTCCGTCAAAAACGGCAAAAGTTTATTAGGAGGTTTTTTTCAAATTTGACTACACCACTGGATTCGTAGTTGTTATAAATGAAAACCATGGAAATTTCATGAAAAAATATTGGTCAACAACGAAGTCACAACAACTTTAATTTTGGAAACAAAGTATTTCATGATAATTTTTATTTAGATTATAGACATATTGAAAATCTGGCAACACTGCCGATACAAAGTAGAACACCAGTGAATTTGTACAGCGAAAATCCAAAGTCAATAGCTCATTCCGTTCTCCAGTTATAACTCCTGAAAGTATGGTAATGTGAGCGATTTGTGGTGTACTAAATCACAGCCTACTATTGATTTAGTACAATACCTATGCCTAATGTATTAGTTCAGCTTTCCTCAAATTATTGATACCTTCTCTAAAAGCCTGTTCTCTGTTGTTCTTTGCAGAATTTAAAAGGAACATTTTTTGTCTTGCTTTCTGTTTTATTATCGAATGAATAATGTTGATACTTTGAAACTTGATTCGGTTCATTTCGTTTTTATCGGCTATGGAAGACTGCATAACTTGAAAATGAATTTTTAATTTACTGTTATTTTTGAATACACTCATAACCTAAACTTAAATAAATGATTTTAAAGGAATATAATTTACAAATCCAGTGGCGTAGTCAGATTTTTATTACAAAATCGCTTCCACCACAAATCGCTCACATTACCATACTTTCAGGAGTTATAACTGTAGAACGGAATGAGCTATTGACTTCGGATTTTCGCTGTACAAATTCACTGGTGTTCTCCTTTGTAACGGCATTGTTGCCAGATTTCAAATATGTCTATAATCTAAATAAAAATTATAATCAAATACTTTGTTTCCAAAATTAAAGTTGTTGTAACTTCGTTGTTAACCAATATTTTTTTATGAAATTCCCATGGTTTCTATTCATAAAGACTACGAATCTGGTGGTATAGTCAAATTCAAAAACAAAAATTGCCTAATAAACTTTTGCCGTTTTTGACAAAGAAAAAAAACCATAGAGTGCCTTGGAAATGGAACTGAGGTTATGAAAATTTGTGTCAAGATACAGTTTCTGATGTTTAATATTCAAAAAATTTTTTTTTAGAATGACTGAAAAATGCGTATTCTACCGGGGTGGTTCCATTTTAAATGGGTCACACTGTATATATATATATTTTCTGCTCTATATATATAAATGTATATATATATTTTCTGCTCTATATATATATATATATATAGAGAGAATATAAGAAATCTGTTACGAATCCAAGAGAGATCACCATCCGTCTACAGCCTGTTTCATGGTTCCCCAATCATCAGGACGGCCTGTGGTATCTTTCAAATTCGTATCAGATATCTCGTAGAGTTATTACCTATCGGTACGTACAAAAATGTAAAAAGCATCAAATTATAGATAGCGACACCTATAATCTGTGCGGTGAAGCTTAGACCCAGTATCGAGGAATTTTGAAGACACGAAATTTCGTGCACATCAATAGGTCACCGACAGATGTCAGCATAGGCCAACCCACGATACCAATAGTCGTACTCCTAGTGCGTTCTGAGTAACGCAAAACAAATAACGGGTTATTCGGAGTTCCCCAGAGTTCCATACTGGGTCCTTTGATTTTTCTGTTATTCATTAACGATATGCCTGCACATATGAGTACAAAATGCACTGTTATCTTTGCCAATGATTGTGCATTTGCTGTGAACGCAGGAAACACTGAGAAATTGGAAGAAGAACTTAACCTAATATCGCTAGAATTTAAGAACTGGTGTTCCAAAAATTATTTGATTGTTAATTCTGATGAAACTTTTTTTACGCAGTTTTACTCCAGGCTGAAAATTCAACTCTCATTGTATATCAATGTTAATGGAAATGCTGTTGAAATGTCGAAGTGTACAAAGTTTTTTGGTACCTACATCAATTCCGATATGAGCTGAACACTACACATTGATCATGTTTGTAAAAAAATTAACAGTAGCTACTATTCACTCCTTCAACTGAAAAATTTCCTCAGCTTACCGCAGTTGATGAATGTCTATTATGCAATAGTTTACTCTTATATCTCATATAATATAATACTATGGGGTTGCGCCACAAATGCAAATAGAGTTTTCATATCTCAAAAAAGATTCATGAGACTAATTTTTTATTTAAAATCATAGTTCTTTCAAAATGAAGTCATGACATTTTACTTAATATACATATGCTGCAGTATTCTCTATTTAAGGAAAAATTCGGATAATCATGAACATTTCACTAGAATTGGCAATTCACTACAGATTCCAAAACATACATCAAAGTTATATGGAAAAAGTTCAACATACATGGGTATGAAGTTCTATAACCAGCTACCCAAAGATATTAAAGATAAAACGAATTTTTTTGCGTTCAAAAGAAAACTGAAAAGCTTTCTGGTTGAAAGAAGTTTCTATAATTTGAATGGATATATATCTCCTGATGCACAAGGACAGTGAGCTTAGTGATTTTAATATGTTTTATGTAATTTGAATGCTCTACTGTTTTATACAAAATGTACTTTTGTGACTTGTCTGATATCACTATTGTGATCTTAAGGATGAATAAACCATGTTATTTTTTATTTATTAGAAACAGTCCCGGCATTTTTCAAAGAGTACGTTAGTCCATGAGAAAAATAGCAGTGGCATGCATATTTGCAGAAGGTTCACATTTTGAACATCTGATTTGATTCATTTCTTTGTGCGTTCAGGGTAATTTTGTGTTAGCAATACAAAATGTATTTAGATTACTTAAATTTTATAATTTCACTGTTTAAACATTCTTCTCTTAAATACATTTTTGTTTAAAGTTATATACATTGTTTTTTTCTCGTAAATGGTCTAGCGAGATGCAAATGAATTGATTATATTTTTTGTGAGAAAACCGTACTTTTAACGAAAAAAAAATCAGGCGACCAAATTTGCTCAGAAAAAAATGAAGATTTCAAAAATGATGTTTCCTTTGAGAAAAAGCAGTGGCGTCTCACTTTTCTATTTGAAATGATAAAACACCGGACGAACGCCACTGGCAAGAACAAAAAATTATGTTGTACAGCAGAAAATGCCTTTCGATGCACAGAAGATGCTTACTACTAAAATATCCAGGGTCATACCAAAGTTATCATAAAAAAAATTATTCCAACAGGACATATGTTCATATGAAGTTTTTTTCTCAAAATGGACCCAAGAAGAAATACCCTTTATAGATAAATAGGTGTCCTATAATGATTGTACACTCAAGCACACAGATGTATTGATTTTTTTGAAAAATTAGAAGAATAAGAATTTCTGCTCAAATGATTCTACTATAATAAACACTTCACTGAAAGGTTAGAGCCACATGACTTAAGGTTTCGACAGGTCGCTCATAGATGGCGTTAAATGATAAAATAAATTTGAAACGCTATTTCGTTCAGCCTTTTCTTTTCATTTGCATTAAATATACAAATTTGATAAAAAATGACTTTAAACACTGAACATTATATTGAATTACTCTAATATAAGGCTGATTGCGGTAACTCCATAATTTTATTGCAAACAAAAAGCAATACTAGATAAAAAAATGGAAAACGATTAATTTAACTATGAACACAACTTTATCTTTGAATAACTTTCAAAGGGTAGAATTTATCGAAAAAAGCAATCAGATCTTTTTTGTAGAGCGTTGAATTTCCGACAAGAACATGCTTCGATTGTTTTTCATCTCAGTGAAAAAAAAATGTCAAAAGTGTAAAAATCCAATGTTATTTAAATGGGAAATGTATTATGATTTAGGCACGGGTTAACATGAATATTAAGAGCTTATTTAGGTCTGATATTTTTTTGGGTCATAACCTGAAAATTTGGGGTGCGTTTGCAAATAACAATAACTTGGGAAATAACGGATACCTAATGAACAAGGCCGATATGCATAATAATAATAATAATAATAATAATAATAATAATAATAATAATAATAATAATAATAATAATAATAATAATAATAATAATAATAATAATAATAATAATAATAATAATAATAATAATAATAATAATAATAATAATAATAATAATAATAATAATAATAATAATAATAATAATAATAATAATAATAATCATAATAATAATAATCATAATCATAATAATAATCATAATCTATAATCATAATAATAATAATATAATAATAATAATAATAATAATAATAATAATAATAATAATAATAATAATAATAATAATAATAATAATAATAATAATAATAATAATAATAATAATAATAATAATAATAATAATAATAATAATAATAATAATAATAATAATAATAATAATAATAATAATAATAATAATAATAATAATAATAATAATAAATAATAATAA